>JAPZDV010000020.1:12545779-12577458 GCA_029814665.1 Acanthurus lineatus | reverse complement strand
TTTCATTAACTTTATAAAGTCAGCAGGAGTTTAGTTATGGCATGCAGTTGCATAAAAGGCTGTTTTTGGATTGCTTTCTTACAAAAATCTGTCCTAGGAGTTGGAATTTTTTGACCGCTACACTCTGACAAATGAACAGCTGCAGCAGCTCAGCCAGATAGTTCACAGTCCCCAGTTTGTGCCAGAATCTGTGCGAGAGGTGAGCAAGGCCTGCGAGTCCCTGTGTCGATGGGTCCAGGCTGTGTTTGAGTGCTGCTGTTTGCAAAACCAACTGTTGCTCAGCAAGCAGCTTGAGGCACTGGCCAAAAAGGCACAAGATCAACTGTACCTGGCCGAGCAGCACAAAGAGGACGCTTACCGTCATCTAGAGGATGTTAAGCTTCAGCTGCAATTGGTGCAAAAAGAACTGAAGGAGCAACTCCTGGAGCTGAATGCAACTGAGAGTGCAGAAAGAGAGGCTACCACAGCTGCAGAGCAGCTGGTGACATATATCAGAGACTGGAGGGCTGCTGCTCAGGTAAAGCAAAGCACCTTTCATACTTTATATACTTTGGTCTTATTTCTTTATATCAGTTTTTGTTCAAATCAGTATGTTTTTTTTATTATTCCCCTTCAGGAAGGAGAGGTAAACAAGAAAACTTTGTCTGGGGATGCCCTTATCCTGGCTGCAATTATCTCTTATTTGGGCCCCTTTGGGCCTGATACCCGGGCAGAACTGCTGACCAAGTGGAGGGACCTTTGTCAGACAGGAAGTATCGATATTAACCCCAAGGACCCCAGAGCCTCCCTGTTTACATACTGTGACACGATACCATCAGACCCTCTTCTTGGTTTCCCAATCCCTGTGTCTGAGAGGCTGCAGCTGCCTCTGGTTCAGGCATTAGGTTCACATATAATCCAGGACACTCAATGTACCAGAATGGTTGTAAAGCTACTGCTGTGGGGCTTCAGGAGGGCCTGGGTTCAGTACTGGCCTCTACTGGCAGACACCCAGAAACATCTAGACATAAGTGCTCAAAGGTGGCTCAACTCAGGTAGGTCCTCAATTTGTGTAATTTTTTTTTCTTGTTTGTTTTTTCCTTTATAATCTAAATCCCCCTGACATCCTAGACTTATCTAAAAATTACATCATAACATGTAGGACAGGCAATGTCAGTCCATTCAGTCATGTTTAGAAATATCACATTTCAAGCGATGTTTAGAGATACAAGCATTTCACCTTTTTTTCCCTTTTTTTTAAATAAATTAAATACTGAAAATACTAACTAAAGCCAACTTCCCAGAGGGGAAAATGGCATCAATTGGTGTTTTTTTGTCAAAAGTCCAAAAAGCTCACATTACTTCCTTGTATCACATTTATTTCCTACCGGATAAACATTTTAGTAAGCATAAGAGTCTTACCAATTACTGCTAATAACGATAAACCTTTTACTTAAAAAATGAAATATTGATACTGTGCAAATAATAATGGACATTCAATAACATTGCACTCTTAAATAACTTGTGGCACTGTCTTTATCTTAGTCAATTGTGAACAGTTTTAAAATAACTCATACCAGAACAATAGGTTAAAATAGTATGTGCTCTGCAGGTGAAAATGTCTCACTTGAGACAGAGGCAGATTGTGGAGTTGTGATCTGTGCTGATGATCCAGAGCTGCTCGACAAGCTGGATCAGGCTGCAGAGAAAGGTGAATTAAGGGATGTTCCACAAATGATAAATATTACAGTACTGTGTTTTTCATGATGTAATTGTTGATTTGGTGCTTATTTTGCAGGTTTGAGAGTCTTGGTAACTCATGTTGAACGTGCTGTCCCGAGTCCACAGTTTCTGGCCAGATTGGCACGCCCTGCTGGATGCAGCCTTCCAGGGTTAAAACAGCATGTTCAGCCAACCCACTCTGAATTCTGCCTCTTTCTGAGCACCCATCTGCCTGTCCAACTGCTTCGCAATGGTAAATAGGATTGGTAGAGTCAACACAACTGTTCTTATACATCACTTACTTGGCTTTTTTTCCTTCATTTTTTTTGCTACAGAATTACAGGATTATTAAAGTCATTCATAATAACACTTTGCATTAAGACAGCACACTGCTGTATATTGTTTGTATTTTCTTTGCATTAAAATTTAGATAAAAGACATCCCAAACAGATCCTAAATCCCAAATTGAAACTGACAAACTCTTGTAAACATGATAAGCTCCTTATTCATCTGAAAGGAGTGGCTCACTAGGTATATTGCTCATGTTCCTTAGAGATCCATCCGTCGATTTTGGCTCGGGTACGCGTGGTTGACCTTTCTCTGAGCTCAGAGGAGATTCAGGAGCTGATGCTGACACAGCTGCTGCAGTCTGAATGGAAAAAGCTGCTGATTCAACACTTGCAGGCCCAGAATGACAAGCAGTCGCTGCAGGAGAAACTGGTCTCAGAAAAGGTGATGAAGACTATAATTTACAATCATATCAAGCAAATACTATTTCTGATGGTTATTTGGCCTCATATAATTCAGTGAAGTAAAATGAATTCAGTGTCATTTGTGATGCTCTTTTCTCATCAAAGTCACTGCACTGTCATGGTCAATAGGCCTTTGTTTGTAATTTTCACTGAGTCATGTAGCCTGCACAATAGGTAAATGTCAGTTCTCCTTTCACACAGTGTTATCAATCATTTTTTCACGGGATTAGATAATGGCACCCCCTGCTTTCATTAATCTTTATTTTTATGATATTCTCATTAACTATCAACAAAAAACACTTAATGAACTGGTGCTCATGAAGTTGCAGATTCCTACATTTATATCTAAAGTACCTTGTTGAAACACAGGTTCTTGAGCTTATGTGAAGGCATGTCATCGTCTAAATGCTCTGCAGTCACCTGCTGATCTAGCTGATATCTATGGAGCTTAGTGGTTATCATTTATATTTTTTTTCTGCATAGTATATGTTGTGGCCACGAGGCGAAGTTTTGCATGTCCACATCACCTACATTAAATTATGCACTGTGTTAACTTTTTTACCAAAGCTGCAGTTAGAGTGGGGACTGTGTGATGGTGTATGGTGAAGCGTGAATGACCACAGAAAAATCCACAATCTCACTTGATAAGATAAGATCGATAAGATAAGATGTTTGTAGCTGCTGTGCACCATTTGACTGTAAACAATCTTGTTCCAGGACGCTCTGATGGACTACATCCTTCAGTCTAAGACCTCACTGTTGCAGGACTCTGATTTTTTCCCCAATGTGGCTCTTTGTCAAGAAGCAGTGAAGAAACTAGAGGCTGAGATTCATCACCTGTGTGAGGAGCTGGAGTACCATGAGTCCCTGCTGGCTGCACCTCGGCGATTAATGGGGCTGGCTGCTGCCTTCTACCAGGCTCTGCAGCAGGTGTCCTATCTTTCCCCCTCCTATTATTTCTCTCTACGTGGTTTCATCACAGTTATGCAAGAAGCCTTTGTTGTGAAGGGCAGGCCATGCATGTCACATACTGCAGGCAAAGTGCCAGAGGTCATAATAACAGAGGTCACAAACCGGATGGTAGGCCAGCTGCTGGTGCAATACAGACCTTGTCTCACCAAGAGCCATGTTGCTGTTCTGAAGCTGCTGGTGTCTGTGGCTCTGCTCCAACACAACCAGTTCTGCTCTGATGCTGAGAGGGTAGCTTTCCTCAGAGGCCTCCAAGACATAGAACATCCTCTCACTGAAGTGAAACCCTGTTACCCTCCACAAACTCTGTCACAGTCCCCTAGTGCACCGCCCAGCTGGATACCAACTCATATCTACAAGGAACTTCTTTGCCTGGAAAAAATCCCAGTCTTTAGTGGGTTGATTGCCTCTCTCTCCTCTTGCTCCATGCAGTGGCAGGAATACCTTAAATTCCCGTCCTCCACTGTAACAGGGGCTGTTCCCTGTCGGTCTCACTCCCATCTGTCCCTGCTGCAGCGGGCTCTTCTCTGGAAAACCATGCAACCAAACTGTCTGGAGGGACTAACTGAGGCCATGGTCGTCTACCAGCTCTGCCTGCCTGGACAGACAGCAGTGAATAAGGCCCCTCACTTGGGGGACACAGAGGCCCTCTCAAACTATCTGAATAAGCATGAGGGACCTGTCATCCTCACATTGCCCAGTCCAAGAGGAGATAATTGGACAAGCATTAAGCCTCTTCACTTAATAAACAGACTGGCCCACTGTGTAGCAGCAAAGGAGGTAACACACTCTGTTTTAAGTTAATAGCTGTTAAGTATTAATCAATGCAATTCTTCAAAATTTCCTTAATGAATATGTTTTAGGTTCAGGTGAAAGTCATTTCCTTTGGGGCTCTGTGCGACACAGAGGCCATTATCTCAAAACTGGAGAAAGCTGTTAAAGGTGGCCACTGGTTGGTTTTTAACAACTGTCACCTGTTGGAGCAGTGGGATGATAAAATAGTGGCTCACCTCACTCAGTTGATCTCCTCTTTCAGAGGTAGGTGCTCCATTAAGAATGACTTTAAATTGCATTTGTATTGTTAACTATAATTTAAAAATGCTTACAACCAGAGTTACAGCCTGGTTACAGTCTTTCTATTTGTCTATCTTTCTATCTGGCTACTTACCTGTTGAACACCTGTTGCACAGAAGAGAGATGCCTGATTCACCCATGCTTCCGGTTGTGGTTTATTACTCAAGAATATGCATCATGCTCTATACCAGGTAGATGGCAAATCTGTTATATTTTTATTATTAATTTATTCAAGTCCTCTTTTCAAGGCCAGTCACAATAGCTATGACTCAAGGGATGACCCAGTATCTCTGTTTCAATACTACCACCATCACTAAGCTATAATATATTTTTCAACATAAAGTACCAATTCAATCATGACCCACCACGAACAAAACACTCGATTCTTTTGCATTCAGAGCGCAAACTAAATCAAGTTGTATCAACTAAACAAATGCAAAGAGATGCAAGTTATCCTGAGTGAGCTTAGTTATTATCTCAAGTAAAATAGTTACCTATTTTTTTTCACAGACATTGTGATAATAATTGTGATTTATGATTAATGTTATTTTTATCATTAAACAGCTGCAGTGCGAGTGTGTGCTCTGCCTCTGGTTTGTGACTCTGCCTGGGACCTAAAGGAGGAAATGAGAAGTTCCTTGCAACAGCTTGGATCCTTCCTAAAGTGTCAGTCACTGTCAGGTATCACAGCAGACAACATGGAGCTCCTCCTCCGCTGTGCCATCTTCCACTCTGTGTTACTGCAGAGACAGAACTATAAATACTTACACCGAGGAATCATCTATAACTGGTGAGAAAATGAGCCCACATACTGTGTTCTGCAGCTAATATACAGAGGGTGTTGTCTTATTGCAAAGTATTTTTAAACTAGTATTTTCCTGTCATATCCATTTAGAGTGAAACCAAATATGACCTGAATTCATGTCTGAGTATAGGTACATTCTTCAAATGCTAGAAATGTCATGATGAATTAAGATATCATGTTTGTGCATGTTGATTGGTTCTGCTTCAAAGGAGTTACGAAGACCTCCTGATTTTGATGGATGCACACACTCACATTGCTAGTCTCTGCCTTGACACCACTAAGGCCTTGCAGTATGTAGCAGGTGAGGCTGCATTAACAGATCAAACCTTCCCTCCAGTTCAGCTACTGAGTGCTTTAACTCTGTTGTACTCGTCATTCACAGCCAATCTTGTGTATGGTGGACATGTATTAGACTCTGCGGATTTGGAGGTGGTGGAGAGTGTTGCCAAGTCCTGCTTCAGCAGAGTGTCACCTGTTAGTGGCATTGGACCACATCTCCTCTCAAATATCATCACCAGTTCTGCACACTTTGGTAACCATAAACTCTGAGACAGTTTTGGATTTTTCATAGAAATTGATATGGATAATGCAAATATTTTGTCTTTAATCTTTAAATTAAAACATTTAGATGAGTAGAGCAAGTTGTATGATTGCTGCATAATGAGGCTAAATTTCTAAAGCAACATTACAAACAAGTAGCAAGGAATACAAGCATTAGACCCACAGTTAGTGTTTCTCAACTATTGTGTGCTGGAATAATACATTTATTATGGTTATGTGTCATGTCGTCAGATTTGACAGGACTACTGCAGACTTTGGAGCAGAATCTTCAGGATTCAGCGAGCATCAGTGACCCCCTTGTGCTGGGCTTCACTGCGGATGTGGCAGCAGAGATAACACAAATCAATAGCAACAATTTGAACATGCTACTGCAGGCCTCCCAGACTCCACCAGGAACAGAGAGGAGTTTGTGTAAACAGCTAAAGCAGTCTGCTACGCTGCCAGCATACAGTCATGCTAGAGGCAGACTGCAGACTCTGATGAATTACCTGGCACACAAGAATGACAGCAAAGATACAAATGCAGGAGCTGTTGCTAACAGTCCCTTAAATGACTTCCTCCGGGCTGAGTGGGATGATCTCATTGATTCGGTGTCCTTGCTCCTCTCACAGCTCCAGCAGCCTGTTCAATACAACACGCCGACCTGCGCATCCCTCCTCAATCTCACTGACTTGTCTCGCTTGGAGAGGAGGGCAGAGTTGCTCAGTGCTTATCTCTGGCATGACACCACTTCAGATCCACCTGGTGCCTACAGACTGTCTGCTTTCAAAAATGCCAGAGGCTTTTTGGTGGCAGTGAGGAGACAGGCTGCTCAAGTAAATCGCAAATATATCAGTGATATATCCCTGTGTTTTCAGGTAACGCATACAAATTATAAAATCCAATTTACATGATCTTTCAGCTTTGAAAGTAAGTGTTGGAAATTTCTTACTGTTGCTTTGAGTATTTTCTAGTGCTACATGTTGATTGTTTTTTGGGTTTTTTTGCCTCCAGGTTCTGAATGAAAGTTCATATCCAACCTCACTTCCTCTTGATGCTGTGTATTTGTGCGGCCTAGAGCTAAGAGGGGCATCGTGGGATACACAGCAAGGGGCCCTGCAGGACACAGTCTCTGCACAGCCATGCTCACTGCCCCTTGTTTGCATCAAGGCTCAAGTCAGGACCCCAAATACTGCCAAAGATACCTCCCCTTGTGAAAATTCACATTTAAAGGGAGGCAATGTTCTTTTTGGAAATGCTGCATCATCGATCGCCCCACAGTTACCACTCTATCACTGCCCACTCAATCTTGATGGGGAGCAGGAGAGTGGAAACTGGGGACTGACAGATGCGAATATTATTGCTACATTTTCACTGCATACTCAGCTAAATCCTGTGTTGTGTTGTTTGAGAGGGGTGAGGCTTGTCAGTATACTCTGACTAAACCATCCTGGTTTTACCTGCTGTGACGCATCAGACTGATGCTGAGATGTTGTAACTGAATAAACAAACTCTGGATGACAGACTGCATGATGAACCCTAAATGAATTGTACAATATGACTACTGTAAACATAAATGTATGTGACTTCCTGTTGCTGTATATTTCCTGTTACAATTTATATTTTGTTAAGTTTTTTTGTTTGTTTGTTTTATTTTGTCATTAAAGGCTTAAAAAATGTCATCAGTAGCATTTATACCTGGATGTTGGGTGTGGTAAGACGTGATGTACTGAGACACCACCACATTAAAAACTTTTAGCTGATGTTTAAGTTCTCTGTGATTAAAATATCTCTGTATATTCACATGTAAAAACACACAAAATGCTGTCAAATAAACATGCAGTTATCCTCAAATGTTTAGTGTAAGTGTGTAAGGTGTTTAGTGTAAGGGGTTTGGTTATTAGCATATTTATTAAATAAATCTGAATGATATGTTGTTATTTGTTTATCCAAATTTATGATGTTTTTTGGAGAATTATTTCAAATATATGTAGTAAAAACTTGTAAAAACGTTGTCAGAAGTAACCACATTTCTCTGCCACCTCTAGGTAATATGGACAGGCACCATTATGAAACCTTTGAAAAGTTTGGCAACAATACCTTCTTAATACACCTTGACAACGGGAGGGCGTAAGTATTGCTGGTTTGTTAGTGTGTGTTCATGTTAATAAGATTTTTTCTTGTAGTTACTGGAGTTATTGTTGTGATGTGGCTCGATGGACTCTGAGTTTGTTCTGATTGCAGATTTGGCCGTCACTCCAAAGATGAGCCGTCCATTCTCACTCCCCTAGAGCAGTGCTGCAGGTATAAATACAAAATGTGGTCAAAACTCTTTGGCTTCAATAAGAGCCATTTCAAAATCCAAATCTGTGCTATAACAAGTGTATCAGGTGCTGAATCCCATCTTTTATCCATTTTCTTCTCTTTCCTTTGGTTCTCCATTATCTCTTTCTTCCAAATCACTCCATCCTGCCCAACACCTACTCCTCTCTAGAATCCGCCGCTCCACCCTGCTACGCCTGCGCCTGCTGGCTCTGCCACAGTACCGTCTCAGTGACGTCATGAGGGCCTCGCTCTCCCATGATCCTCTTCACAGAGTGGCTCCACTGCTGTCAGAGCCCCACCTTGTCGCTCTTGACCGGCGCTTGAAAACTGTGCTGAAGACTGTAAGTCGTTGTCAAAAGAAACAGACTGAAGATGGTGGTCGTGATGAGGTCATCTATGATGACATTTCCAACTTGAAAGACCCGGTCACACCTGCTGGATAGGGCAGTCTGGGCACCTGTTATGTTATTATACAAATGTGAAGATTACATATCACACTAGCACTTTCAAAATGGTGTTAGCAGTTACAATCATGCAACAGTTAAAGACAAAAGGACTTTAACTGTGTCTTTACATGCTCTTAGTTACAATGAAACGCATATATCAACAGGACAGAACGTGACTGAACATAATTAAAGATATTTAAATTTCAGTAACTGATAACAGCTATATCAGACTTTTAGAAATTTTGATTTCAATAACATAAACTTCATGCAGTATAAATTGTTTTCAGAACTGCAGCATCCGAAAAAATGTACTGTACAGCTATTTTCCCAACTCACAATGTTTTAAATGTTTTAAAGAGCTTGATTAGTACATCTGATGGGAAGCAACAATGGAAGGGATTGTTGATGAGACTTCTAATAAAATTTCGAGTTTTAGCTCTCACGAAAATTCTACAAATATTGTGCAGTAATGAAATCCAGTAATGTAATACAAAAAAATAGATTTCTGTTAAGATGTATTTATTTATACATAGATTGTGTCCAGTCCAGTTTCAATAACAACAGTAAAAATAAAGGGGATTTTCTTCTAAAAAATTATCTTTGTCCCCCTATTATTTATATGAATTATTTTCAGCATATGTGAAATACCTCTTCACTGTTTTCTTTTGATTATTTAATTACATGCTATGCTACTGTAGTTTGTTTCATCAAAACAGGGTTCCTCCTTTTGGTGTGAGTCGACGTCACAGTGAGTTGGGCAGCAGCTTGGCCTCTTCTCCTTTCCTTTCAGGGCTTCAATCAATAATTTACCTGGCCTGGTCATATCGATGGCACCTACTCCCTTTTCTCTTCCCCTCACTCGCTTGTTCGTTCTTTCCATGAAAACTGTTGATGACAAGGGGGTAAAAAAGCTCATTAACAAATGACAGAAGAAGGGATAGGGGGAGGAAAGCGCTATTATTCTATCAAACAGGTGTTGTCAGTCTTTGGAACAACATCAGGAACAGAGGGACTACAACGAAGGTGATTATAAGACGCTGGTACACAAAGGACAAGTAACACCTGAACCTTCATCAGGGGTTTGAATGGGAACACAGAATCTTTACAGGAGATTTTTCTGGCTCTGACGATTATTTTTGAGGCTTTTTCTGTATTTGAAGTTCATATAGTCTTTGAAATTGGTCACTATGTCGGGAGCCACAAGTGACCAGCTGCACAGATCAACTTTATCTGTCTATTTGGTAAGTTTATACTGTCCCCTTACTATTCTCACATTGCCTATAGTGTGTGATTTCAAAGACAGGACGCACTGTGATGCTTATTTAACATGGCTTAGCTGAAGTGAAACAGGTGAGTATCTATCAGTTTAAAATTTCAGCATTTTGATTAAAAGAAAAGTAACTTTTGTGTTGGTTTGCCTGTGTTTCTCTTTGTGTGTGTGTGTGTGTGTGTGTGTGTGTGTTACCGTAGAACCTGATGGAGCACTTTAATCCCGGCCTTCAGAAGCTTGTTGCTCTAGGAAACAGTTATGTCAAAGCTTTTCAAGGTGAGTGCTATTGTGAGTGACTGGTGGATAGCTGTGTGGGTGATTAAATGAATGTGCGTATGTGTGCTGGGACTTGTGTGTGTCAAACAGACAGACACAGACAATTTCTCAAAAATATTTTGATCATTTTAGTCAACAATTTTCTTTTCATTTATCAATTTATATCTATAACAGTATTGTTCAAGAATGCTGTCTTATAATATCTTGCACGATATGCCAGAAATAAAACTTTAAGTATAAAAAAATATAAAACTATAACTATAAGGAGTAACTGAAGTATTTTGACCTTCATGTATGTTCAGTTCAGCAATTGAAGTGATAAATCAGAAAGTTTGATGTTAAAATTTTTTGAGGTATTTCTGTTTCGTGGATTTGAAAAATGCAAGTCAGCACTGTCTGAAATATGGACAACACTGGCCTTCATGCAGTTATCCAAAAATAAAGATCTGAACTTGCAACCACCCTCTCTACCTGACCTTACACCCTAATATGATGACCTTATACTCAAGAAAAAGAAGCTCAGTGGTTGTCTTTTTAACATTATTGATGATGTCATCACTGCTGTTGCCCACTTTCTGGGGGTCCAAGATGCCAACTTCAACAAAAAAGAGATCTGTCTGCTCCACGACAGCTAGATTAAATGTGAAAATAAAGGAGGACACTGTGATGAAAAGTACATCTGCTTTAAGCCATAAACTTATCAATCAGTCATGCTAAAACTATAGGTGCTGTTAACTGGATTTTGCTGTTTTTGTACCAGCAAATATGATGGGAAAGGTTTTTACACACATCATTTAGACAGGTAGGAAGGTCACAAACCTGCTGAAAAATCCACAAAGGAATTACAAAAGTAAAAAATCTGTTTAAATACTTATATACTTATACCGTTTTTTCATATGCCATCAAAGATTATTTAAAGCAAAAATTTTCCTGTAGCTAAAGTTTTAGGACTTGTATTAGACATTTGCTTCTTGCAGGCATATAATAAGTTGATATGTTGAGCCAAACTGAAGGTTAAATTTTTAGTACGTTGAGTAAAATGTGTAACATTAAGTTTAAAGTTTAGCTCATATAACAAAATGAATCAAAACTGAAGTCTTTTTTCCTTAAAAATAACATGTAGTCACATAATTATTGTTCTCTACATTGTATTGGCCTCTCTGAAATAATTAATCCTTCCTGTCCATATTTCTCCGATCTTTATAGTGCGTTACGTTGGTAATTGGGTGAGCAGCATGTATCATTAATGCACCTCATTAATGCACCTCTCTGCTTGATAAGCCAAGAACAGGCTGTTTGTCACAGGGCAGCAAGGCAGCGTGGTAAAACTAAACCCACTGGCAAGGGGCTATTCCAAGACTGCAATCACATATCACATGTCAGCGCTGTGAGACCTGTGTTTAGAATGAAAGAGACAGAATGAACTGACTCAATCAGGAGTAGCTTAACTGACTGGGATGTTAAAGAAACTGGTTTCTCAGTCAGTTGCTTTTAGTTCATTGTTCATTTCTGTGTGTGCAGCCTTAGCTGTTTGCAGTGAGGCCTACTTCAGCGCTGTGGCTAAGATGGGTGACCAGGCTCTTCACACCCTTTCATCCCGCTCTCTTGGTAAGTGTGTGTGTTTGTGTGTAAATGTGTGTTTGTATGTGTGTTTGTTCACTCGGTTTTTTACCTTTAATTATCCCCTACAGATGGCAAAGTGCTCTATCAAGTTAATGTCAAGCCCACATATTGACTCATCCCAGATCCCAGATTGTAAAAATACCACACACACTCAGCAACTCAAGCTTCATCTCAAACCGAAACCTGCGTCCTTCCACTGCTCTTTCTCATCATCTCATGAATATGTCTGTGAGTGTCCTCATGGATGTGTATGTGCTCAGTTCTGCATGCATGAGTGCATATTTTCCACGAGCTTCACTTTCACTCTGCCCGGGGGTGTGTATGTAGTATTGTTAACAGTAATTAGCATTATGCTAGCGCATCCCCATTGGGAGTGCATGAGCTTATGCGTCAGTGCTAGCACAGCACGACACACGTGGCTCTGCAAGGTTGGCTAACTGAGAAGGTCAGGGAGCCACAGCGTGACCAGGGGCCCTATTGAGTGACTGCCTCTAAATTATAGATGTGGACAGTCTTTCAGCTGCACTCAATTCATTAGCCCGACCACAACCCATGACAATAGACAACACCAGAGGCACGCATAATATAAAGGGTTTGGTTAACTTTCCACCATCTCAGCGGTGCACTTGGTTGGATCAAAACACGCTCTAGATGACTTGAGTGGTGTTAAAATGTGTTTAAGTCATATATCAAATTACTGATATTCCTGCAGGACTATTGTGCTTCTTTTTTTGTAATCAGTATTCACATAATAAGTGATAGGATTAAAAATTTTGAATATTAAAAAAAAACTTTTGGTTCTCAGTACCAACACAAAATAGATAAATAAAATGTAGAATAGTGATATAAAAGGATTTAGAAATAGTTCAGACCTCCTCGGGCATCACAGACTTTTTTAATATTTTAAACTGTGAGAGCAGGTCTTTAATGTGTGTGTTGATCTTTGTCAGTCAAGTCTTTTTGTTTTAAAAAGGGGATGTCCTGATCCAGATATCGGAGACACAGAGGAGACTCACCGCAGAGATGGAAGGAGTGGTTAGTACTTGTCTTCAGTCAATAATTTTATCAGTCAATCCGAAACACAGAAGTTTAACAAAAGGGTAAATGTTCAGGATGTTTTATTGGTTTGTAGTTATGCTACCTGGCGATCAGGTTGTAGTTAAATTAATAATATTCACAATGACTTATGTCCCAAGAGGCAGGTTCATTTTGCAAAAACAAGACTTGAACCTTAGCAACTTTTTATGTAAACATGTGGCATGTGCTGAATTTAATTGTGCTGAATTGCACCTTCGTGAAAAAAAGTATGTTATGTTTGAGAATACTGCAACATAGTGGCAATACAATACAACGAGTCTTTTGTTAATTAGGAAATTTGTTAAAGATTCTGATCACTTTTGACTTGTTACACACTGATGGACTGAAGCTGAGCGCAACTGAGAGCTTTTGGGAAACAAGTTCCTGCTTGCATTTTACTACTTGTTTAAAATTCAGAGTGCCACTCAAACCTTTGTGCTTAATTGCAGTCTGTGTAAGTGATGTGAATAAGCAAAACGTGGCCTCTGATTAAAAAGTTGGCCCGCGGACAAGGCGCATTTGCATATAGATGTGGTCAAACAGAACAACATGATAATGAAAAATACTGTTTAACAAGGGGACAGTTTCCATAATGACTTCGTCTCACCACAGGGACACTTTTTTTCTTCTTACTACAGTTTCGTTGGTTCCAGATAGAGGTGCTGCAAGCCATGGAGAAGAATGTAAAGTTGGACGAGGAGTACATTGATGTGAGTACACAAAAGGGAAAAGCATTTTTTTAATCTGCCCCTCTAAGGACTAAACCCCACTGTTATTGACTGAAACACTTTTTCATTTTTGGCCGGCAAAAAATGAACTAATGAACTTCAAAATGAACTATTGCTGCCAACTACTTTGCATGAATGACTCCCATGATTCTGGTCATTTTAGTCACTTTAAATGCAAATTTATCTACATGAACCTCACACAAACTTTATATCCTTTTCTTCACAATACTTTTAGTAGAAACAACACCCATTATCCAAAAGAAGTAGATCTGTAGGGTTCAAAACCTTCTGATCAGGCTTGAAGTCAGTCAAGATCAGATTCAGCTGAGACGTTGTTTGTCCAAACTTTCCATACAGTGGGATGTTTGTAGAAAATGACCAGGAAGGCTTCAAGTAAACTTTTCAAAATCACATTAAAGCTTTTGCAATGAAACGTTGTGTTGCAGGGAAGTCGCAGAGTGTATGAGCTGGAGGTGAGGAACCAGGCGGAGGCTCTGGAGAAGCAGCTCAGACGAGGAGCCTACAGAGACTCGCTGGTAGTTACACAAACATACACACACATAAACACAGTTTCACACAGCCACTGAGATATACTCTACCAAACATGCATCCACGCACACAGCAGCGATATATCCGTTCCTTTGTATAGATTTGTTATTTCTCAAATGTGACTGTGTGTGTGTGTATGCTTTCCTGTGTGTGTGTTTGTAGGAGAACAGTGAGTACATGCAGTACCTGAGGCAGAGCCAGCAGGAGATCCTGAAGGAGGAGGAGAGGAGGTATCGCTTCTTGGCAGAGAAACACTGTGGCCTTACTCAGTCACTGCTCTTCCTCATAAACAAGGTATCAGTACTCACACAAACACACACACACACACACACACACACACAACAGCTTGGCGAACCAGTACAACAAGCTTCTAATAGCAGCATTTAAAATCATTACCTGTGTTGCACAAATAACATGCAACAGTGTGGATTAAATACAGGCTTAAAGAGTATGCAAACAAATGCCAAGAACTGGAAACTAATGTGCAAAATTTAAATAAGAAATTCCCAAAAAACGTACACATTTTGTTTGATGCGTATTCCCATAGGTATACATCTTAAAGAAGCAGACTTTAGCTCAGATTCAGGTGTTGCAAGAGTTTATTCAGCTGATTTGTACTAACAGAATTTAGAAAGGTTGTATAAATATATGATTGTCTTTTACTGATATATGTTCAATACTGTAAATGAACACACTAATTATCTTATTGTGAAAATAAACTATGAATTTTAATGCCCAGAATGCAAAGGTGTGGTTTAGCTGATAATAAATTTAGCTTTGTGGACGTTGTTTAAGCTATAGATACATGTGTTTTTTAAGCCATCATGACCAAGGCATTTTTATTCCTCCCACGTGATAGCATGTTAATTACTTCATTATCTACTGAAACTCACGTCTCAGTGTCCATCGTCTCATTTACTCAGGCGTCTCTGTTCATTCTGTTTCTGCCTGATCACGCTCAGATTTAATGAGGTGCTCATGTCTCTCATCTGTTTTCAGACCGGTGCCTCTCTTCAGCAAAAGGCGGATGGATGGAAAGAGAAAGTGAACGACACCAAAGGGTCCAGACCTCGTACACCCACTCCTATAGACCAAGAGTTACAGGTACTGAGGCATCACTTGGTTAAGCTCAATTACTTTGATTGAACTTGAAGATTTTCCCTCATTAATTACTTTTCTGAGCTCCGCCTCTAAATAAGCCGTCCTGGCTTTGGACCAGGATCTGTATCTACGCTTTTGGAAAACACAAAGATACCATAAATTATCATACAGGGGCCTTGAGCCTTTGTTTAATTAGTAAACTACTCCATTTAATTAAGTAGGAAGCATCCCCATGTTTTTAACTGCTGTGGCACTTTGTCCCATGTTTCAAGGTTTTTAATTTTTACACTGTGTTAAAAGGCTTTACTGCACACTCGTGGATATAGGAAGTTGTAGTTTTCGTTTTTTATTGACTTGTTTGTAATTTTCTTTCCCCTCTTTTGTTTTGTAAATGGTCTCTGAGCTGCAGTGAGCTTAAGCCCCCTGCCCTAGATTTTCATTAGAAATTAAAATTAACTAGGCACAGCAGTGAATAACCTTTGTGTGTGTTGTTTCTGAGCAGCTGAGAGGCTCAGTGAGCTCCCTGCTGCAGACGGTAGCCAGAGATGAAGACATGTCCTGGGCCAGGAGGGAGCAGCAGGCGCTGGGCAGAGTGCCCTCCAGAGGTGGGAGGAGAACTGCATTATGTAGAGGCTTTAATGTTGTAAATCAATGTGAACTCTCTCTTACAGCCTTTAAAGCCAAACAGGACCAGCATTATTTGCCTCTGCAGTGCTGTGTACAGTGGCATTGAGGAAATAAAACACACACTATGTTTTCACTTGTTCTCCCTCCTCCAGCACCGTCTCCCCTCCCCAGCCGATCCCGCTCCAGCTCAGTGGGGGAATCTCTTGGTCTGGGTGGGGGGAGAGCAATGAGAGCCCTGGTGTCTCACCCCTCCTCATCCAACCCAAAGCTTCTACCATTCAACAGAGGGGAGACCGTCACCGTACTGGTCCAAGAGCCGCGCAACGGCTGGCTGTACGGCCGCACCGACAGCAGCCTGCGGTGGGTATCTGTGTGCAGTATGTGTGCAGGTGCAGGAGCTGTTAATTAATGTTTTCTTTGGAAGTTTTTCATAGAAATCAAACCATCTGTGCCAATGACCTTCAGCAACCAGATGAAAATGCAACTGACAAACCTCCGGCATAACTAATGCTTCTTAGATCCTCCCTTCTTGCACAATTGACTGTAAACTCACATTGTCACAACAGAGCTGAGCATGCTAACTGACTATTACAGATACAAAAGAAATAATTACGGTAATAGTGACAATACTGTCATTTGTTTTTTTATCAGAAAAACATGTCTTACAGCATGAATCATGGATGTTGATCATCAAATAATAATAAACAAAGCAACACAGATCTACATGAGTGTTTTTAAGCATTAAGCAAGAAAGCTATAATGGTGATAATACAGGGCAGTAAAATTGTACAACTATGAAAAAAGGGTGAAGCTCAGGCTGTCCCTCAAGCAGAGAAAGTGGTCTATTAACCAGTAGGTCTTTGAATTGATCCTCGACCCCTCCAGTTTGAAGTTGAGTGTCCTTTAGCAAGATGCTGAACCCCAATTTGCTTCTGATGGCTGTTTCATCGGTGTGTGAATGTGTGTGTCTGCATTCCTGATGGTTGGCACTTTGTAGAGAAACCACCTGCTATATGTGTGTGAATGTGTGTGAAAATGGGTCAATGCTGACTTGTGTTGTAAAACACTGTATAAATTCATGCCATTTAACTTTTCATTTCTCATCCACATTAATTTCAATATTGAAAACTGTTTTGTCTACGAGAATGAAAGTATTATTGGAGCTTGATTTGTTTGCTTTTTCTTTTTTTTTAATGTGTCTTCTCTCCTGCAGTCAGGGCTGGTTCCCTGCCGCTTATGTGGCTCCTATCGAGGATTTCTCCAACACTTTATCCACAAGGTAGGAATCAGTCTAACAGTCTGAACAATCTTAAATTTTATCAGAGAATCTTAGATGTCTGGAAAGTTCCCCTGTGTTGCATAGTGGTCAAATTTCTTTGAGTGAAAGTGTGTCTTCAAGTGACCAAGTGACAGATTTGGGTTGGATATGTTGACTTTGCATTCAGAAAGACTCTCAACACAACTTATGTTGCAGATTTTGACTTCAGTAATACCTACCGTCCATATTTAGATGTGAAGTGTTTTCTGTGGATGTCTTCAATAGAATTATAGGTCACTGTCCTGTTATGGATCACTAAAAGTTCTCCTATGTGTTCCTTTGATCCCTCAGTGGTGGTTCTCTGAGAAGCCACAGCATGAACAATCTGCTGGACCCCACTGACACCTACACCGACCAATCAGAGAGCAAGAGCTTCGGAGACGTCCCACCGCCAGCAACACCCAACCGCAGAGCCTCCGTAGACTTCCGGCCCATCTCTCCTCTCCCTGAGAAGAAGCTGGAGCCAGCCGTGGAGACCAAGAGCCACACCGAACACCCACCTCCGCCTCCTCCCCCACCACCACCTCCACCTCCACCGAGTCAGAATCTCAGAAGGGGATCTGCAGATTTTCGAACAGTCTCTCCCCTCCCTGACAGGAAGGGTGAAACATCATCTGATGTTCAGGTACCAGAGGTCAAAATATGGGATTTTTTTTTTCTCAAAGCATTTTTTTCTTTTGTTCCATATAAAGTAACATTAGTACATCATTTCAACTGCACTTGTTTTGGTTGTTCACTCTCTGTTCTAGACGTTATCACCCCATGGGCCACCAGAAAATCCACTGTTTCCCAGGTAAATTTCATAGGGATTATCTCGCTAGTCCATTTTTTCTAAGAAACTATTTGTCTGAAATTAAGAAACTCGCCCAAATTGAACACAGTGACTTAATTCCACACAAAAAAACTCCATAATCACAGAGCATCAGAAATATGTTAATGCAGTTAATTTATTCTTGAAATGGTTTCAAAGGCCACTTAAAGTATTTATTGATGTGCTGTGTTTTTTCTTATAACTACTTATCTCTACAAGTATACAATTGCAAAGAAAAAAAAATTGCATTTTGGGTACCAAATAAAGAGACCTTAGCTACTGGAAAATGAACACAAATTTTAAGTGCAGTGATGTTAAGAATTTTACTATTTTGGCTTGATTTTGTCTCGCCAAGGTTTGGTATTTTTCTCTGAGGTCAACACTGTAATCAGTAGAAACAGGCCCTTAGTTAAACGTTATTCAGCACGACATAACTTTTAAAAATAGACCATAGTAAAACACGGAATTATGCAAAAATCAACATCTAAATTATTTTCACTTGCAATAGTCAAAATTTACAGACCCCTGGCTGGGCTCCGGTGTTTGGTTCCTAACATGAAGTATCTGTGCATATATGAGTGTGTGTGCGCGCATGTGTATGTGTGTGTGTGGTTGGTTTATTTATGTTGGCAGAAAGCAGGTGAGCACGTGAGATATTGTGTTACATTTTTCTTCATCCTCTTGTTTCAGAGGCACAAACCCATTTGCCACCGTAAAGCTTCGGCCCACAACGACCAATGACAGATCTGCTCCTCGGATCCTCTGATCCATCAGCGCTCATGCAGGCGGGATGTGAAACCGAGGCTGCCAGATCAGGTTGTGGAGGCAGGAAATACATTTTTGTTTCAGGAGAATGTAATGACATCTCTGCAGTGTGATGGCTTTCAGCCAGAAGGGCAGAGGAAGGTTTGGTGAGTTTTTTTTTTTATACCATGTTAGATAAAGTGAAGTTTTTCTTGTACTAAAAAAACCCAAAGGAATGCATACTGTAGTGCATCCTATTACATCTAAAATATTCAATATTTACACCATAAACTTTTAAAATTGTTTTATCATTACAGTTGTACAGTATTTAAGTTTTTATATAGATAGATCTGTTTTATTTCTGTATTAAAGTTTTAATAGCTGCAGGAGAGGTGAGTCTGCAGCTGGTTAGCTTAGCATAAAGATTAGAAAGAGTAGCAGTTAATCTGTCTGCCCAGGGAAAACCAAATCCATCCTTTAACATTTAATTTTGTTACAAAAAAAACCACACAAAAACAGCCAGTTTACTTAACTCCAGTCATTATGCCAAGCTGAGCCGCCTGTCTGCAGGCTTCCACAGACATATGAGTGAAATTAGTCTTTTTATCTAAATATAGACAAATAAAGTAGATAACTATATTACAAAATGTCGAAGTAATCCTTAAAGCTAATAACAGCATATATTGTATGTATAAGTTTTTCTGAAGCTGTCATGTTTCTTGCTCACATTTTATGTTAATTTTACAAGCGAATGTGTCCTAAAACATATTTTTTTGTTCAGGTGACACAGATCTGATTGGACAGATGTTACAAAATAACCCTTTTAAACTTGACTTGGGTCACTGTTGTATTTAATATTTAATATTTAATTTTGAATAATAGATTTATTTCGAGGCCACAGTTTCTCACCCAGTGATTGTAAATGTGGAATCCTCTTCTTTCTCCTGTGATTGGCATGTTTGGCATGTTCAGTGAGTTGTTGTTTTGTGAATTTAACACTTTGTGTCGGCTGTGAGTAACAATAAGTAAAAAGACAGTTATTACTCAAGTTTTTTTTATTATCATTTCTTACTCAGATCTTTTCTCTCTTCACAACTGTCTTTATATATCATTTTATGTACTACATCATCTGATCGGAGGCAGGGAGTGAGGAGGAGGAGAGGATAGAGGAGAGGAGGTGAGGTGAGGGAAGGCGGATGAGGAAGAGGAGTGGGAGGACAGTGCACTGAAATGTGAACATCTAGAAGTAAAACCAATCAGACAGAATGCACAACCTGAAATACACAGAGGAAGGAAAAATAAGATTGAAGAAGTCTTTATAACATCTACACCATCCACAGCACTAGCACCACCTGTTTTGAGACCACAAACTATCTTCATGAAATCATTAAGAATGATTCTGAAACCCACTCAGCATGTGCGATTAAATATAATATATAAAAAATGAAAAATGGAACTGATGCCTGTGTGTCCCTCCTCATGGTAACTCCGTGTGGGCCTGTGTCCACTGTGGTTTGTAGAGAGCAGGCCTGGTCTGACTCCACGTGTGGGGGTCCCGAGGAAGGTGAGAGGAGTTTGAAGGTGGCAGTCACAAAATATGAATGCAGGGACGAAGAGGAGGAGGAAGAAGAAAGGGGGGTGTTCAGTGACCCCCTACTCATGCACCAAGACCTCAAACTCTGGAAAAAAGGAATGAAGATAGAAAAAATTTGCACAAATAAGAAAATTACAGACTTACTGATCAAGAGCTGCTTTATACTGTCAGTTATGTGTGTCATTATATATTATTATCATTATATATCATTATTTATTATTTTCAGTATCATTTATTTATGACATTCATTGACTTTTCGTGTGATGTCTAGTAGACTTAGATTTACTGAGTATAAAAATATGTGGTTGAGGCTGGAAAATCAATGAGATTGATGAGATAAACCCATGTTTTGAGGGTTTTAATCCTTTCAGGGAATTCACAAACATTAAAACTTAACAATCAGTCTTATCCTTTAAAACTACATGTAGTCCATAAGCATTGCATAAACCTCTAATATTCAACCTCCTGTGAACATCTTAAAAAGAGCTATGATTGCCAACTTGTCAGAAATCTTTTTGTTTTTTTCTTTTAAATCAAAGATTAATAAACAGATTCATTTTCAGAGATGATCATTTTCATAAACCTTGCAGCATAATCTTTGCAACGGAAAGCAACAGGGATTTTAGAAACGTTGGCATAATTTAGTGACAAATCCCACACACAGCACCTTAAATTCCAGTGAGATTTCGCACAGAGGCTGGATGTGCAGAGCTACATTTAGCCTTTAGCTTACATGCTAACCTGTATATTTCCCACATCCTCTAACATTTTGCTTATTATTAAATGTCTTGTACTTTGCAGTGTTTCTCTGTTCTCTTACCGTCAATGCCAATCTTGCCGTCTCCATCTTTGTCTGCAGCTTTGAGGAATGCTTTTGTCTCATCATCAGTCAGTTCTCTGCCCTCCTGGGAAAAGCCTTTCAGTACATACCTGAGAAAAGTACAGGGTGAAGAATCAGTGTAGGACACATAGACACATGACAGTATGAAGGACATAAACTGTTCAATATGGAGTCTATTGTGCAGGCCTTGTCTCCTTTTTTGTGTGTTTTGTTGCCTCTGTGAGTTCCTCACTTGAGCTCCTCCTCCTCTATGAAGCCACTACCGTCCACGTCCAGAACCTGGAAGACCTTCTTGACGTTTTCAGCGGTCATGGCCTTCATTCCCACTATTTCGAAGAACTTTTTATGGTCGAATGTTTCTGCTACAAGAGGAAACACAGATTAAAAACACACTGAATCAAAAAAAAAAATATTTTTTGGCTTCACTATAGTGAAATGTTTGGAAATGAAAATGTAAAATAAGCCTGAGATGATTTGGTTAATCGTACATAGCTGATCAGTAGCTCACACAACATGGCTGTTTGGCAACACATTGGTTTGTCAAGTCAAAAATGTTTGCATTTACCGTCAGTATCCCAAACTAATTTCTGAACCTTCTGAGTTCTTTTATCAAAAAACCACATCGACTGTGAAACTGTTACAGACCTGCAAAAGCTTCAAGAGCTTTCTTGATCTCCTCAGCCTTCAACAGATCTGTCATTGACATTTTGTCAGCTGCAGAGGGGGACAGAGAGGACAGACAAGGTACAAAGTGAGGAATGAAAAGGTGGTATTTCAAAAGAGTTGAGTGCAGACAGAGAGAGTTACAGAGTGGAGAATTTAATAGAAAAGCTAACATCCCATTTTACAAGTGTTAACATTAAGTATGCCTCTGATCTGAGAGCAGACTGCTTGTCATGAAATGAAATAAAGGTCTGCCCTTCAGGTATTTAAGGACTCGATGTTAAGAAATAATATAGTCTATTGGTTGGAGATGACACACCCACACACACATACATACATACATATACAAAAAGAGGATTTAGACCTAGGTGGACTCGGCAGAATCACATTCAAACATTCAAAGAAGGCTTCACTTGGTACAGCAGAGGAGATTCAACAAGGCCATATTTCAGAAAAGACGTAACTACATGAATATATCATCACACACAGTAAGAAGACTCAGACACACACCTTTATTGTACACACTTACAAATACACAACCACATTTTATAACATTCACTAATATGTATACTGTCCAACAACTGTACAACTGCTACTGACAAGCAGAGAAATTAATTTTTTCTATTCAGCTGAATTCTTTTTCTACTCAAAAACCCTCTTTATATGATCAGTTGTCTTGTTTTCATGCCACCTCGTGTAATTTTGTTCGACAGTGTCGCATTTGTACATTGAAGATGTCGGCACTAACCCATCTGACCGGAGGATTTCACCACTTGTCAAGTTCTTGTCTGCACTTTGGTTTACACAGTTATTCCTCTTATCCTGCTTGTAGAACCTGTGACAACTACAAAGGAAAACAAAATATGAAAGCGTGATAACATCACATAAGAAAATGAAGGCATCAAATCTACGCGTGCAGTTACAAATGCGTACATAACACCACGCTTCGACTGGCTGTCTTTTATATTTTATTGATTTTAGTTTTATTATAAAAGTTTATAATGTATAATAAATAGTCTGTAGAGCAAAGGCAGTTATATTTGTGTTCACAGTACAAAATTGTGTGATATATAAATAGTAGGGATTCAAAACTAGATGTTTTGTGGTGTAACTGGTCTGCTACAAATACCAAGAGTTATGTCCCTTGCAGTGCAGTGCAATACCCTGCAGATGCCAATAGGTGTCAGGGCTGAGCTGAAAGTTTTTAATCTGTTGAGAGCACTTAAAATGTTGATTTGTTAAGACAGATGTTTGATGAATGTGGTATTACTTAAAGAGAAGTGAACCTCCTTTTTAACATTGACTCTGAAACAGCAGATGTGTGTGTGTGTGTGTTTGTGTGTGTGTGCGCGTGTGTGTAGGGATGTGAGACTTGCAGAGTCCATTGAAGTAGTTTCGATAGATCCTTTGCAAGTTGCCCTGTCCTGACACAAATCATAATTTTTTATTTGACAGTCTGAATGACATACATGAGAATGTGTCACTCAGATCATTTTAAATAAATTCTTTAGTGATAAACATGTTATGGATACTATCTCAGTTATCTATTCATTTATTTATTTATGACAACTTTGAAATATATGTATATGTATATATAAATATATTTTGGATGAACTTATATCATTTATGCATTTTTGACTTGGTAGCAAAGCAAAACCTCTGCTTGACACTCTGAGGGTACAAAATATTTCATTACAGTGTGTCACTCTGGCTTAATTATTCATATGACTGGAAAACATGTTGCATTGAACTGCAGCATGTCTCCGTGTTTCAGATAAAGCTAGCACTCTGTTTTTTTGATTTTTTGGTTCAGCCTGAAGCTTATTCTTGTCACCGACCGAAGAACCTAAAAGACATTTGATTTCTATTGTGTGTCTCTTCAAATAACCATTTTATGCAACAACACTGAACATTTCTTTTCCGTATTGCCTGAATGAAGTTGGATAAGTGCACTTTAGAGGAGAGAAAAAAGGGCAAGAGGAAATGCTGGAGTAGAGAGAAGGGTGGAAGATGGAGGTGAGATGAGCATGTTGGAAGGGAGGATTTCAGTTTTCTTATGCAACTTCTTACCTGTGCTGAACTCAAACTCGTATGATGTAGGAGAACATGGCACGTTCACAGTTCGAACTTTATCTCTTAAAGCCTTTCTGAAGCTCTATTTACTCATCTTTCTTTTACCTTAAGCAACCTCTTCTCATCATTTCTCCCTCTATCTCTCATTTAATCTATTTCGCTCAAACTCTGTCCGTTATTTCCCTAATCTCATGTTCATGTCTCCACCCGTTCCACTTTCCTCTCTCCACATCAAAGAACATTTGCCCTTTCTTCTTGGCATCCATATCTTCTTCTGCATTTTTCTTTTATCACTTTTCAATCTCTGTTCTGTCAGAAACCTGACAGCTTGTTTGACTCGCTGTCTCTTCCTGTCGCCCTGTTTTTTTCTCTCTCTCTCTCTCACATTCGCTTATCTTTTGTCCGCTATGCTAATCAAGGCCAAGATGAGAATTAATTTATGGCAGATGCATGTATGAGTGATAGAAGAAAGAAAGAGCCACGTTACAAGGTAGCAGTCAGTTTAACAAAAGGCCGGGAAGTTTTTGTGAGCGCTGTTAAATAAAGATATTGAGAGTTTTGGTTAAAAATCTACTGTTTTACTTACCACTCCTCCTTACATATTCTCCTAAAGCGCACTCACCTGCAGATCCTTCATTTAAATCCTGCAATTGCCTGTAATTACTGTTTTTAAGATCATTTCCTTGTTCTTAAATTTTGTTTTCTATTTGGCAGATAACAGTGATGAGAGTAATTAGAGACAGGAAACAAAAAGCTAAATGGGACTATGACTCACAAGGAAGGTCGCTCGCAGGAGGCACGCTGTGAAAACTGCAGTAATGTGATTTGTGCCTTTATCATTCAGTTTGCAGGCCCACACTGTTTCCCACTGATGAGATGCCTGCAAGCATGATTTTTTAATTTATTTTGGTCAATAATTCAGCCACAAAAAGCTAAAAAATTTGAGCGGTTCCAACATAAAACCTCAGTTTAATCAAGAACGGCTTCCAGTTGATCCTCAAAACAAGTCCTCATGCTTAAATTACAATACTGATATATGTGATGTACGATAGACTGAATCCAAGTGATTACACATAATTTTTTTATAGCACAAAAGCATCACTCATAAACATGAAAAAAATATCTAAATGACATTTCAGAGATCATATCAGCACATTCCTGTAACTTTGTTGCTCAATGCACATTAATTTTCCTCCTGTCAGCCTTTAGCCTCTCTGTCTCCATCACTTCATGTCCTTTGCTCACTATCTTCTCTCACAGCACTCTGTCTTTAGTCTTTCTTAGCTTCCTCCTCTCTGCTGAATTATTCCTCATCAGCATTTTTTTAACTTGGTATTGTAGAGGGATGAGGGACTGCAGAGCGACATAAGGAAAACACACAGGGATGATTTGCAATGAGGGAGAAATGATCAAGAGAGGAAGATGAAGAGCAATGAATGAGGAGAAGAAGGCCAAGGGCTTTCCAAGGACAGGATTGTAGGCGAGAAAAAGGAATAATGGAGATAAAGAAGGAGTAATGATGTTATTAACAAGAAAAAACAAGGTGTAGGGGTAGAGGAGGCAGAGAGGATCAAAAAGTCTTTAATTGTTTTTTGTGCTCCTGGTTGTTAACATGCAGAAAACAGAGTTAAACAACTGAACTGCTCTGCAAAGTTGGACAGATTCATACCAACATTAGACACATAAGCAGAGTTTTAATGCACAGAGTGCTCCACAGATGAAATTAAAAATAGAGATAATGACAGAGCAGTGGTAACAGAATAAAAGAGATAGCGATGGATTCGGGTTGTGCCATGATCACTAATCAAGGCTGCACCTCCTGCTCAACACTCACTGCAAATATTGTGGTTGTAATTATCCATTTCAGTGATTACATTACAATTACTACTCTTTTTTTGCTTTCGTACTTGGGGGTCAGCATTTTAATCTTAGTGGAGGCTGATGGAGGTTATCACTTTCCTCTCTGTGTGTCTATCAGTCAGAATGGGCCTTGACCTGTTAGCTTGATACAGGGTTTGGAGGAGTTGGGCAAGCTAAACCAAAATAAAAATGCAGTGGTTTATAATATCTAACTAATGAGCATTCTTAGCTGGCTTGCTAATGATTTCCACTTGTAATCCTACACTCAGAAGTTACCTGATTGTGGTAAATGCTGGAGGGTGTTTAAGCCCTGCAGCTTTACTGCAAGAGCACTAATAATGCAAATACAGAAAGTTATGTAAAAAACAGAGGATGTGATGTGATGTGAGGGTGTGGAGACTTTTGAAGTTCTTAAAAGGAAACTTTGGTGGAGCTGCATCGAGAAATGACACATGCATTTCTTGTAATTTATCAAGTATTTTTTAAGGAACTTGCTCACATTGCTAAGAAATGATCTCAGCTTTTGAACATAAATGACCTTTCAGCCTAAACTTTGCACTCTTTTGTGTTGGTGACTCCAGCACAGCGGCCCTCACAACCTCACGAGTTCATTTCAGGCCAGCATGTACAGTAGTGTGGGAGAAGGAAGCCCCGCTCTTTGCCAAATGTGCATGACTGCACTGCAGGCACTGGTTACAGCGGTATATTTAGTGCTAATGTTACGGATGGTGTGTGTGGGCGTGTGTGGGAGATGGTGAGTTTTTAAAAGGAATGCACCGAGTTGTTGGGAGTTTGGCTTGTCACACTGCCAGCCTGTTAAGTAATGGGAACGTGAATCTTCCACATTTCCCTGGTAGATTCTGGTTAGTCGTGCTGATTGTTTAATATGCGCTATGTTTAGGGACAGTGGGAGCCTATTATCTCTGCAGAATTTCGTGTTTTTAAAGCAACATTATGTAACAATTCAACCCAAAAAAAACTGTTTAAATTCATTTTGATGGTATACTGACTTTTTGAAAGGTGATTGATGTTGCTGTCTTATGTCAAACTGCAGCCTAATTGCCAGTTTTTGTGCAAAGTAACTTGGAGAAGCAAACAGGATCACAGATCTAACAGCACTTTGTCTCACAAACCGATAACTATTGCTGGTTTTGAGAAAAAAGATCATATTTTCTTTCTTATTAAGCTCTTTTGGTCTTGTGTTTTGATGACTGTATGGACTAGGGAGTGTTTGTTTTAATACCATATCACAAGAGCTTTGCAACACTGTTGGGAGGAGACTTTTTAATGTCCGAGGCCGATGGAGACTCGATGGAGAATGCCGGGGGGGGAGCAGGGAGAACCAAGCAAGCAAGCCAACGCAAATGAGCTCAGCAGCCTCAATGGACACGATGACACAGGCAAAGATATGGAAGAGGTTGTTGGACGAAGCTAGGATGAGTAAAAGAGACTTAGTGAAAGATAAGAGTGAAGGTCAGTCTAGGTTGATGCAGAGTGTCACCAGATGTTGTAAAATGTATATGTATTTATGATGGATGTGTAACTGTATTGGAAACAGAGGCCCCTTTATGCTCCTCATAAGCCTGCTTTTGGTAATTTGCTCCACAGAAGATCCCCAGGCATCCAGATTATATAACTATTTGTATTCCAAAGCAATGCTTCAAACTCAAAAATAGTCATTACATGCTTTTGGAAAAAAAAAAACAGTTATGTAACATACCTAAATTTCACTACAGCACTCCACTTTACAACTACAGTGCTTCATTGTCATAAATAGTGATACACAGAACAATGTGGGTGAACTTGGATTTAACCCTGAGGAGCAGTGGGCAGCTACCATACGGCACCCGGAGACTAACTCCAGCTCTAAGATGGTGCGAGAAGACCGATATGGAAATTAATATTTCGTATACTGTGCATGCTTTTGATGGGAGGAAAACAGGAGCACCCAAAGGCAAGTGGAGAACATTCAAACTCCACATGCAAAGTCCCAGCAAAAGCCAGAAAAAGAAGTCAGTGTGTGTGAGGTGACACCGCTAAGCTGCTTAGTGTGTATTAAAAAGTGTATAATACAACAGTTTCAGCCACAAATTTGAAGCTGTGCATTTTAGATTTTGGATAAAAACTTTTGAATTGCAGCAAAGTGACATTATACTCTGATATAAAGTCTCATTATTTATCTTTGCTCTGTGTTCAGGTTCACCTCTTCCCCTTTCCACTTCCCTCATAGTGTCTCTACAGTAACCAGCTGTCAACACTGTTTGTTGAGACTTCCTGTCAGTCTCACTTCTTCTGTCTCTCTGAGTGTTTTTATGTTTGTTTTGCTTCTTGTTGGTCCGTCGACAAAATGGCTCATTATGTTTCATTAGCAGATGCTTTACAGTGTTATTGTGTTTTTTCGAAATTACGCTCCAAGGCTGGCAAGCGTAAACTGTGTACACACAGCGCTCCAACACACTCTGTCACACACAAGAGCTTCTTTCACATGTATATGTAGTCACAATCCAGAAATGATGTCACTTTCATGCACACTCACACACACGCGTGCTAATCACACACAAACAAGCACAAAGACAACAGCTGGCATGGCCTTGGAGATAATAACACTCTTAAATAATGTTTCTGTATGTCTGTTATACAAGCAACGATCCATCTCAAACACATATGTAAAACACACACACTCCGCTATGCATCATCACACTCGATTGCGCACTTAGTTTCTGTATTTTTTCATACACACTCACACACACACCATCAAAACTTAGACCTGCATAACAAACACAAGCAAATGTTCACACCTACACAGTTGCTCCTCATACACACTCCTACATTATTTCATTTCTCTTTTGCTTGCAGTTGGCTTAAGTTTTGCTGTTTGCACACTAATAAGTTGAGCGTAACCTGACCGAGTCACGACTCAGGAGCGTTTACGTGAAGGCTTTTATCTCAGCGCAAACAGACAGGTCACAGCCAGGTGAGAATCACAGCGAACGTAACCTGGGGGGAAACACACCTTCAACATACATTGTTGGATTTGCTGGAGCGTAAAACAGCTGCAATCGCTTTTCCTTTCATCTGCAAGTCTGTGTGTGTAGCAGCTGATGCAGTGAATCAGGTGTGGAGGTTAAAAAGAAAACATCTGTAGTGTAAAATGAGGCTTAAAGTGTCTTAAAGAGTCTTTTTATGTTGGTTTTCTCATATCTTAACAGCATAAGTGTGGACTCAAGTCACATGACTCTGCACCGAGTCAGCCTTAAGTCACAAATTTGATGACTTGTGACTTGTTGGAATCAAAAGACTTGCACCTTGACTCGAACTTTGACCTTGATGAACTGTGACTTCAGCATTTTGTCAAGCTCAAAGATTCACACGCATGTTAATTATTTCAAGTCCCATGAATCTAGTCAGCGTCCTCCATTCCACTGATGCCATTCATTCCCAGCGGTTTAACAGCGATTCCTCAGCTTCCACTTTGTTTGACACAATCAAACAGCCTAGGATCAAGAGGCAGGAGAGAACCAAGAAGAATTAATGTCATGTTACAGAGAAAAGCGCTGCAGTACGAAAAATGTGCTGATGGAAAATTACAGATGAAGATACAACTTTTGACTTTGTTCAGCATTTGTAGTTTCACAAAGAACAGCAAGTGGAGGATCTGTTGTAAAAAAAAAAAGCAGCGCAGTGCATTTGGTGAAGAGCACACTGTGACTTAATGACTAGAAACTTAAAGTTTAAGTATTAGTGCTTGACCAAGGACTAGAGCCAAAAGACTTATGACTTGTGACTTGCAAAACAACGACTTGACCCCACTGGATTTTGTGCACGACATGTTGACATCATACAGTGCGACTGTGTGCAAAGTCTAAAGAAGAACTGATGTCACAAACAGATTGAGTGAGTTGATAGATTAGATTATAACCATAATCCTACGCATACATTTCACTTTAAGATTTGTTCTTTCTCTCTCTCTGTATGGCACAAACACACACACACACAAACACACACCTCCAACACAGCAACAACTTTGCTGACATCTAGTGTTATAAACTTTAATCACCTCAGATTCTTTAACTGTTATTTCCCCTCAGATTAATCTCACCAAGCAGCAGCGTTTGTCTGTATTTAATAAAAAAAGACAAGAATATGTGTCAACAGCTTGTTCTGAAGCGTCTGTGCGTCAGAGTGTGTGTGTGTTTGTGTGTGTGTGTGTCTATGCAACAGTAAGGATGTGGAGAATGTGTACTTTCTGCTTCAGGTGAGAAATGAAGTGAGACGAGAAGAAAAGAATGTCGGCACTTATGGCAGGAAAAGAGTTGACCAAAGAGGTGGAGGCAGATTATCTCCTGAACACAGTTTCAAGGTCACTGCACACGATTCTGATCTAAACAATAAACCAGATTTCTCAGTCAGACGCTTGTTAACAGGCTTTGTTTAACTACAGGGCTGGCTGTGTTTACACTTTTATACATGAAATTGATATAATTAAAGATATGTTATTATTTTATTTTGAATTTAACATAAATAGATGCATTTTACATGATAGAGTCTCTGCAGTGTGAGCCTTAAATGGTGAACAACAGGCAGCCGATGCATGCCGAAGTTGACTCGGACAAACTGGTGCGACGAGAAAAACCAGGGGAGTCACACATACAGAAGTTTAAATCGTTTCGATGTAATGATTGCACCCAACTGAATTTTGGTAACAAACTTATTTAAGGCTGCTTTAATTGATACTTTTGTTTGAATGATGGGTTGAATGAATACATACTGTGCAGCCTAACAGGTGCCACCGTTCTGAGGAACCAGCAGAGAATCATTTCACTCCACTTCCCCTCAGCTAAATGTGATCTGTTTTATGTTATTATGTTCTTATGTGGCCTTTTTGTTGTTATAGATGATGCAGCAGGTAGGTTTTACAGCAAAAAAAGCTCAAATAAACTTATGATACACCACCTAACCAGCACCAAAACAACACAGACGTTGCTAACAGCTAGCTGGATAACATAGTAAAGCAGTGGAGCCAGATGTTTCCCTCAAGAAATTGTTGGAATCTAAGAAAAAGCAAAAGAGTGACTATTGGAGAATGCTACTGTAAATTCACATAGCCAGCTGTTTGCTTGTACATGTGCCACAGCTACTTTATGAAGCACTGATGTGTTAAATTGCTAAACAGCTGCCATTATATGACTGCACATAAATAGCAACAAGGTGCTTTGCAAGGATTATAGTGAGGTCTGTCACGTAAAACAAGAGCAATTTGGGCATGGACTCTCGACAATTGGGTTAAAGAAGCAGGGGATTGAACTGCAAACTTTGTGATTAGTGGACAACCTGTTTAACCTCCAGATATGCCAGTGTCGTGTTTTACAGCTTTTTTCTCCTTCCTGGAGATGAAAGGCTGTGCTAAAACTACATGTCCTGCTCACTGATGCTCGTCATGCTCCATTGTCTCCCTCTCATGCTTCAGGTTTCGATTATTGACCAGCTCTTAGTGGTTTTCTATAAAAAAGAATGAAAACATGACCTTGCAAAGCATGAGGATAAGATGAACAAGTGTAGCAACAGCAACTAGTTCAAAGAGCTTCAAATTCCTGCAGTGTTGTCATGAGCACAGAGAGATAAGATAATGAGAATAACGTTTCAGGCAAGTAATGGAATCAGAGCTAGTTAAGAGGCTCTCTTCAGGGTTTTGAGTAGTTAGTTTCACACTAAACTTGCCATTTAGTTGAGCTTCATCACCCATTTTTACACTAAAACTTAATCAGTCAAGTGTAATAAGAACTTTCTTGCCAAGAATGACTTTTCTTTCAGTGCAGCACAGCGGTGTTTTTGGAGGGAAACCCACAACTAACTAGTGATGAAGTCTTATAATATACTTACAATTAAAAAAAAATGGAAAAACATAGAGAGAG
>JAPZDV010000020.1:12523582-12538110 GCA_029814665.1 Acanthurus lineatus | reverse complement strand
CTGAGGGTCTCAGATACAGGCCAGACTTCCCACTGAGATGTGGCCTGCAAATCCTTTCTTTGTTCTTTCCACATGTTGAGGTCCCAACATCCCACATTAGGAACTAATGGACAGTGTAATGTAACACTTACTGCTACACTGAGCAGCGGTGTGTGTATTCGAGGGTTTCATTTCAAAGTAACTTCATCGGTTTCATCTTTCATGGTGCACCTGTGGTGTTGTCTTTTAGCTGGAGCTCTGCCATCCCATCCCAACCATTACAACAAGGTTTCTGCTGTTCTCTGATCTCCTCGCTCTTTTCTCAGTGTCTCTCTGTGTCTTCATTCGCTTGATGTTCACTGTGTTTAATGTGTTCTGTGCCAAACCAGGGGGTGGGGGTGGGGGTAACTTTACAAATGATTCTTCTTCTTGGCATCTGTTTCAAGAACCTGCTCAGAGGAGCAGATGAGTGAGGGGTTTGCTAGAGTGCTAGAGCCTGAGAGTTTTAGCGGTCGTAGAAATGCATTTCAGGGCTCAAATAAAATGTAGATGTTATTAGTGCGCACGCGAAGCATTCAGCCAAACAAGCGGCTGGGAGCGGCACTGCTTTGGTGAATTATTTCCATGGGTTTTGCTTTATAAGGTTACATACAGCTGGCTCCAAAATATTGCTAGAGGTTTTTGAGACTGAAGGTGAGACCTGCAGATGCTACTCAGGGCTAAAAAAACTACCTTTACACCTCTGTCTGTTATTTTTGAAAAGGAAAGACAAATCTGTGTTTTTAACTTTATTAAAATGTACTGAAAGATGCTGAAATTCAAAGATAGGGACAGTAAATCCCAGGGCACTCTCTAATTTTTGTAGTTTATAGCAAAGTAGCGCACGATAGATATATAAAATATAGTAAAGTGTAAAGATCCACATGTGTGTTTAAGCATATTACAGAAGCAGCAAAGCCTGTATGCAGAAACATTTTCCATAAATTCTTTATTTTCCTTCAAGTGCCTCTCATTGTCACTTTCTATATCGGGAAAGTTCTACTTTTCCACAAACTCTGATTTAGCATCTGCCACTGAGGAGCCTGCTAGATAATATTAGATCTGATGGGTTTAATTGCAGTGCCAGATCTCATCAGGATGGAAAGGGAATAAGAAAGACAGGAGGGAGAGAGGAGGAGGAGAGGAGGGGAGGATGGGTGATGGGTAGGAGGGAAAAAAAGGAAAAAAAATGAAGCTCACAGGCTTGTTTTGTCAAATTCAAACCGTTTTGATCTGTAAAATAATAATAAATGGAATAATTAATGCAATTTTTTAAAGAAATTTTCTGTATAAAAGAAGCGCTGTTAGTTGACATGCAATTAAATTCAGAATCTCACCATCTTTCTTAATGCATCAGCTGTTATCTTCAAATCAAACAGATTCTCCTTTCCTGTTATCTTCTATTACAAGCCTCTGAGCTGAATACAACATTGATATTATTATAGGAAAAAAAACATAAAAAATAAAAGCTATACTATAACAAACTCAAGGTCAGAGGGGCACATTATTCAGTAGTCTCAGCAGATGGTGTGAGGTGAGCGGGTGAGTGTGTGATTCATCAATCAGTGAGTAAATGAATGAGTTTGTGTCCGCTGGTGATTGAGTGAGTTATTGTGACCGAGAGTGAATGAGACCAGAGAAATTGAGAGAGGGGAGAGAGGGCTGGATATTGTCGCTGAGGGTCATTAAGACTGTGCTAAATTTGATTTAACAGCAGCGCTCGATGGCCTTGGATGGATCGTTGAGGGGCCTGATTTAGAGCATCAGGAGTCGGCGCTGTGGCTCATCATCATTTTTGACTGGACTTAATGTGATATTAAGGACAGAGTGAAATATGTCCACACTCTCGTGAAGGGTGTGTTTCATTGAGTGGCATTTGTCTATTTTTTGGGGAACAAAATAAATGTAGTTTTATTTTTAAAATATACCAGTTACCTCACACACTGTGAGGCTGTTATATGTGGCTGTATTGTAGAAATACTCTCAGGTCCAGTTGCATAAATCTCTGTGTAGGTGCAAGATAGAAGTAGACGTGTGGCCTAATTAACTGTCTGCAAAAGGATGCCTCCTCCTGCTATTTATACCAACTGTGTTCATGGTGTCGAAAGTTCATTAGATTGTCACACAGGATCCTGTGAACCTTCATTGGCCGGTAATACTCAATCACAGTCATCACTGTCAAATTTTTACACAAGTAATCTGTCATGACTGGAAAAAAAAACAAAAAAAACACCCATCCATTCTGCAAAAAAAGAAGCCGTGGTTTTCAATGAAGAGCGACAGGTTTTTTTAGATGATCGCTGCCCACGGCGCCCTCAGACCAGCCGGGTTGTGGATGGAGGAGAAGAGGGAAGAGAGTCAGGATAAGAGCCATCAGTCCAGCTTGAACTCAGGACTGCTCCTGGCTAACGTCTGCTCTCAGGAAAATGAGATGGAAAAAGTGGACTCTTGGTGCCCAAGCAGAGGAAAATCAGAGGCTGTTGTGCCCACGTCTTAACAGAGACCTGTCTGATTTTTGCACTCTATGAGCGGACTGTTTCGAACAGGCATTGTGCAGAACGATGGCAGGAAGAGGAGAGGAGGACTCTGCGTTTACACATCAGTGACACTTGCTGCACAAAGAAGTTGAAGCTGACTGCGTTTCTTAGATTTCAAACTTTCTAATTTGAAGATGTCAACCACGTTATCTTCATAATCTTGTTACTCCTGTTTACATTCAACCAGATACAAATCAAAAAATGCGGCTAATTATTTCTCGTGTGTGAGCTGTGGGTCTGTTAATTAGTGAAATAACTTAAATCATGTTGCTGTGGTCCATGTGCGTCCTTGAAGTCATGGCAAAAACTTCAAAATGTCTTTCAATTTCGTGGTGTGTAGATTACAAATGATAAAATTATGTCAGTGAATTTAAAGAGAGAACAACACTAAACATTAAAGTTAGTCCATCTCTTCATTTTTACAACTTCTGCTTTGCTTAAAGCTCCTTGAGCTCGCTCTAGAAAAACATCTGCACACCTGCTCTTGTGCAGTATGTGTGAGGTGTGCACATGTTGCATGCCCGTCTTCCATAAATACTAATTAACAGTGAGTGTGTTGAACTAAATATGCCTCGATTACACAACTGACCCCTGATGATTTTAATTCCTGCACTTTTTTATCATTGTCTCTCTTTAGGAAAAGTCTTCATCGGCAACAAGAGGGAGATTGCAGAGAGCAGAATCGCTGAACTCAACACATACATGAAGGTAATCTAATTAAACGCACGATGCAAGTCTTTTTATTTTATGCGAGGCTCGTTGAGATGTTGGTATCTTCTGCAGCGCGCAGTGAAGAAGCCTACAACTGGGTGGGCTGAACAGTCCTGTAGGTGGATAAGCACCGACTCGGATATTTCAGCAGCAGTTTGCAGAAGGAGCTGGGCGTGTAGGCGTTGCTGCTCTCTTCTCTTTGCTCTGCCCTGTGCCCACATCACGTCTGACTGACTGTAGTTGTGGGACTTTTGACATGTTTCAGCGTTGCTCCATCGCTAAAAAACACGATCAGGTTCTCTTTCTCCCACTCACTCACTTCTCTTTTCTCTGCTTTTGCTCTTTTTTTTTTTTTTTTTTTTTACCCGCAACCTACGTGGTTCTCACTTTGCCGCACTCGCTCGCCTTCGCTTGCCTTGCTTCGCTTGTAATCTCTCCTGCTTCATCTCCCTCTCTTTCATCCACTCTCCTTCCATCCTTTCGCGCTCCAAATCTCCCAACACTCCACTTCTCCTTCTCCTCTTCCATCAACCTCCCACTCTCCTGTCATCCCCCCCTCCTCTCCGCAGATGTCTCTTTCCATTCACCCTGATTTTCTTCTTTTCTGTCTCTCCTGCACCTCCACCTGTCCTCTCCACCCTTCACGTCAAGCGCTGCCTTATGATCCTTCTCTCGATCCCTCTTTCGCATGTTATCCAACCTCTTTCCATCTCATTCTCCCTTTTCTCTTCTCTTCTCTTCTCTTCTCTCTCCCAGAGGCTGCTGGCTCTGCCAACATGGTTTTTGCTCGATGAAACTCTCAGGATGTTTTTCTACCAGACGGACCAGGACAGCCAGCACCAACCACAAGCCCTCAGGCGTCTTCGCCCACCTACCCGCAAAGTGTAAGCTCCCCCACTCCTCTCCTTGCACACAGTGCTTAAAGTACAAAGACAGCATCTGGTGGTAAAACTAAAGCACTTAGCTGAATCCCATGAGCAGCAGGCCAGATGTGATAGAATATGAACATATAAATATCTCTGTATTTTCTATCAAAGCTTCAGATCAGAGGAGGCAACACTTCAATTATAGAAGGTATTTGAAAGTGCAAAGGTGCCAGTCTTGGGAAATCCAGTTTAAAGGCGATCAACATGCATTTTGTGAAGAAGAGAGTCAGAGTTTGCCCCCGTTCATACCTTTAATCTGCCAAACCCAGCCAAGTCCAGCTGAATGGAGTCGCTCAGGATTTGATTTGCATACATCTCTTTGTGAATGAGAAATCCTGCTCAGTAAGTCTCAGTAAAACCAACCACGGCTCTCAGAAAACTTAATGATAATAATTAGAGTCAATCTAGTTCCATTATGCTTTTTAAGAGCAGTTTTTATCCCTTTAAATAATGAATGAACTAAATAAAGTTTTAAAGTCAAAGTAGTTGGGATAAGTGGCTCAGGTCTTGTTTAAATGCAGAGGATAAGATCAAGAGGAGGGGCTCCAAGAACATTACAGGCCCCTAAAATGATGTGAATGATTGGAGGGAGCCTTTATACAGAAGTAAAACCTTAAATGTAAAGGTTATTTGATTTCCATTAATAATTAAACTGGAACATGAATGTATTTAATCAGTTTTTCACAGTTAAGATGCATAGAAACAGAGATGAGGGACCAAAAATGACAAAAACACAAAAGTATTTGCTGAATAAGACAAATACAATGATTTAATATGAAAAAGATTTGTAATTTAACTCTGTAAACATGAAAACTACAGTTGTTTTGTCTGAAATATAAAATGATGAAGGCAGATTGTACAAAACTATGTACAAACACATTGCACTCAGGATCACCAACTTGCAGTTTCATTGTTCATCTTATATTGTACTCAAGTCAAGAATTTTACTCCTTTATCTACATAAATGCCTCCATTGCTGACGTGTCAATGAGGCTTCTTGAACTTGACTTTTGTGAAATTTTTTAAATACTAAGAGACAATAAAAAAATATTGCAGACTCACTTCCATGCAACCTTCATTAGAGTTTTCTATCTGCAGTAGATGAGTGACACAAGTCCTCATATTAATTAATGTAAGTCATTTTGACCTATAATTCAGTTAGACACAAGGAACTGAATGAAGGCAAGGAGGCAGATTTTGTAGCACATTTTTAAGGAAATTCAGTGTTGTATTTTTAGTTTTTACTCAAACTTTTCTCACTAAGTACAAGTGTCTTGTGCCTGAGTGGATCTATGAGATGCAACATCTGGAGATACAATACATCCGGTGCAACAGTGTGTTACATTACCATAATAAAACCAGGACTTAAACTACAGAACAAAACACCATCTAGTCAAGTGACAGGTGATACAGCTGAGAAAAAAAAATGTTAAAAATATTTTACATTAAGTCAAAACAAGGCTGTCCTGAGTTATGATGAAGTCCCATCGGACAGATAAGTGCTTTTTTGATTCCTCCCATTTAATCCTCACTTCCTCACATCATGAATGGATGTAGTTAAGAAGGAAGAAAGCCATGAAGGCAAGTGTATATAAATTTGGCAATGAGTAAATTCCACAGAGACTTCATTACCCTTCATACGTTCCACTTCCTTATTCAAAACGGCTACTCGCGTCTCTGATTGGCCCATTTTCCTGGGCTCAGGTTACAACAGCAGGAGATGTGGTAAAGATGGACTCTCTAAACAGGAAATGATGCAAAGTTCTCCTCTCCTTGCTTCCTCTTTTACTGTATCTGACTTGCCTTTACTTAAATCAATGATTGGTTTGTGTGTTAAAACATTGCAAGGAACTGTGACATTTCCTCTTTTGTATATTGCTACATATTTGATTCTCCAGTTGTCCCAGAAACCTGATGAGTTTTATTGCATAGTTTCAATATCATATATGTACATTTTAATAGGTGTTATTAAACCCTGGTAAAGGCTTCCTTATGACAAAAATACTCAATATATCTTCTTCAAATAGAAAATTTTACTTTCTCTCTCTACTTACTTTCTTTTTTTACCATAGCTTTGCAAAATTATTTGTAGATTTTGACCTAAAATGAGTCCATTTCACAATTTTCGGTTCTTTCAAATAAAAAATATATGAGTTTGTTCAGTATTCTTATATCTAGATGTAGTTATTCAGACCCCACTGCACTCATATTTATGAAATGTGTGATGCATTTGGTTTTCAAAGTTTAAAGGTCTGCAGCCTTGCTTTTGGCTCTCTGAAGCTGGATAGAAGAACAGCATTGGTTTAAGCTTAATGCTTGTATCATCATGTTTACATACTCACAGTGACAGTGCTAACATGCAGGGTTATGATGCTGTTTACCATCTTAGCATAGATGCTATTACACACATGGTAGCATGCTAACATTTGCTAAAAAGCTGCTATGATAGCCACATAATAAGAGTTAAATAATGAGAATCACGTTACAACAATAACATGTTTGCTTTTCTTCTTATCTCTGTCTCATTTTCCTCTAATAGGAAGACAGTCAAGCCAAAGATGGACCTCTTCTCCTCCCCCAGGGCCGAGGTTTGTGTTGTAACACTTTTTTTCTTGTTGTTGTTGTTTCTGTGGCAACAATCGCCATGGCCACCCACAACTTTCTAGTCGAACGACCACGCACAGCACAATGCGTTTCATCGCAACACGAAATACCATGTGATCCTGTCAGCATCCTCAGTTTGACTGCATCTCATGACAGGCACACACACACACACACACAAACGCACACACGCACACACATTTTACCATCTTGTCCACAGTGCTACAGTATGTGTGACACTCAGATACAAGGCACATAAAAAATACTCTAGAAAAGAGACAATATAAACACGCATATATAATAACAGGATTTGTTAAATGTAACACTTTTTCCTCCTCCCTCTCATCTATAGTTCAAGCCTTCCTTCACTTCCTCTTTTAATTTTTGTATCTCATTGTGTATCAGCCTCCCTGCCCCTCCTCGCGTCCTCTCCTCCTCCCTATCGCCTCCCCTCCTCACCTCTTCCCTTTAAAAAACTCAAAGTACTCTCTTGATTTCTTTTCCTCCTCTTCCTTTTGTTCCCTCCACCTTGTCTTTTTCAAGGTTTTGACCATCTCACACACCCCGTCCATCTTGTTCTCCTTCACATCCCCTCATTTTTATTCTGTTCAACACCTTAAAAACAGGTTGTTCAGTGTTTATATTCTGTGCTTGTTCTTCCTAGAAGGTGTGTGTTTGTGAAGTTGTGAAGCTGGTGTGGTTCACTTAAAGGGAATACAGTCAAGTCAGAGGTCAAAGTGGTGATGAGCTGCCAGTGTAATTCTCCTTAGAGGCATATAATCGCTTCTATACTTGGTGCAATCAGCAAAAAATCTAAACTAACCTATGAACAGACATACACACACTCACTCCTAAACCGCTAACACTCTATCACTAACTAAACGGCTGAGCCCAACCTTCACCCCGACCTTGTCCCGCCTGCAAAGCTAACAATCCTAAACAAAGTCCAAACCTACAACAGCTCTATGAACAAGTGAAGAGCCGCCTGAAGAACCTCACCTCCCAAAAATGTCCTCACTTTTCACATCTTAAACTTATGTTGGCCCTCACAAACGTAGAAATAGATCGTCAGTACACACTCACCCGCTAAAATGCAACTGTCATACGAATCTATTTTTAAAAGAAGCCAAAGGTGTCTTGTAGTGAGTGTGTGTGTGTGTGTGTGTGTGTGTGTGTGTGTGTGTTACAGTTTGTGTAGGAGTAGTAATGTTGATAGTGGAGTCAGACTGATGGATGGCAGCCATTACTGGATCTTCTATTTAAATGCATTGGAGTGTGTAGAGCTATAATGAGTTTTTATGAGTGTTATTTGGGTGTGTATCTGCACTGCAAAACTTTACCTCTAACTCAGTCACTTTTTTTTTTGTAAGCTCAGCCCTTAAAGTGGAATTTCCTAAAAGAAGATGGCAAAATCAAACATATGGTAGTGCAGCAAAGGTGTTTCCAACAGTGCATCAAGATATTTCAATTTCATTTGCACATCCACTAACGCTCAGTTCTTTTGCATTTAGCTTTTTCCCCTGATGCAGCATTTTTGCTTTTAATTTATCTTTAAATGTCTCCTCAAACAAATAGGTTTCTGTTAAAACAGGTTGAAATATTAATACTGGGGCAGATTAATCAATTAAAAAATGACAAGTGACAGATCGTTTTATGGCAAATGTTGTTATAGCTGATTAGTTCTTAATGTCAACAAGGATTATGAATATCGTTGGCTTTTATACTGTTAGTATGAAGAAACAAGGCCTTTAACAACATCAGCTCTGACTCTTGAAAACTGAGATGCAGCTTTTTATGATGGGTTTAATATTTTACACACCAAAGGATATATTTAGTTACAAAGAAACAAATTGGCTGATATATTGTTTCTAAAGATAATCATCAGTCGCTGCTCTTATTTATACACAAGTAGCAGATTATTTGACTTGTTGAAAAATGGACTTAAAGTAGAAACGTTACCGCTGTGCACAGCCTGTAATGTAAAAATATGTCTGCAGGTGAAGTGTGTGTGTGAGATACTGCAGCTCTTGAACTTTTGTGTGCTGCATCCCCTTGCAAAAAAATGTTCTTTGCCTAACATTGCACACACTCACACACACACACACAAACAACCATGCACATGCAACTACACACACACACACACACAATAATCTCTCTGCAAACTCCAGAGGTGTTATATTGCCAAACTAAGAGCAACAACTTAATTTTCGCTCTCTTCTCTCTCTGCCTCCCGTCCCCTCCCACACAGAAGTAAAACACTGATGTACTCCACTCACGAAGCAGCCAGCCTACTCAACAATTATTTTATCTCTCTCTCTTTCTCTCTGAGGAAGATTAGTGCTCCTGTGTGTGTGTGTGTGTGTGTGTGTTTGAGTGTGTCCTGCTGTATTTTTTTTTTTCATTGCAGGGAAGTGGCTGTTACACTCCGTCCAAACATTGATCAATGGCTGGTCTGAGTGTGACGGATAAGAGGAGCACACAGGCATTTGTCACAGCAGTGATGGTGCAAGCGTTAGTGTTTACACAACACTTCATTCCACTTCACTTAGTATCAGCTCAGGGTTCGGCCCCCAAAACGGCCAGATGAGTATTTGTCATTGGCACTGTGAGCTTCAAACAAGGTCACTGTGGCAGGCCCCTCATGTTTTGGCATAATTTCAACAATGCACAAGTTGCTGGATGTCTGATGTGACAAAAATTGAGCAGTGACAGACAAAGAAGAAGAGACAGATAACAGTACAAAATGCAAGAAAATCAACCTATGCTCAGCTCTTCTCCTTTTTTGCAGAGCCATTAGAGCAAAAATTGGATCTTATTTTAGATAATACCCAACCCTCACCAAAAAAAAAGACTTAATATGCTGGTACACTTTGTACTTCTTGTCACCAGAGAAAAGTGTGACCATGCAATTCAGATGTTCACCATTATTTACTGAAGTTGTGCAGTGGGAGGTTTGTTGATGCATGCGGACGTAACTATAGTGATATAATTACTACACGGTTACCAAATTTGATATTGCAGTTGATAGGGAAACTGAGGACCATTAGTTTCGTGTCATGGCTTGTTTCATGGTTACTTCGGCTGTTACAGGGAAGTGCATTTAAACTGTGAACATAAAGGTTAAGATCTTAATCTGCAGATTTCTTTGATATGTCAGCAGCTTTGGTGAGTTTTAGTGTTTCTTTTAAAACCCTGAGTTCATGCTCCGTCCTTTTGTCATGAAAGAGTGCTTGTTCCTCCTATAAAGCCAACCCATTTTGATATGGGGCGCTATGAGAATTGACTTGCTTTTGGAGCCACCCTCCAGTGGCCTTTTGATGAACTGTGGTTTCTTGCACTTCTGTCGTGGCTTCATTTCTCAGCCCTGGAGGTTAACGCCTGCTTCTCCTGATAAAACCTGCACTTTTTTTGCACTAAATGATGAAGTACTTCTGTGTGTGAGCTGAGGAGCAGGATTGTCATGCACACTGTGACTGAGCTATACTTTCAATGCAAATTTAACTCTTGCAACCTTTTATTCCAGATGTGCTGATGTTCTAACCACAACAGTCAAGTAGCCTAACCCACTACTCTCTCACACACACACACACACACATGCAAACACGCCCACAGTCACACTCACACACGCTCAACCTGTGCAACCTGTGCTCATTCTCATAAGCATATCCAAGCGTATCATCCTGTGATCTTTCACTCCAGGCTTTCTAAGAAGTGGGCCATCTCCTTAAAAAAATACACTTTCATTAAATGTCAGCTAGTGAAAAAAAAAAAAACTCATTCTCATCTCCACCTCCCTATCGTCAGACTAACGAGCTGAGGGTTTAACAAGCTCATTAAGGCGGGGTCGGCGCGAGTCTAATTGTACCGGATGATTGCTCCCGGGCTTCACTGAACCCAAGGGTTGTGTGGCTACATTAAGAGGTCGGTCGTTTGCTGGGCACAGAAGGTACACGAACTCAAAGTACCTCCTCTGCATAAACTAGAGGATAAATTTACTGCGAGTAGACGGGAGGATTTTATTGTTTGCTTTGCACGGCTGATCACGATATAAAAATGTCAGTGAGGAGGCCATTGCTATTAACACAATACCAAAGACACATTTTTAAAGGTGCAAGATGTGGCTGTATTGTGTTTTGGTCTGTTTATACTGCTATAAATATAGAAAACAGTGTCTTTGCTGCTTCATGGAACATTTATTGAATCCTATGAAGAACTGTAAAATGGTAAACTATAGAATCAAGCTCTCTGATTTATAATTTAGTCGCCTTTTCCTGAGAATTGCACTATTTGCTAGTCCAGTAAACATTTTTACAACAAGTGATTTCACTTGTTTTGATTGATTAAACCTCTTCACATATCTGAAGGGGGCTGGATTCACTCTTTGATGAACATCTGATCATCATTACTCTAGAGTTAGCTTTGTTACAGCTGATAGGAGGAGACCAACTTCAATTTTGACATTCATATAAGTTGAAGTTGTCAAAGTTGTAGATGACCTCACATACGGTAGTTCATAGCTGATATAAAGAAAAAAAATATCCACCAATCAGAGCTTTTGATGCAGTGCTACAATTGGGACTTTGTTTTCCTGCAAACTCTAGTTAGCCTGCTACCTAGCTAGCTACTTGCATGAAAAAAAACAGGAAATGGGAACTAAAGCAGCTGTACAGAGTATTTTAAATCGACTCAAAGAACTAACAGATTTTAAAGTGCTATATGAGACATTTTAGCAACAATCACAGTAAAACTTTTACATAGAGGTTGGATTTGTACTGCATTTATCAGGTTGATATCTAGTTTAAACCTCTAGAGCACAAGAGTGTAGGTCAGTGGTCATTCAGTGTTATGAATGCTTTACTCAGGGTGATTGAATTAAAACCAGGAATCCTAACAGCTGGACCGTGTGTGACCTCTGCATCATAAACACTGCAGTTTATACTTTGACCTATGAATTAAAAACAGGATCAACTGATTTGAAAAAGATTAAGTGATATTATTTAGGCAAATTTGAACAAATTCATGAGAGTTTCGATGAACTGTACTGGAAGTGATTCTGAAATGTTTCATAAAGCAGATTTCTTTTACTGTCTGGAAAAAAATATCAATTAAACTGCATGTATCTCTATGCATCTCACAGCAAAGCTTCCATTTTGGCTGAAAATGACATTGGCTGGACGGTAACATGACTTGCAAAGATAAGATACACTGCCCTTAGAATCAAAAATCTGTTATCACTGTTTAAACCTCATTCATATCTCAAAATAAAATCATTTTTGCAAAACAAGATGCAGGAAAAAAGTTTCTGAATAAAATCAGTGTACATTTTCCTCCTCTTATAATAACCACTTATTAGGAGGCTGAATAGTGAGTAGAGAGACAGGAACATAGAGAAGGAAAGAAGAACAAATTGGATGAAAAAAATAAACAAAGTAAGAGATAACAGGAAAACGATAAGTAAGTAAAGGGATGAAGAGGTCGAACGATAATGAGGAGATAGAGAGAGAAGGATGAAAGGAGGTGTGGAATTACTTTGTCACTTCATATTTGGTGTTTGTTGTTGGAGATAGAAACTTATCACCACCAACATATTTTCACGTTATCTATAATTTACAGCCAGCGGCGGGTCAACACCAGAGTAAAAAACAGCACGTGGAGTAATGCATTAAAAATAGCAGCCTTAAATTCAAAGAGTGTGTGTGCTGTGCTGGCATTTGTGTGTGTGTGTGTGTGTGTATATGTGTGTCCTCAGGGTTAGGGTAATCTCAGTGGATTGTTAATCCAACCAGCTCCCTCACTCCCCAGCTTCATTAATCTGCTGTCAGCCCCTCTGTCTCATTTTCTGTAGACACACGTATGCACTCACACACACACACACACACACACACACACACATTTGCACACAGATCCGCCATAGATAGACACACAAACACGACAACGTGCACTTTAAACATGTATTCCTAAAGATGGTCAGCATGTTACATTTTTACTTGATGCTGTCGACCCGGAGCTTCTTCAGTCTTCAGTAAATGTCTCGTAATAAAGGGCAGAGTAATTTAAAAGTGTTAATAGGTGTTAGGAGTCGGCCTTTCCTGCACAGGATGCAAATTACAAACCAGCGAAGTAAAGGATCACTGCAGGTACTGGCTGTGTTATAAAAGACAAAAGGCTGATGCTGAGTATCCTGAGAGGAACTCTACTATGCTATCTAATAAGCTTATGATTTGTTTGATACATTTTTAATAGATGTCCAAGTTAATCTTCTATTGTTGCATTTCTGAAAAGTACCTTTTTAAAGTGTGTTTGCTGCCTGTGAGGTTTATTTATACAAGCACACTTATCACTATTAGCTACTAAGTCACTAAATCAACCAGTATGACGATCTTAAGCCTGGAAATTATTATTATTGTTGTTGCTGTTTGCATTAAGTTAATGCAGCAAGCCATAAACACAACACTGACATATCAACATCTTACAAGTTTTTTGAACCAACAAGTTTGCAAACTGCATCCTGGCAGTCAGAGCAGATGTGGAGCTCCATTAGCATGACTGTTTCAGTTTAACTTGCAAATTTAAATGCAAAAAATGTGCACAATATGCCCCCTAGAGGACTCTCAATCAGGACAATTAAAACAAAAAAGCATTGTTTTATGATGCTGTGAAGCAATGTGGGATCATGGGATTTGTTTGTCATTGGTAAAAAGCCACCATTGAAAGTTAATAATGATCATGCTCGGGCAAAATGTACACATATAAGTTAATGTATTAGTTTTATTTACATTACATTATGTCACTTCCTCCCTCACTCTTTGATTTGTGAAACATCAGAAGTTAGATGACAGTCTTTTTTGAGACATTTCAATGACGAATCAATGAAAATTTTATAATTTGTAAGCTGAAGTTATATATTTACTCTCTGCCTAGCTCTGATTTGCATGAGTTTTCAGCTGCTAAAAGCTCACTATGTTTAGCAGCTGGCACGTAACTGTCCCTCATTGTTTGGTGCCGAGCAGAGAGAGTGAAGTACATCTAAAGAGCCTTTTTCTGCTGCGTTACCTGCTGCAGTTTAAATGTCAATGGTGTGAAAAATAAAATCCAAAACAATGAGCGAAATGCATTTGAAGTACTTTGTAGAGTTGTAAGTATCTGTACTGTAGAGTCCATAATGTCATCACTCATCGTTTCACCATCTGCATATATGGAGTTTATCGAATTTAAGGATTAAAACTCCAAGTTTATTTGCTTCATTCTCTCTGCAGTCATAAACCAAGAAAGTATAAGTTCTGTCAGCATCACTCACTCACTCACTCACTCGCTCACTCACTCACTCACTCACTCACTCGCTCCGTGTACCGTGAGGAGGATTAATATACAACCGTGATGAAACAACCACATGCAAACAGCAGCGATCTATCAGCCCTCTGCAGCCCTGCACCTCTGTTCAACTTTTGCTTTACTTATCTCCTCCTCCTCCTCCTCCTCCTCTCCCTCCCCCTCTCCCTCCTCCTCTTCCTCCTCCTCTTCTTCACCTCCCTCCCACTGTTTTAACCGCTGCTTGTTCTTTTTTTGGTCGCGCTGTACCTCCTGATTCTTCTCTGTGTTAGTTTCAGTGATTGCTCTCCTACTGTGGCTGTAATTCTCTCCCCAATTTCAGAGTCCAATATAATTGTGCTCCTTCTTTTTTTTCTTTTCTTTCTTTCTTTCTTTCTTTCTTTCTTTCTTTGTTTTTTTCTTTCTT
>JAPZDV010000020.1:12494705-12513641 GCA_029814665.1 Acanthurus lineatus | reverse complement strand
TTACACAGTAATATTTAAATAATGACAATGATAAAACACAAAAAATGTTATTAAAGAAATTAAAGTAAGACAATGCTGAATAGGAATTGAAGCAACAACATATTGAAAGATCAATACACGGATCACCATTCATTTGGTGCAATTTAACTTTGGTTTAATTGAATTGAAATTGAACTTTGGTTGTCAACTTCTCTGTCTGATTTGAATCATTATAAATGTTTGAAGTTGTTGAATGCATTTGCCACAGAAAGCTGATTTTGAGTTGAAACATCTGCGAACTTCCGCTCAAATGCAGAAAGGTTGTTGCTAAACCAAGAATATTTTACCTACTTTCTGTCTTTTGTGGACACGATAACATCCGGCATTTTTTAAATTCTTCAGTCTAGCTTTAATGGTTTCAGTATGAACCTGAGTCTGATGACTGTGATGTATAAAACTCAAATGGCTGTAAGAAAAACATGGGGTTTAAAATATCTGAAATTCCTAAAGTCTTAAGTTATCATCACGCTGTCTTCTCTCTTCTCAGGAACGTCTTCAAGTTGGATGAAATCTCCCTGAATTACCGCGATCCTGAGGGCGACCTCATCCGCATCCTGGACGATGAGGACATCCAGCTCATGATCAAGGAGAGCAGAGATCAGCAGGGCAAAGTCAACAGACCCGTCAATCAGTTTCCATGGGAACTGCACGTGACCTTGGCCTCTGACCTTTCTGTTTACAACACTGAAGCCTGAGAGAAGGAGAAAATGTTCAGTGTTCGACCCAGACCATGTTGTTGCTAATGTTGCCTGTTTGTCTTTTTTCGTTCCCTCACAGTCTCATTTGTATTAAAAATGTCACAGCTGTTTCTGTTCATGGCTGACACATTTCATCAAGTAATAAACTAATTTAATAAAACTTTCACGTTTTGCACGCTTTAGTACTTTGTTGAAAGTTGATACTGTCAGTTGCTTGTCGCTGGATTAGTGAGAGCAGTGTGAACCCAAGTGAAGATGAGCGAGTGCCAAGTCATTTACTTTGAGTCCCAAGCAAGTCATGATGCACTCCTGGGGGAAGGTGACAAGTGTTTCCAAGTCAAAGTTAGAGTGCACACCTCTGACACATTCACGGGAGATGAGCATAGTCTGATAGATGACTCAGATGTTGTGTTGTGTCTTTCTCGAGGCTCTTTGTCCTGCATTCTGTATAAAAAGAGCAATAAGCCTCTTGAATTTGCACCAAAATGGTGTCGAAACTTTCTGTGAAGTTTCTAATGCAGCCTCAATAATTCAGAAACAGAGTAAGGGAAGGAGACAAACAAAAAAAAATACCACAGAGATGCATGGAATTGATAATATTGCATAATGTTTTTAGTAAATTGTGGGTAATTTGTGTTGGAATTTTCAATTTACAAATTACAGATTTGTGGAGGATTTACATCTCATACGAGATCAGCAATAACTGCAAATTATTAGAGGTACTCAGGTTAAACTAGTCGTGTGTGAATAAGGCTTAAAAAGCAAATGATTCATTAGCATGAATATATGGTCAGTTTACCTTTTCAATGACTTTTTGATTATGTTCCACAATTTTCACTAAATTCAACTTAATTCCTGCACCTCAGTCACATAGTAACAGGGAATATATGAGATGAATGCCCTGGGAAACCATATAAAAAAACAAAGTCAGCTAAATTAATAATAAAATTTACAATAAATATGTCCTCTCAAGGCTTAGAATGAATTTAAAGTCTTAAGAGAAGAAAATTTGTTATCAGTTGCAACCCAAGAAGTAATTGCACCGACCTCACCACCTAAACTACAGAAACCCAGATGCTTCTCTTCTTTGGATAAAACCAAACGGACACATTTAAACATAATCTGTCAAACTGCTTTTAATTCTTTGCACCTAATCTGGATCAAAATCAGACTCACCACCTACAGATATTTAGCGTTAATATGATGCCTCGGGATAAAAATCTTAACTCATATTTGGACCCTGAAGTCTAACCTCCATGACTGTGTGTGTGTGTGTGTGTGGCTCACATCCTGCCTTCACATTTTATCCATGTCTGCATTTCATTTGCACTTGCCTCAGGAAACTCAAATACTATATTGCCTTCTCCTAGCAGGACAGTTTTTTTTCCCCCCTCATATCTAATGCAAAGTTATTCCACTCATATTCCTTTTAAACAGCCTCTCCCAGGCTGCGAGGAAGTTATGCATCGTTAAAAGTTGCTTATCAGACCAGAGGCAACTGATGCTCGGCCTGACTTGGGTGTAAACACATATATCAGGTATTCGGGTGTGTATTTTGTGGTAATTCTAGGAGTAAGCAGTATTGGAAAAATATAAAATCCAGAGGGTACGCATGTTGATTTTGTCATGGACTATATATAACATTAAAGGTGCATCTCTTGTAATACTGAGAAGACAGTTTGGAGTTTGAACAGTAAAAACTGTATTTCTCTGTCTTATAACACAGCTGAGATCCCTTGACACAAAGTGGTGTAAATAATGCTTTTGTCCAGGTGTTAATGGTCTTTTTTTCTAATCTTATCCTGCAAGGCTCAGCATATTATCTTGCATGTACATCGCTGTAATTCACACTCTCACTGGAAAGTAATGTTAGTTTGTGAAAAATCAAAACATTACATTAAAGCTTGTGAGCTGAAAGCTTCAGAAACAGATGGAGCGAACCTTGAGGCAAGCAACACACACTGCATACACAAATGCACTCACACACACACACACACACACACTTTAATTCATCTGAGTTAAAATTGAAGTACAGCAGGAATTAAATGGATAAAGAGGACATGTCCTTGTTTAATCAACTTGTCTGTGTGATAACTTTATTTACACATAACTGATTTCCAATTACATCTGTTGCTTTTTTCCATTTCTAAAGAGTGAGTGAGACTTGCCTTGTTTCCAGTGATTGACAAACGCAGTGACATTGGTTTGACTTTGACAAAGCTGAAGTGAAGTAAACAGTAAGTTGTACTGCGTGATGTCACTCTCACGGCAGCCAAACCTCATGACAGCAGTCACTTTTTACATCATATGTTAATGATTTTGTGGCATGAGACTTTGTTTTGTTGCTTTGTTTTAGGTGCAGTAAGAACCCAAAGATGCCACCATGATCTGAACCTGCCATCACATTTTCCTCTTACATTTAGCCAATGCTTTCATCCACAGTAACTTAATGCAGAGTGAGCAGAGAAGCCTTCAAGTTTAGTTCAAGGACACTATTTACTGACGGACAGTTTGGTAGATTGTATTAGCTGTTGTGATGGTGTTTTCTCAGGAGTGAAAATTAATCTTTTTTAGATAAAGTTCTTAAGCCTGATTTTTTTTTTTTTATCATTGTTCAGTGAAAAATTATAATTACAGCCTTGTTTTAATTCCTAAGTGGAGCTGTGAAGCTGAGAATCCTGTTTATCTTTTTGTCAAACTCTTAGACAGAATTCAAACAAGCATGTCTCCCAAAATCTGTAACTATTTTTTTTTTTTAAAAGTGTGATTTTTCAGCTTCAACAGTGGCCATGATGGCACTTGTTTTATTTATTAATCTGCTTAAAAAGTTAGCCTGATGTTTAACAAAAAATCAGATTGACTGATTTAGTCACCTAGATTGATATTTATGGGAAAAGTTGCATGTTTACATGGTTACAGGCTGTTTATCGTTAAAGGGATGCTATTTTAAATGTAAGCAGCGTGCTCTGGCTTAAACCTGCACTGATGGGTGTGACTGAATTTCAGACTTTGAATTTATCCCTGTATATCTGTATATTTCTATCTGTCATCCAACCCCTGTCTGCCTGTCTGTCTGTCTGTCTGCTTGACATTTTGTCACTTTCACGCTCTGTATCTCTGTCTGTCATCCTCACTCTCTTTTTGCCTCTTTTAACCTACTCTGAGAAATAGGGCAGATTCTCTAAGTAGCATGTTCTCCAGTCAACCTTTGCCCAGAATTTAATTATCAGCATTCGTCTTTGCTGCCACGGTGGACTGTTGTACATTTAATTAAGCTCATAATGAATGTCGTAAGGGCCAATGTCATGTTAGTCTGCAAAGTAGCTGGGTGCCATGAAACATGGGGCACATGCTCAAAAAAGATGTAGTTGGAAATAAAGTGATGACATTTCATTTTGTATTTTAAGTTAGTTTCTGTTTGTATGCAGTGACAGTCAGAGAGGCCAACATTTATTCAAAGTCTCAGCTGAACCCTGTGAGGTAAATGGATGGAATATTGGCTGTTCTGACACATTTTAACCTTGCATGTCTAAATAAACATGAACCCAAGAGGATGACAAGCTGAAAACTCATGAACGATGGTGCTGCTGGTGCTCAGGATGTCTGACAGGCTGACTGAGGATTTGTTAACCTGTGCAGCAGGCTGACAGAAAGTCTGTGCTCGAGAATTTTAATACTTGAATGAGGAAGAAAAAAACAAAAGACATGAGGGGAAGAGTTAGCTCATAGAATGGGAATCAGACCGAGGGCTGCATGATGGGAAAACAGTGGAAATAAACAGCATGGATAAATAACCTTTGGAGAATCTATGAGACCTTCAGCATGAACAAAATCTCTGCCACCCCCAGGAAGAAACCAGAGTTCAGGGGACACCAGCTGGAGTGTATTTAGACCTGCAATACTGTGAGGTCGTCTGCGGACACACCGGGTCCTCTGAGTTCATTCATGGCCTCATTGTACAGTCATAGTTTAGAGAAAGTGGCAATAAACTGAACTCCAATGCACTTTACAAAGATTGTCTATCAGGGGGGAGTCAAATAAATTTAAAGAAGCTGAAGCAGAGAAGAAGAGATAACATACAGGCAGCAGAATTAACAGGTTACAAAGTCTGTGCATATATTTAATGTGAATCTTTAATTTGAAACTGAGGGTTGTGGCATTTTATGTCAGTGTAGAAAAGCAACAAACAGTAGATAATCTGTTTAGTGAATGTGAGTCAACTTTACACAGCCCCCTGCGAACAGTAATTGATACTATTTTGCATAAAATACAAGGAGCCTGAGGGGGAATTTTGTTTTAATGACCTTAACCTCCGATAAGTGAGTAAGAAAGTAGATCCAGCTGGAGAGCATCTCCATGCAGATGCTGTTTGAGATGCATCTGTGCAGAAACTGAGTTTCATGATGAAGAGAGAAGAAGAAATTGTGCCATGAGTCTCTAGTTGTGCACTTTCCTCAGTGGCCGGTGAAATTGACAAATGTAACTGACTCAGTTGACCAACATGCGGTTGGTTTATGGGGTTGATTTCACCACACTGGCTCCCATGTGCCCTCTGCCTTCCTCCATCACTTCTGCCTCCATCTCCTTTACCTCCCTGACCTCCCTTTCACCTTCTCTTCTTCTTTCTCTCTTGTTATTTCTCCCATTTGGCATCTCTGATATAAATCTTCACTTACTGGAATAGCAGTTTTCTACTTACAGTAGGTACCCACTCAGAATAGCACAAAGGGTAGTTAAATCACAGCCTGATAAGTTACCGCTCCTGCTCTGCCTTTTTTTTTTTCTTCTGTGCAGTTGTTTTGGGAGATTGCTTCCTTTTTTCAAAATTGTATTACTCCACAATCCAAATTGCTTTTGGAAGAGCTTTGCGGTGAGGAGGATATCCATTTAAAGTTTGGTGATAAGGTGAAGTGTGCCATTAGTTTGAGTCACGTAACTTTTTGAAGTAGCTTTTTGACCTTTTTCTCAGAAGGTTTACCAAACATTTTGTTACACATGTGTCTGTAAAATAGCACGCTTTGTCCCACATGAACTCTAACTAGCTGCTTTTCTAATCATCTTTTCAGTATTGCATTCACAAAGGGCAAACTTAAGTCTACTTTGCTTTAAATAAACACAGTATTGATGGATGTTGTTATGCCACAGTGCACCATGATGGTTTGAATGATTGCTCTAGCAACAACTCAGAAAATAAGTCACAAAAGGTCATCAATCTATAGAGAAATATTCTCATTTGTGGCCTAAGTGTCAAAAATCAATCCCTCATTTTCTCATTAACTAGTCCCTCCATAAGAGACACTGAATTGTTCAGAGGCATTAGGAATAGAAATGGAGTAATTTAAGACACACTCATTTTGATTAATATCCATTGGTTTGTCAGTTCATGTTTCATAAAATCATACACTGACTTCTCACACGCTCGCTGTCAAAAAAGTGCCCCGCCAACAGTGTTAATGTTTACGCCATCATTATATAACATGTAACAGTTACTACGTCTGATGGATTTTATCAGGTTTGATTTTGACACTTGATTTGCCAACATGCAAGCAGCCTGCAAACGCTTGAAAGCATGTAAAGGGTACTGTGTCAGTTTTACACATCAGGTTCACTTTAGTCTTCATGAGCAGAACTGATCAAGCTAAGATGGGTTTGCAGTTGTATAATGTCTTCTGTTTCTCTGGAGAAGCTCTCCGAAGCTTGGTTTTGGAGATTTAAAAACTTCAAAATTGAGCTTCAGTTACCAAGTGAAAGTGTTTAGTTTGGAAAACACGGGCAGAAATTGATCAGAGAGAAAGATCAGAGGAGAAAAAGATGCTATTGAATTGCATTGATACAACTGTAAGATCTAGCTCTTGAAGCATAACCTATACTAGTGTCTAAAATTCAGCATATCTAAGTCTTTGCCACAGCTGGACCCTTATTTCTGCCTCTCATAGTTCCCTCATGTTTATTTAAGTGCAATATTAAATGGCTGGATTATCACTTTAATGTCTGAATATGCTGCAAAACAGCTGGCTCATTCGGCATTGTGTCCAAGCACATCTAAAGAGTTTACACCTGCCTGCCATCGCAGAGGGGAAGGAGATTTTTGGACAGTCTGTTGTCAAAGAATTGAAGGTGTTGTACTGGATTGTGCACACAAAGATGGAAGTATTTGGATAACAAAAAAAAGAGATTGAGTGGTTTAATTCCTGCCGTACTTTTGGACATCTGCACACCTGCCCATTCGCAGCGCTTTGTTTGAAGGATACTGAGGTCTAAAACATGTTTGTGCTGTTTTTGCTTCCTGTTCCTGCCTCATTAGTTAGAATAGAGACTTATCACCTGCTGATATGTATCATCCAGAGTGTTACAGATGTGTATATTTTCTTGTTTTATTATATCTAAGGAAACTGAGAGCACAGCAGCCAGTGTTGACTTTATAACCACATCTTCATTTTCTATATGACAGGTGAAAGTCTCATAAAATTTGACAAAAATAACCCTCCTTCCTCTGCATTCCAGCCTCCGACAGAACAGCTATGCACTGTAAAATGCTGCCACTCAATGGACATTGAAAGGTACTGCAGCTGCCAGCTGACAGCACTAGATGAAGAAGCTTTCGTTAATTGCTACAGCAACCTATTTGTAATTCACAGCTTGCATACTTGCATGTTGGTGAGATTTCACAGGTTACAGGAGAGCAGCAGAGTGTTTGTGTTGTGTTTCTGAGTTTCTGACAATGATGAATAATTGTTAATGGTGACATGAAGCCAAGCAAAGATGAGTAAGCAGATGTGTAATGCTTTTGTTTGTATTTGTTTTTGTCTTGGTCTCAAAATTTGGAAACGTGTAACCACATGCACACACACACTCATACACACACACACACACACACGCATGCGTATGTCGTCTGATGAGAAATGGATCTGTCTGCTCCTGGTTTTAGTCGATGAGTTCAATCCATCTTTATCTTGTTTTCTTCCGGTCGGCAGACATTCTTCCTCCTCATCCACATTTATGATCATGTAGAGATCTGTCATACAAAGAGCATAAACACACAAACAAACACACACACACACAGAAACACACACAGACATTAGTTATGATATGATTTTAGCTATGATAGTACCTTCAGTGAATATGGACATAATATAGTATTACATGTACACGTCCAGATCTATGAAGAAACAAAGAGAAGCGAGCTGAAAGGAATTAAACTGAACTAAGAAATTTAGGTAAAGAATTACAGCCACAGTAGAAAAGCACATGTGTTTAACACTGGACCTATAAAGACATAAAACAAGAGCGCAATAAGCATTTATTGGTTTTAAAAAAATGGGATTTATGGTCAGCTACTACTGGGCTATAATTGGAGAGCAACGTCAGGTACAAAAAGGAAAACCTGAATTATTAAAAACCTGATTAAAGAGATTAATTCTTTCTAAAAAAGTAATTGAACCCCTCTCAGTTCTTTGTTCTAAAACTGCCTCAAAAATTGAAAGAATGAAACAACAAATCTTAGTCTGACTAGATCCAAAATAATTATACATGTAGAAAAAAACATTAATAATTTAATAAAAAGAAATGTAAGGAGTAACACTCTGTGCAAGTCATGCAATAAAACCCTTCTCAGCATCATTTCTCTCTCAGCTTGACCTTTTTTTTCCATCCTCACCACACAGGGGCGCTGTTGATCTAATCTGTGCAGCTGACAGATGACTGTATGCTGCAGAGGCACAGTTCATCTTCATCAACATAATCAGCATCATCATCAAGGTCGTCAGCATCAGAACCATCATTTTCATCAACAACAACATGAGCAGCTTCCTGCAGGTTTTATTCTGAAAAAAGACAACAAATTTACCCTTCAGTGCTTTTTTATTCTGCTTTATTTCTGTTTACAGGAGTTTTACAGCAGAAAAGCGGTGAAACCTTACAGATGACACCAACTGAATCTTCTTTATTTCAAGACTGAAGCTAATTCTTATCATTATTTGATCATCCTCCAATTTTTTTTAAAGATAAGTTCTCTTTCACGGCAATATGAAAATTGTGTATGATTGACACATATTGCAGCATGACTGAGTAAAACTGCAAAACACTGCAGTGATTTTCTTGTCCATCAGAAGAGAGAGAGAAAGAGAGAGAAAGAGAGGGAGAGAGGTGAGTTTTTATGAAGAAAATTGGTCGATACTGTCATTTCCATTTAGGCCTGCAGGGTTTGAACGGATAGGCAGACAGAAAAGGAGAAAGAGAGGGCAAAGAAAATAGGTGGAGATGGACGAGCAAGCAGCACTCACAGTGAAAATGTTCAAACAGGGCGACTGGAGTCACACAGATGGCCAGACACACACAGAAGGTCAATTATGAAGCTGTGGAGGAGGCAGAGACTGCTGGGAGTCTGTTGTCAAGAACTTGGCCTGAGATGATGGTGTGAGGAGACTGTGTGTGTGTGTTTGTGTGTTTGCGTGTGTGTGTGTGTGTGTGTGTCAGGGGGTGTGTTTTTGTCTCCACACCAATCTGAAATCTGCCTCTCTCTTAGATATGAAAAAGGAGGGAAGAGATAATTTGGTAAGGGATGACACAGGTGGGTGGAGGTGGGGGGGGACAAGTAAAGATGAGAGTTTAGAGGTCAAGAAGAGAGGGAGGGTTAAAAAAACAACACAGACTTTTGATGTTCAAGACGACAATAAAAAAAGGCAACGTCAGGAGGTTTACAGCAACAAATCTGTTTTCCTGGATTACAGTAAGCCGGGCAAATTGTTTATTTTGTGTGTGTGTGTGTGTGTGTGTGTGTGGATTTGTGGGGGAGAGTGCGTGATGAGTGATGGGGTTTTTAGAAAAAGATCAAAGATAAACTTCAGGCTGGAAAAGAAACAATAAAAAAGAGGTGAAAAGATTATAATCTCAAATCTGGGAGAATTATTCAGAAAGAAAAATGCTTCATGCTCCTTTTTTTTCATCTCTCAGAGCTACATACTTTGACCTCCTTATTATTATTATTATTATTATTATTATTGTTGTTGTTGTTGTTGTTGTTGTTATATTGAATAGCTTCTAACTGGGGTGAAGCAGGTAAAACAGGAGCAGCGTTAAGTTTAAGACCACATTTCCCATAAACCTTGTAGTTTCCTGCTGCAAAGGGTAAAGATTTGAGTTTCCACTTGACTTTTTTATTATTCTATATATGCGTTTTATATAAAACACATCATGACTACATATATTGAAGAAAAAAAAAGATATATTAGTGTTTTATTATTAAATACCAATGAGGTTATTCTTTATGTTCAGATATGTTGTTCATCTCTAGAGTTTTACATTTGTCAGTTATTGTCCATTTAGCTACTGACAGAGTCTCATTCTGTCTTATTTTATAATCACACTTGATGAAAAAAATGAATATTCATTAATGTTATGAGCTCATTTGCCCGTACATTAATCTATAGATGCTGTGGCTTGTAAAGTAAAGCTTCTTACCAATACTTCAATACTTAACCACATTTTGAAGTGATCTTGGCCAAGATAGGAAAACCTAAATTTCTCCTCACTGCTTGCTGGCATCATGTGGTTGAACAGGTGAATGAGACACAAATACGACAATAATTTGAATGAAAGTGCTGTGAAAATGCAGCCATTCATATTTGTTTAAAATGGACAAGATATGAAGAAAAATGTTGGTCAGAAGAACAATGAGACTGAAATTCTTCATCCTCCTCTCAACCATCAAATGTCCATTTTCTGGAGACAAAAGAGATAAAATACAAAGGTACAAAGGTGCACACACACACACACACACACACACACACAGACATGCACACATCCTCACCTCTACAGGATCTGCAGAATAAACTGTCTGTCCAATCTACTGACAAACAGGAACACACACACACACCAAATTTCTTTGTCCACACACTCATGAATATAAACTGTTATCATCATTACATACCATCACTGTCGTCAGAATAACCAGCCCAAAAATATCCAACACAAACACGAACACGCACACACACACACACACACACACACACACACCCACACACACGAATTGGACAGTGCTCAGACGTGGGTGTGTCAGTCTCCTGTCCAGTGCAACACAAAATAGACCATTGTTAACCGTAACTGACAGAGAGAGGAAAACGGTTTGGAAAAGTCCCTCAAACTCACTCACACACACACATGAACATGCACACACACATATATGCACACACACAAACACACGCACACACACCATGTGACTGATATAGTTATAAAGTGGAAAGAATCTCCTCATAAAGTTTCTGAATTATCTTTGTGTTTCATTGTTCTCATCTGTTTTGTCCACATCCAAACTTCATGGCTTTTCCACTGATTTAGTGTGTGTGCCTGTGTGTGTGCGTGTGTGTGTGTGCGTGTGTGTGTGTACATGTAGTTTTTTTTCTCTCCACATCCATCATTCTTATCATGTTTCCATTTTTTGTTCATTCTTGTCTGTCTCCTTGTCTTGCTGTGCCATTTTTGTCTCCACCATTGTCTCCCTCCCGGTTCTGTCTCTCTGCCGACTCGTTCCTAAATCCCGTTATCTTTCCGCCGTTTCCTCCTCGGTCCTCCACTCCTTCTGCTGCGCTGGCATCTGAAACAAAGGAAAAAAATGAAAGCCTTTGTACTTCAATGACTTTGTATTTGATGTCAGAGCGGAAGCTTTTTCATGACCGTCCAAACTGTAATTAGGGTTTGCCCGTACAAAGAGCTGCTGCCCTTGATGGTCCTTGAGTGGATAAACTACTAAAGGACTCACACCTCCACTGCTGTTTTGGGGGGGGGGCGCAGTTAAGTATCTGTGGTCCCCTGACCGAGATGTGATTGAGCTGGTTTTTGTGGTTTGCCTCACAGTGACACAGCTGAATCCACAACTTCTTTTATCAGGCTATTATCTCGCTCTTTGTTGTGTAAACTGTCAAAGGCTATTGTAAAAAAAAAAAAAAGGTCCGCATCTGTTTCTGTTGCGCCACACAGTTATGTGCATGTAGCAGGTGCAAGCTATTACTTTTGTGAGCAAGTATTCTAAGTTGTGTTGATTTGACATCATCAGGAAATGAGTTACATGCATTTTTGTGAGTGCTGGTGTGTCTGCATTTGAAGTTTTCATCATGGACCTGAAACCAGAGACCATGCAGAAGTTTCACTGTGGAAAAACCTGCAGCCTCTGAGAGTGAGAAAAGTGCATTATGTCAGTAGCACAACAAAGAGCATCTCTGTGGTTTTCTCAGGTTTTTCTGGGGTTTTGCGCTGTTGCAGTAAGGACAGACACAGAGTACTGCTATGATGTGTCATTGTGAAGGGGAAAGTAAGGTGCAAACGACTCAAACTAACATGATCATTGCTCCCCGCTCTCCCCTACAAGATTTGGCTCCCTGAGACATTTTTCATGAAGTTAAAGCTGAGGATCACCATTCTGACATTGTGAAGAGGATGAATTGCAGATGTGCCTGACATACTTACAGAAGTACATACTCACAAGAGGTATCAGTGCATGCCAGGAACACTGGAAGTGGTGAATTGCTGTAAAACAGACTTACTCTCAAGAAGATGGCCACCTTGATTATAATAAGGTACGTTTTTTGCATTTAACAGGAGCAGTTTTTGAACCTTTTGATGGCACCTTGCAATAATGTGTTGTTCTTAACTTGACTGATGTAGTCTTCTAAGATGTGATGGTTTTTCAGTCTTTATATTTTAATTTAATAACCAGGAGTTCTAGTAATGAAAATAACAGTTTTTATCGCTATATAGATTCTTTAGACAACATTATTTCTGCTGATATCACAAAGTCTTCTACATGTTTACTGTTCTACTCAAACATGACTAAATCCTAAAATCTTTTCGCAGTCATTCTCAGGCTCTGTGTAGGTGCAGTATGTGTATTTAGCAGTGTTTTAGAGGTTTATGACTTCTTCAGAAAGAGGCTGTGTGCCTTAGAATGAACCTTAATAGTTTACTAATTTACAGCCTCTTCTGAGGTTCCTACACAACTTCATTTACACTTCTCAGATACCACAGACCTTCATGCACAGATGCTCAATACATTTGATTCTGTACATGCCTTCCCTGTAACAACGTAACTTTGACCTTTCACTTTCACCTCCACTTGACCTTTAATTTAAATCCCATCATCCTCTCAGCTCAGTGGCACAGCCAGAGGCTCACTTTACACGAGGATCACACGGCCCTGAGACACTTTGCATAAACAGCTTTTATAATGTTGTATGACATTTGACCTCGGCTCACGGGCCAGCGACAATGGCTTTAATTGTATAATGCAACCGTCCTTCATGTGTCTGTTCAGCTTGAGTCCTGTATCATTACAGTCAAGTGGGGATTTACTGCTTCAAGTGAACTGAGTCTTGTAACAGATGGATCATGTTTTAGTGTTCATTAATGGCTCTAATTATGATCTAACACCTATTTAAAGCAGAGTAAAAGCAGAGCAGATATGGTAGTTTTTTGTTTTTCCAGATGTCCGATATTGATTTTGCAGATGAATATTTCACCATGCAATACGCTGTAGTCTAATTCAAACATAAGGAGTGTTAATAAAACAGGCTGGCAGCAGATATCTGAAAGATGGATGTCTCCAAACTCAGACAAATTCATCCAAAACATGATATTAGAATAGCTAGAGGAAATTGAGGAAACAAAATTTTTTGCGAGTAATTTGACCTGACATTTTATCTCAAAGATTTTATCTATCTTGCACTGAAGTGAACAAAAACCAATAGTTGTCTGGCAGGTGGTAAAAAAAAAAAAAAAAAAGGCTTAATGGCCAAAAATTCATGAGCATACTTCGGAAGGTTTGAGGAAATTATACAGCCTCTACTCCTTTTTCTCGCTGTACATCGGTAAAAAAAAAAAAATTAAAAGTGACAGTTTTACACAAAGAGTGTGGAAGTTATGATTCAACGAGGAAACTCTCCACTCTCACCTTTCTGTGTGTTTTGTGTTGTGTCTTCTCCTCAAACCCTCAACATGCAGCTGTGCTTGCACCACGCTACAATTTCCACTCAAAGATGTGACGGATGCAGGTTAACATGCTGGTGCGTGTGTGTGTGTGTCTATATGTGTGTGTGTGTGTGTGTGTTGGTGCCCGTATGCACACAAGACATAAAAAGACATAAAAGGCTCCACTTTCACTTTCAAAACATCCTGACGAGGGAAATAGATACACTCGTTCTTCAGTGATGCCCTCAGTGTGTGTGAAGGATAGAAGTTATCCAAAGTGCATTCGTCCCCTATCAACAACTTGACTTGATGGTAGAAGGATCCTCTTTCACTCGCTAACCACTTCCACTACCACCACAGCTTTCAGCTCTTTAAATAGTATGCACTGACACGTAGACCCTGCATATACAGGCCCGACTAAACAGAACGAGGCCCTCAGAAATGCAATTATTCAATCTTCGTTTAGTGATTTATTCTATATTGTAAATCTTATTATAGTCTGCCAGATCCATGGTGTCTTTGCTTTGGCATATGGGTCTGGCTGCTCTCCCATTCAGACAGGTATCCACCTGCCTGGATCATATCATATCTGATATGGGATGAGTTAAGGTGACTGACTGACTGACTGACGAGCATTTCATTTACAGCTTTTCTGGCTGGTTGTAGCAGTGCAGCTAAAGATGCTCATAAAACTGAGATCAAACTGTCAAACCAGGCAAATCTGAATCAAGATTCTGCTATTACATTACCTGTTTCCCCCATTCAGTTGTTTCAGAGGCACATCTAGGTTTACAGTTTAGCTGTAATTTGAGTAGTTTATGAATAAGCCACCTTTTTTCTCCCCCTTGAAATTGCACCAAGTACCTCTCCACTTGCATGTGTGGCTCAGAGTTTCATTACACATTTTTTGGCTGTAGATGGTTGTAGTTCCTTTATTCCATCACATAAAGAGGCATTTTGGAAGAAGTTCATGCTCAGATGAATTCACATGCCTGACTAAAACCTTATCATATACTAAAGTACAACTACCTGTTTTGTAAATAGTGCTTAGTCACACTGCGACGTGTTACTTCCATCACATCTCCCAGCTCACAGTAAAAAACCTGCATGTTAAATCTGTGAGTTAATGGAGTGAAAGAGAGGCTAATGGTGAGTAAAATCGTTGCTCTTCGGAGGAAAGCCTGTGTGTTCATCGCTGCCTGTCTTCAGGTACAGCAGATGAAATGTGGCCCAGACCATCAGGCTCTGCTGAAACTCCCCACAGAGAGCTGCTGCGAGCAGATTACTCATGCTGTCAATCCCAACACAGTTTACCGTTTTCTACCTCGGTTGCCACAGTTCAGATCACAAATCACCCAGCTGGGTGAAAGGGCTTGCAGCTAATTGGAGTTGTGTTTGAGCAGGATATTACAAAATATGTCAGGGGGCGTGTGTTTCACCATCAATATTTTCAGCCCTTTTCAGTCGTTTTGTTTGTCTGAACTTTGACCCCTCACTTACACATACTTTCCACCTGTAATCCCATTGTTCTGCTGACAAGTGGTTCCACTGGTGTTATGATGGCTCCTCTGTCTTTCTTTAGCTTTGTGGTCCATTAAGGCATTGTAATTCATCCAGTTTGACAGGACAACCTGCTGTTTTCTACGTGAATGCATGCTTGCACGGAGGCTCGTGTTTGTCTTTACTGTGTGCTTTTGAAGTGATGAACAGGTTTAAATCGTGTTCGACTCCATTTCAGGAGTTTGCAGGGATTTTATGAAAATGTGTTGACAAAAGCACAGGCAGATAATCCTCACTAAGGCAATCTTGCCAACATTTGAAAATAAAAACTATGGAGGCATTTAGTTTTTACTTTTTAAATGTAAAAAAAAATCTTGACTGCTGCCTTTTATTTTCTCTTCTGTAAGTCTGTAGACACTTTGTGGAGTAAAGGATGTAGTTCGGAGCTTTTGGTGGAATGCAGCGGCACATTAAGTCCATGGCTGTAAATATTTTGTTCCTTTTTTGCTGTCGGACCCTCAGTGAAAACAGAGCTGTTACGCCTTGTTAGAGCTGATGGGTCTGTTCCAACGGTCGCCGTCATAAGACACAAGAGAGCTTTGTTTCTTCACCAGAAAAACAGCAGATCCGCTGAGCTTTAAGAAGAGCAGAAGTCACTGCACTGTGTGCTGCAGCACTCAGCTTAGAAACATGTTGGTTTAAACTTAAAACAGTAGAATAAAGTCAAAAATTTTAGTGAAACAAACAAACTTTGTGGAGCAGAGCAGTTTTGCATTTTGTCTATCAAACAATTTCTTGTGACATAAATTGTAATTCTATCACCTTAGCAGTGATAGAATCTAACGTGTTATTGCATGAAGTGAGCTCGTTCGTTTAGAAAATGGTTACCGAATATGAATATGAATATGAATCTGTTGTATTATCATGTTTATTTAACATTCATAGGCCTTTGCTCTTACACTGGTCAGTTCCTCCTGGCAGCCTGCACATGGTTGAAGGTGATTGCAATGTAACATACTAGCTTAGGGACTTTATTTAGCCTCCTGCTGCCGTGTTAACTTAACTAAACTAACTTTCCAGTTCCCAGCCCGACCCAACATCAGAACCTGTGCTATCAGTCCATCGATTAGGTTTATTTGTCACATGTAAACATGTAAGGTCTTATGGCGTTTGCACAGTAGAGCTGCTGAAGCGAAACAGTTCATGTTGCTGAGCAGCACGACAGCCGAGAGGCGACTGAAAAGTCTCATTTGTCTCAGTCCACTCCTTCATAGTTGAGCCAACACAGAGGCTGGTTCCTTTAAATATATGTTAATGGATGTTAATGAATGCATGGATGTTTCACCTGCTTAAGTAAGAAAATTTGGGCTTTTGTGTTGTTTCAGCTCACATCACCAGGGCAGCCGGCTGTTAATGAAACACAGACTAACACTCAGACTCACACTCTGACCTTCCTCTGTCACCACAGCCTCTTTCTGCAGCTACTGCATGTTTGTGTCTCTGGCACTGCATGTTCTGCAGCGAGGGGGAAGAAATTGTTCACTGAGATCAAAGCTGTTTCTGATGCTCTCAATGAGTCCTAACGCCATCTGTAGTGTATCTGCATGTGTGTGTGTGTGTGTAGGCATGTGCGTTACTCCACCGTCTTTGATGTATACAGTATGGGTCTGTGCATGTCTCTCTGCCTCTCCATGTTACTCTGTCTCTCTTTCTCCACTGACATCTGGACGGGTGTGAAACAGCTGTGTCTGCCCCTTGGGATTTATAGCCTATCTACATACACACTCACACACACACACACTCACACACAGATTCCTCCTCACGTAACCCTTCATCCCTTATCTTTCCAGAACATCCCACCTCACGCTACACCCCTGCCTAAGTCATTCTCCACCTTTTTTAATTTGAAGATTTTTAGATGCATCGACACATGACTTCCTAACGTAGTGTGTGTGCAGTAATGTGGACTGTGTGTGTGTGTGTGTGTGCATGTGTGTGTGAGCAGGTCCAAGTTTGTGTTATCTGTGCACTGGGGACTTTTTGCAGTTACATGCATGTAAATTGCATCACCCCCTTTCATGTCTGTTTACAGGTTTATATGTGCAGGCACATGCATGTGAGCGTTTAGTTTCATGTGATTTTCATGGCGAACATTCCTCGGCTTCTGATCTTCCCCTCTTCTCCTCCTTTTCATCCCTCCTTTTCCCTCTCTCCTCCTCTGCTTTGCTCTCCCCCTCCTCTTCTTATCTTCCTCAGGGCAGCCATTCATAATCAAGATCATTCTGGAAGAAAAAGAGTCTATTGGGGGGAAAAAGCACCCTTTTCTTTCATCTTTTGCCCTTTTCTTCTCCTGCCATTTGGACCAAAATCTGCTTCAATAAAATGCTGCAGAGTGATTCATGAGATGTAACTGGCTTGTTGTCTTAATGGACTCAATGTTACAGTGACAGTGCATGCTTACTGGCATATCCAGTGAATGGAATAATAAAAATAAAGTTAATTTAAAAAAGGATGCTGTTGCTGAAAAAGTGCAAGTCTTGATGCAAAATTGGGATGCAATGTTAGTCTTCGTCTTCTGACATTCAGAGCAACATTAATTTGTCTGGACACGGATTCTACAAGAGGTCAGGTTCAAAATGAAAGCATTTCAGCAAATTAGCTGCACACTCTTGCAGTAAACCTTTTCCACCTCATCCTCAGTGAGGTCAGGATCTTGGCACAGAAAGTATCACTGACGTGACGGCAATAAAACAGCAATCAAATCACTGTGATGTTTCTGGAACCCGTTGGAGGCTAAACATACCTTGACTTGTTTTGTCATAAAGTCAAAGTCGAATTAATTTTATTTATATAGCCACATCACTTATATGTCTCGGAGGGATTTACAATCTGTACAACTTGCGACACAGATTCGTAAACAGAGAGACTTTGGAATAAGAAAAACAACTTCACCTCGACAGACGCATCCATCTCAGTGTGGAGAGACAGTTGCCATAAATGGGTTGACATAGTGGAGAAGTTCAGATGTTCTTCAGTGGGAATCAGGAATGTGTTTTGATGAGTGCCAAGAAAACATTCCCCAAACCAACAGACTGCTGAGGATGGATGCAAAGTTGAAAATAAAAAGGAATTGAAAGCATTAATGGATCTTAAAGTACCTTAAAGTGCCTTGCCCTTAGGTAAAAAATTAAATAAACAAAATAATAAATTAGGGTGAGCACGTTGTTGTGTCATTGTATTTCCACTTGTGGAGAGTAGCATCTGTACCGGTACCTGCAGGGGTCAGACACAAAGCAGGTGAAGGGGTTTTTAAGGTAAAACAGATGGAGGTAAGGGGTTTTTTCTTCACCACAGAGTTGGTTTAAGTTGTTTAGAGCTGCAGTGTGTTGATCAGCCTTTTTTCTTACTGCTGAGTGCAGCCTTGTTTTGTAAACTTAAGTCTGTAAGAAAAAGTATGTAAATGTTTTCATTGCATATTTTACTATTATGATTAAGTTTAAAAAAAAAAGTTTGGTTTTTTTATGGATAAAAATGCTAAAAGTGGCAAAATAACTCCAGTGTGTGTGAACACAGGCTCTGCGCTGCCCTCACATTAAACTTTTAGCATTTTGCTAAACGTTAATAACATTTCATGTTCTTAACTTATGTTTAGAAAATTGATTAAACAGTCCCTCCAGGAATTCGCGATGTTGCGATCGCAACAATTCACGCGAATTCAACCAATCTCCGTGAATTCAGCGCG
>JAPZDV010000020.1:12451931-12468919 GCA_029814665.1 Acanthurus lineatus | reverse complement strand
GAAGGGAGGTTTAAGCATTTTTTATCTTCAGTGAGGCAGAAGCTTAGACATTTAAGTCAAATTCTCGATGGCAGTCATTCGTTTTCCAAGATTTTACTGAAACACCAACTTTTCCTTTTCAGTCATTCAGACATTTTCTTGCAATATTTTGGCTCGTTAAAATTTCTGTGAATTTCCAATCACCAATGTTTTTCTATAATTGACTAAAAATGTGCATTAAAAGAAGTTCTCACTCTTTGTTTTAAAGGACATTAAAACCCTGATGCATCCAGACACCAGGATATGTCCTTTCCAACAGATGATGTGTGTCTCAAACGTCTAAAAGGAGTGAAATTGGAAAAATATTGATATTTCTGAAGGTATCATTTTATTTTGGTTCATATTTTGGATGTTTTTCTACGGATGATCACCAGCTGAAGGTCCTTTCAGATCTAACATGAATTTTTTGATCTTTTATTATCATTTCCTGCCCTCTCTCTAAGTTCACTCTTTATCAAGCTCTCTCCTTCCCCCCCTCTTGCTCTCTCTGTCTGTCTGCTTTGTGGGCGGCCGTGGCTCAGGACACCTGGATGACTTTCACGAGCCATTGGCTGACCTAGTTAAGCAAACACACACACACACACTCTCGCCCCCTCTTTTCCAGTTCACATACAGATGCTTAACCACTTAACTATCTGCCAAATTTGTCCTGGGAGCCTCACACACACACACACACACACACACACACACACACACACTTCCAAACACACACAGTGACAGTGTTCCCTCTGTAAAGAGCTATCATTACACTCAGAGTTAATCGCTAACACATAGCCACATACAAGCAGACACACACACACAGATAGAAATTAGAGAGGGGAATATGCAGACAGGAAATGGTGTCTCACATGGACAAACAACAAAACCACAGGTTTAAAAAAAGGCCAAAACTTGGACAACAAGCTAATAATAGTAGCTTGAGCAGAAGAGCTAAATTACCCAGAATGCATCTGACACCAAGTTCCTTCTTTGCCATCACACACGCACACACACACACACAAAAAAAAACAGGCCTCTGTTGTAGATTTGAGTCCATGTGAAGCTTTTAAATGACTTTTCTGCTCAAAGTTGTTGTGATGGAAAGTTTGGCATTTTTCATATATTACACTGCATGAGTGTGTGTAGCTAAGCTCTTGGGCTGAGGACAGACAGTCTGGTAGGATGTCGTGATCCATAAGCAGGTCACACACACACACATACATACACACACAGATTGATGCAAAAACACACACACTGCTTGGGGCCTTTTAGGAAGCCTGGAAGGCAAAGACATTGTATGGAATGTTTGAGGAGAAAGGTGAAGTGTAATGGAATGTAATTATGGGGCCAGCAGACTGCTCACACACACACACACACACACACACACACACACCTACACACTCAAACACAGTCATATATATACAAACATATATATACACAAACATGGTATCAAAAAGACACAGTCTGAAAAAAGTAGACACACACAAACACAGTGTATCCAAGTGTGTGATGGGTGACTCACAATCACACAGAGCTGTCACAACACACACCTTCTTTTATCAGAGATATGGCAGATCGCCAACATACTGTCGCATAAACTTGATAGAATCCAAGAGCTCGGCGGGTGTACACACACACACAGACACACACACACACACACGCGCAGACAGCAGAGCAGATAGATTCACAGCTGCAGAGATGAGGGTACGGATGATGGATGAAAAGACGACAGAGGAGAAAAGCGGAGTGAAGGGTGAAGGAGGGGAGAAACAGAAATGACCAGATGAAGATAATCACAGAGGAGAAGGAGAGGAAGAGGAAGAGGAGCACAGTTTTTCAAGCAAAGCAGTAAAACTGTCTGCCTGCCTAAAATCCATACCTGCACAGTGTGTCATTAGACCGTCAAGAAGCTTTAAAAACCTAAAGGAGTTCTGGAGGTTTTCACAGTAAAAGCATGATGAATTTCCAAAATAAGCACAGAAACATGCACAACACTCAACAAAGCTGTCATTACTTTAATTACAGAATATTTATCCAGTCACTTGTGATGAAAAATATTCAGACATTCCCAAACTCCATCATGTGAATTGCAATGACTTGCTGCTTTTTGTCTCTAATAAAATTTATATCTTTGGCTTGTTGGTCAAACAAAACAAACAGTTTAATGGTATTGCATTCTGTAATGGACATTAATCATTGATTTTTTGCTTTTATTTAACATTTTTACATTAAAATGTTTAATTATTACTTGACCTCTGTCATATAACCTGTTGAGATGTGCATTAGCATGATTTTAAATGCTTCCAAAAATGTTCAAATTTAGAAAATAATTTGAATTTTTTTCAAGATAACAGTTTCTTTTATTGGTCACCTGTCTGTGGCTTAATGGAAATATTAGATCATACATCAAAGAGTGTGCAAGGAAGTGAGCAAACAGGGCTAAATGTAGCACAAATATAACTTTAACACATTATCTCATCTGGATATAATTTGTGTATGAGTCACATCGGACTTTTTCACACATGCACACGCAGGTGTTTGTGACGCGCTGACCACTGCAACATGTTGTTTGGAGCAAACAAACTCTAAGGAAGCTGAGAGGTTTCAGGTTATCGCACTGAAATGTTTCACTGTTTTTTTGGTTCCCCAATGCTTAACCATGGTGATGCGCTGCACCGCAGGGACTTTTAAGATACATCGTGGAATTATACTGAAGACTGAAAACACGCACTTAAAAATTCATTTCGGGAACTGCTGCGTACAACATCGATAAACTTGGTCTCTTTTTTTAATTGTTTAAATTGAAGACCCCTACTGGCAGAAATTACATTCTACTGTGCATTCAACAGGTTAATTAGAAACCAATAAGCTGATTGACTGATAAAGGGAAAAACCATCAGGTGCAGCAGCACACAAAACAAACAGTAACCTGAATAAATCAGTTGGTTACTTTCTCACCTGGTTCTCATCTTTTACTGTATTAAAGTCCAGTCCTCTGCTACAACTTTCAAACTGATTTGATATAAAACAGAGCCAGAATAAGATTAATCATTGCCAGTTTTTTTTTGGAGTGAATAATTACATTGTTAGCCTGCTGGTACTGATAGCTGCATCCCTGCAGCTGCTTCAAAGTGAAGCCTTTCAGCTGCTGGGAGTCTGATTGGAGGCCAGAGAGCATCACTGAAGGGCTCTTACAGTGAAGCATCCACAGGCACATCCACACACGTGTTTGAGTCAGCCTCAAGTGCCTCACTGCTTTATTAAAGGTCTAAATTTATCCCTTATTTGCAATGTTTTCTGCACTTTCTTCCCCCAAAATATCACTAATATCAATGTTATCGTTGTTACTGTTACAATTGATTTTTCTTTTTTGGTTGTTTTGATCATGTGCATCACAGTGCAAATGAAAACACAGGAAAATGCACACAAACTTTGTAAAATATGCACCATTTTTTACTTAATTCTTTACATTTATATCCTTTTTTAAAAATTGTGCAACTGTGATCAATAATTCCCATGTTATTTTCTATCATTTCTATTTATTCTTTCTGTTTCCATTTCGAACTGTCCACTGGACAGTCTGACCAGATTTTTCCCTCTAATGCTGCACCACACGGGGCTTACAAACAAATACTCTTATGTGCCACTGCGCTTTTCTATCTGACACACATGCACGCACAGAGACACAACCCCCCGCTGCACACTCACAAAAACACAAGCACATATGTCCACCAACACATACCCAGCTACACCCGGCCATGTACCCAGATGTGCGCACACACACACACACACACTCAAAAATACACGCACTACAACACGACACACAACGTCCGTGAAATCCCTGGCAGATTAGTTGTTGTTCTTATGTAAAATGGATCAAGCTGGGCAGCAGCAAATCATCCAGGCTCGCCTGCAGAGACAATAGACAGACGGCAACCTGTTCAAAAGCCACCAATCAGCTGTGCGTGAGTGTGCGTGTTTGTGTGTATTTGGGTATGTGTGCCTGACAATTGTCTTCTGAACAGCAGATGATGAGAGAATGGAGGTCTGACCTGACGTGTGAGTGCCTTTGTGTGTTCATATCAGTCTCAAATTCCATTTAAATGGATTTAAAAAATGAACCGCACCAATTCTCAGTGTGCGTGTGTTTTAATGATGTGTGTGTGTGTGTGTGATTGCGACCACGTTGTATAAGCAGCGAGGTTTGATTGGATTGCTCACAGACACAACAGCTGCACAGTAAAATGGAAAATGATCTTTCCCTCGTAAATTTAAATAATGTTTTCTGGTTGCACTGATTACGTCAACCTTGCGGACATGCAGTGACTTTGCTGAATAATCTGTGTGCGACAGCGTGCGTGTGCGTGCGCGTGTGTATATGTGTGACTCTGCAAACTGAAATCTTTTCCACAGACAGATGTGGCACAACGAGGACGTCAAAGATGTCTCCATTTTTTCCGTCACTGGACCAAACATCGTGACAAGAGGAGGATTACAGTGTCACAGAGTGTCACATGGCGGGTCAGCGTTTGTTTCAGTTTAAGAATATGTCAGATGACAAAATGATGTCAAGCATGAACACGAAGTCAAGCATGCTAAAAGTATCGTGGGTTTCCTGAAGACTGTCCTCAATCACAGGTTCAACTCCCAACAACAGCCAAACAGGCCAAAGTGCCCTTATGTAAAGCACTCAGCCTCCACCTGCTGCAGCTCAATAGGCTCCACAGAGTGTTTGAAGCATCAGATTTGTGCTGCGTAAACTGGAATGTAAAGGGGTTTTCCAATCATTGGCTCCAGTAGTTGCAGGATGTGATGCCTTTAAGATGCAGTGAGATGCCTATGTAAGTGGTAAGAAACACAAATACAGCAAAGCTAAAAACACCCAAAAAATATCACACTTTGGCTTTAGAAGCATAAAAATACAAACACGGAGCTGCAGGACAGGACGGGTCAGGTGTGTTAGGATAGAGAGAGACTGTCCCTGGTTGGGCAACACCATCTTGCTTTTTTTGGCACCAGAAGTGGAAACATTTGGACAAAAGGATGGAACTGCTGAGGATTTGCATCACTAAGATCAACTGTGTGACACCAGAGGACTGGAGGCTGCTGTCACTCACAGTGGAAACACACTTAATAAGGCATAATATTACTTTATTTAATAAAAAAACGGTCATGTACAGTTATTTTTAATGGAGGACTGAGCAATAGAAACCAAATTTTTTGTACCAAGCTGTACACATGCCATAAAGTTTGGCTGTTTTTTTATAGCTAAGGAGGTTGTACTTTGATCACACTCTATATTTGACCAACAGTCTACATCAGTTCCTTTGAACTACAATACAGTCACTCTATAAATCTAGTCTTATTCACACCATGTTTATCATTAAATCTTCAACCATGACCTCAGCCTTGAAGGTTGCACGACAGAAAATGCTCATAAAGTTAGTTTTGGGAAAATACCAACAAGTCAAAACAGAATTCAAAGACTGCAAAGCTCAAGGTCATCCAGCAGCTCATCCACATGGCCGATCCAGTGTTGGCAAAAGGGACACGATGAAGACTATGCACCTCGTTAGGAGATGTTTAGCTGGACAGATGTCGGTGGCAAAGATTCGTACGCGAAACATGCTGGACAATAACCAAAATTATAGATACAACAGGTGACTTAGATGCAGTTATGTGTAAATGTTTCATGAATTTGTCCTTTTATTGTATTTGATGGCCTGAGTTTCTGTTTTCTTGCAACACTTTGGGCTGAATAAGGTAAAGGAATCATTCCCAGAGGGTAAAAAATGTGGTGGAGTGACAGTGAAAACAGCAGCTGGGCTCATGGATGGATTTTGGCTCCAGCTTCATACTGTAGGTTAACTCCTGCTGCTGGGCCACCAGCCAAGGCCCTGCCTCACCCTTTCTCTCTGCCCTCACCCTCTCTCTCTCTCTGCCTCTATCGGTAAGACTCTTCCTTGTAACACTTCAGGGGGGAAAAAAACTGTCCTAAAACATGAAAAAGGAACCATGGAGAGAAACAAATTCCTCATATGACACAAGCTGCAGAGTCACAGAAGGAAAACTAGATGTACTGATGTGCAAGCTGACTGTCACGCACACATACACACACACACACACACACACACACATATACATGCACATAACAGTGCATTGTATCTTCTCTGCAGTTTAACTGTTACACAAAACATCCACTACACAGTTATTTGGATCCCCTCAGGGGGTGATGAGTGTTAAATGCTCCTTTTTAAGTGAAGGAAATTTTCCTCAGTGGAGATTCCACGTCGTCCCATGACTGTCAATGTCTATGTGACAGAGTCAGAACATGAGCTTAAAACCTTTTTTCTTGTTGGAAATCAATCTTTCTGAGCCTTTTCTGAGCTACTCATTATTGCCAATTAAGTATAATATCAGTGAAAAGATCCAGGCAGAGAATTTGAGAAAATACAAGAGTATTAAGGTGGTAACTTACAGGTCCAAAATGATGATCTTTTACAGTTTTTTAAACCAGTTTGTCTCATATACACTGAAATATTCCCTATTCAAGTTGATCAGGGATTTGGTGGAGGCTCCTCCATAAGGACAAAAATATCTGAGGCTGCAAATCAAACATCAAATTCCTCCAACTTCAAAATGTACCATCACATAGGCTCGCACTAAGAGACGTGACAACACTATGTTGAATCTAGTAATCAATACAATAGGTTTAATGATCACCATATGATCATCGTGGACTTATTAAAAACTGCATCATTATTTTGTTAACTAAAATTAATGAATTATAGATTGTCTTTGTGTATAACCATGCATCTCATTCATCCACGCTTGTTTACCCCCATCGACTAGAGGTCATAATGTTTACCGGTCTTACCTCAGCTCTCCCGAGGCGCAGACGGGCTGCTGAGAGCGCAGCCACCAGCAGCAGCAGGACCCAGGACCTCATGTTGCCGCCCAGCCTGAGGAGCCGCAAGCGACCGGCTGGGCATTTAGCACCTCGGCGTCCAATCCCCCGCCTGCACCGAGCCTCGTCCCGGTGCCGTGTGCCGTGTAGCGCTTGAGGCACGCACTGTTAAATATCCTCAAAAATGTGTCACTGCTTATGTGCGCCGCTAGTCCAAGTGTTTGCTCACAGTGACTCACACGCAGACCAGACGTCTGACTGTGTCCATACCGCTGCTCTGAGAACTCACAGGAGGAGACGTCAAGGATACTGAGACAGGTGCGTGGTGCAGGGTGTTACGCCACACAATTCCTATTATCAGTGTGCGGTGTGTGTGTGAGAGAGAAAGAGAGAGAGAGACCCCCCTCAAAACCCACCGCCAATACACCAAGAGTGTCTCCAAATGTGATCGAAAGTATTCGTCAACATGTGTCAAATGCGTCGACTCTCCGGGTCAAAAACTCCTTTCACAGAAATGTTCAGGTTAGGAGCTCCGGTTCATAATGTTGGCTCAGAGAAACAATCGTGCAGCATTCTCCTCGTGAGCGAAACCACGCATCTCCAAAGGTCCGTGCGTAAAAGTTGGTTCACCCAGGAATGGAGCGTTTGTGCGTAATTCTCTGGACGCTCTGCTGCACAAGTCAGATTATTCTCATTCCAGCGCGACTCTCTTGACTGCAAACAGCCCGTCTGTCTTATCTAACCGGGCAGCTCCTCGCCGTATATATCTCACTCTGTGTGTATTTTCTCTCTCGCCGTTCCTCCGTTCACCGGCTCCACTGGATCAGGTTGTTCTCGCCCCTCGCGCTTCTCCTCTCTGGTTGCTTCTTTCGCGGCCAGCGGCTTTTGCACATAGAAACAGGGCCTCCCTCCTGAAGTTTTACGCATCAAGTGTGACAGAGAAAAGATGGGTCACACCGGAAATTTGTTGCTTTGGCTTTCATAATAAGAGGACTGAAGTGGATTTGCATGGACTGTGATCTGTCTGCTGAAACAAACACAAATTTAACTTGTCTGACATATTAAGAATACTTTAGACTGGAGGAACAAGTATGATAACTGCACAAGACTAAAATAATATCAAGTGGTTTATAGAAATAGAATAAGAGCTGCAAATGCCAAAAAATGAATTGGTGAAAAAGCAGCGTTTCATGAACAGGACTCTGAAGTCAATTGAAAACTAAGTGGATACCACCTTAATACGCTGTGATCAAAATATTTTTTGCTGTAAGGATATTACGAAAGGAAATCAAACTCAGAAACGAAATGTTTACATATCACTTCAGCTTCTCAGGTGTGTCGGCTATTATTTTCACATTTTATTTGCATAGTGACAATGGCATTGACAATGTGGCCTTGTTAAAAAGTTTTATTTTGAAAATTCACGACTGGAAGTATAAACTTTCGTATAGCTAACTTGAATCTGGTCCTCATATTTGTGCCAGGGCCCCGTCCCTCTCCCCTCTTGAAGGGTTTACCACCTCCTTATTAGGAACAAGGAGACCTGAGCGCCCGTGGGTGCCCTTAAAGGCAAAGTTTGGAGCCATGATAGGGATTAATAATCCCTGTCTAAAATATAACAACACATGTAAAATGTCATGTGAAGAACATAGTGGAAATGTTTGTCCTTTTTCAAAAGGACATAAAGGGTTTGTTTCCTCACATGATCATAATATTAAAAATTTTATCAAATATTTCACAGATTGATGAAGTAAACGAACCTTTTAACATCAGCAGAAAACAAGAAAAAATAGATTTAATTGCTGAATTTTGTGTTTTAAATGACTTTATTGGAAAGCATTGGTAGTTGTGTTTTAGATATTGAGGTTCCCCATTTTGAAAAAGAGGATGACACATGATGAGGTCACCACAAATACACTGACCAGTTCACGAGAAAGACAAGCAGAGCGGATATTAGATGTGAAAGCGTGTTTGATGTTTTTTTGTTTTCTCTAATGCAAAACGCAGAAAGTGCATTACATCATCAGTAACACCAGCTAGTTTTTTTTTTTGTTTTTTTGTTTTTTTTAACTTATGAGTCAGACCTAGGGCAAATGGTTTTTCCAAAAAACACCAGCGTTTCTTGTAATCTGCCTGGATTACTGTGTGCTGGATTGGAAGGGTGGGGGTTGAAAAACAGAGCAAAAACAAAAGAGGACTAAAAAGTTTGGACACAAAGGGAGAGGGCATTTAGGAATCACTTTACAACACCCGCTGACTAATCTGTTGTTTGAATTACGCAGACATGGACAAATCCGTCCATCACACTGGAATATGTTTCGTTTTTTTTAACCTCAAGCACATAAATCATATTAAGAGAGAAACGATATTAAATGAAGTCAAGATAGAGTTGGTTATGAAAACAAGAATGAGCTTCGTATATAACTGAATATATCCAACCGACACACTTTAAATATTGAATAATAGTTTGTCACATGACCTGTTCAACAAACAACGGAGCTCAAGAGCAGCTCACATGCATGGATATTTATATTCTTATGCATGTGTATGAATAAACAAATAGAGTTGCCTTCTCTGCACAATATTCTTAACATATAATACCTACGTGTCACGACAAGCTGATTCTCATCATGTCGGTTTTACGTTTATGCTCAGAGGTTATTTGGATTGCAAATGAAATGACTGAAGCATTGGCAGAGAATTACATACATTGTGAGATGACCAGATAATGCTTTGAATGTCTAATAACATTGATGGTGTTTTTAGGCTGTGCAGAAGTGCTTTTAAAGCTCAAAGGTTTATAAGGTTTCTAACAAAAATGAGTAAAATGAAACAGTCCTCCTGCGGGTGGCTTTGCATGTTAGTCTGCACACAGAATAAGCTGCATAGTGAAAGTCTTTTATTGGTTAAAAAACATGAATGCAAATATGAACTTACGCATGCAAAATCTTAATGCTGTTCTTGTGTTTACTCTCTCTTTCGTTCTGTCCGTGTGTCTTGCACTGAAAGGTCGTTGATTAAAGGGCGAATCTACGAGTGTTTTTCAGTAAACTCAGAGTTTCACTGAAGGGTCACGGCTGGATGGGTCAGGGTGGAAGCTGGGGGTCACGGTGGATTCTTCCTCCCTGTAGAGGGAAGACAGAGGAAGCAGACATCTCTGTGCTGCTATTCCTGGACCACACATACACACACACAAACACACACACACAAACACACACACACATGTTCCAGTGTAAACGCTGACCTTTACCTTCATGCACAGTGAGCGGAGTGACTGACAGACTGAGGGGGAACACGGCTGTGACCTCAACTCATCTCAATGATGGCAGCATATATGCACAGTATATATGAGTGAGTTTGTGTGTGTGCATATGTGTGTGCATGCATGTGTGTGTGTGTGTGTGCATGACAACTTTGAAGGGTATCAGGTTTACAGTGTTCCTTGCTGTCAGTCTTCAACGTGCGATTGGAATTTCTAGTATGTCCGAGAGGAAGGAGTTGTACTCTGTGTGTGTGTGTGAGTGCGCGCGTGTGTGTATGCGTGTGTGTGTGTGTGTTTGAGCAGGTGAAATAATGTTCAACAAATCCACAGCCTGCACAGCTGTCTGTGACACAGGAAGTCTCAGGTGTGTGATATCACAGACGCTATTTTGGTGCCATGGGAAACACAGAGGCAGCACCACTGTCATTTCCATCAGGCTTGAGTTCAGATGAGTTGATACATAATGAAACAGGTAACATACCGTGACATACGGTTACCCTTGGAAATTAATTAAAATAGCAAACCAAAAGTTTAATATTTTATCTCCAATAACAGTACAGTTCTGATATGTAGGTCAAATTAGTTTATTGAACTCTATGTGCAAAATGCTCAGTTTAAATCTTGCTATGAAAGTGCAGAGTGCAGCGAAATGAATGCTGACTGAAAGATGTGAAACTAATCCAGAAAGGACCAGTGCACTTTAAACACTGTAATCTCTAATGTGATGAATCATATGAGGTATAGCCAAATGATTTAGAGCAGATCTGATGACATTTTGAGCCACATTCAAAAAAGGCCTTAGAATTTCAGGAGGTTTTACTGTAATTGGTGCTTAAAATATTACATTTCACACATTTTAAGGGAGGAAATGTTGTTGGTGGGCTGCATTTGACCCACAGATAATTATTTGTGTGCCACTGCAGCAGGCCTGTAGGCAATGCCTTCCAAAATGACGCATATGGAAGGAATGTGTTTTAGTTTGCCTGCATGTAAAACAAATAGAAGTTTGGCTGAGCAGATTGGTTTTATTCCAGAAGCATAAGACCTGTTAACAATTTCAGTATAGTTTCAGTTGATAAAACGTAAAAAAATCAACTTGAAGAAGTCATTAAAACATCTGGTTCAAACGCTGCCTCTCACAGGCTACATGCTGCAAACCTGAGTGTGTGTTAAGTGTGTCTTATCAAAGTGGTTTGCATTCACTGCAGACTGCATGTCACTTTTGTTTAGAGCTCAATGAAACATTTGAACAAATAACAACAAAATCTTTTCCTCTTCTTCTTCTTCTCTGACCTCTTTTCAGTTGGTAAACAAGAAAACTGCACATCTGCGCGCCTGACAGAATCAACATAAATGCAGGTTAATGAGAGCAGCTGCAGTGTGTATTCAGCTCAGCTGGCATCACAGAGGGAGTTGGAGGCAAAGGTTGTCTTACTGGCACGGAGCCCCGACTCTCACTGAACTGCTGTACGTCATTGTTTGGGAAAGCTGTGTTTACCTCTAACACACTTTAATATTGACACACTCTGCAGGCAGTTTTGGAAAAGCCCAGTTTTGACAACGGAGGGCTGAAACAAATATAACCTTGACTAATGTGGGGAATATTTTAATAGCACGGTAAGAGTGTTAAAATTGGACACAGATTGATGGGTTTATAGGTGTTTGAGACTCACCTAATTTCAGAAGAAAAATGAACACATTTTTGCTTTGCAGATGACAAATAAGCTGCAAAAGCAAATGAGGTTTCATATTCAGTTAAAAGATAAGAGCAGCTTCTATTAAATTAGTGCAAATCAAACTGTTTGTTCTGGTTCCCTTGAAGTCAATCATAAGTCAGTGTAATCATTTTCACTCCACTCATTTGGTTTTGTCTTCTCTCTTTTCACTCTCCTCTCACGTCACTATTTCCCCCTTTTGAAACTGGATGGGCATGTGTGTAAGGGTGTTAATTAACTTCCTGTCCAATATCCTGATCTAATTAATGGACTGAATGTCTTTCCTCTTCTCCTCTTGCCAACTTCCTCCGTCAGTGCAGCCAGTTGCAGGATGGAGGCAAATAATCAGGAGTTCAGACTCGGGTCATGAGCTCAAAACATGATTTTTCTGCAACTCATTTGGCAGCTGTCTAGCCAGTCTGTCTGAATCTGAGCATATTAGGTTTGTGATGGATCTTCTAGCAAAAGGTTATCCCTGTTAAATCCCACAGGATCAATTAGAGAAAACATTTGGTTTTTAACTCCAAGGTTTATTTACACCGTTGCAGAGGAACGACTGTCATTTTATTTACACAGGTTAACATTTGAGGCCATTGACGTCATTATAAACACAAAACATGGTGACACTATGTGCCGCAACACGTAACCACAACACAAACAACCGCCAACTTAAAAATGATAGTTTCAGAAACTTTATTCTTTAGTTTATCTGCAACAATAAGGTCAGCAACTTTATTTTAAAATATATATATGAGGTAAGTGTAATGTAATGTATTGAGGATAACCATAATATTTGAAAATGAATTATTGTAACTGTCTATTATACACATTTAATAATATTGTATAATTAACACAGTGCCTATCAAGTCATTTCCCTTTCTTGCCATTTTTTATTTTTTCTCACTATATAGTAGAAATGCTCCTTAATGCCATAAAACATAAAAAGTAATGTGTAATATTTATTTTGTAGTATTTTATTTTGTACTCTTGTACAGTATTATCATCTTAAAACAAGTAAACAAGTAAATTTCACATGCAAGTCGTGATACTATCAGAGTATAAACAGCTGATTGTTCAAATTAAATGTGAACAGAGAAATTACTTCATGCACTGAATTTATTTTTCATTGTGTTCGACACTGTAAGTCATTTAAGCCTGACATCTGCTGCTGCTGATTCATTTAAACTGCAGTCACATTTAGATGAGTTTCAGTGCCACAATTCAACATCTTTGTAGTAAAAAAAAAAAAAAAAAATACATGTATTCACTTCATTCACACTGAGACTCTGAAACAGCATTTAGAAGATTACAAGATGCTTCACATTTCTCTCCCAAAGTCAGACTAATGACATTCTTTCACCATAACCAGCTGCAAAATGCAGACACCCCCGCCGATTCAGTGTTTGGAGACATGGACACTGAATAGGCGGTGTCTGAGATACAAGTGGCCTTTACTTTGAAAGGGTAATACATTCATGAGGAAAATGTAAGTCCATGATGAAATGAATATCTGGCCGAACACTTGCTGTAGTGGAAGAAAGAAGATTAAATTTTATCATCCTCATCATCAAGGGACAACACTGATTGATTTATTTAAAACGAGTCATCAATAATTACATGTTTAAGTATAAATAATGTGCTTCATGAATTTTTTTTGTCATAGAGTTGAGTAAATATGAATCAAAGGAGTTTTAATTCCTCTGTCTGTCTGCAAGGAGTCTGATCAATCATATAGGAATGTCCTGTGACGGTGAGAGATCCCCCTAAACTTAATGATCCAAACTGATCTAAACTGATCCAACAACAACTAACGATCATCACCTGGCAAATGCATTACAAAGTATGTGAACCCTTTAAAAAAGTAGTAAAAATGTTCTAGTAAACAATGAAATAGTTACAATGGAGCCAAGAATAGTTAAGTACATGCAACTTTGCCAAATTGTGAGTATGAGTAATATCTGACGGGGTTTCCCCCCCTGAGCTCGATTTAGATTTTACAGACTTTTATTCCATTTTTGGAAATCATATTGTATTTGAACTGGTCTTATTAAAACATAAAGTGTGATCCGGAAAAACATGGCCGCCCACTGGCATTGTTGTGGCTCTGTGAATCACTTTGCAGTTTCTTTCTCAAAGAACCTTTGATGAGGTGGAAAGCGAATAAGGACTTAACGCCGAGTTGAAGGGGAAAAGGGAGGAGGGGGCTGGGATGCAGAGAGGAGAGGAAAAGGAGAGAAGGGGGAGGGAGGGAGGGAGGGAGGGAGGGGAGGCAGAATCATGGCTGTATTGTTGTGTGTTTTCCCACCGTCAACAGCGCAGGAAGTAGAACGGAGCAGCTAAATATACAAAACAGCACAATGAGGCAGCGAGCGTGGTGCAGCTGTGGAACATGGCTGTCACCAGGTTCAGGGGTGTGAAACGCTCAGGACCGCCTTTTATTTACAAAGGGAGAGCTTAATGTGAGCGCAGGCTGCAGTCAACACTGGCCAACATACGGTCACACACACACACACACACTGCAGAGCTTCACTGTACAACCACAGCAGAGTCAGGATGAACATGATTCAGCCAGTTAGCTTCATGTCATATGTAGTTTATGTCGCTGCACACATGTGGTGGACTCAGACTGTCTGAGGGGCAGAAAAAAATTTAAAAAAAGGACACCAGCATGCAGAAAGTCAAGATGCATTTATGGAAACATTTCTTAACAGCATGAAATCACTTTCTCTCCAGGGCTCCACAGCAGTCACTCCATCTTGTTTTCTTGCATATTGGACCCCCTGTAGAGGGCACTTTATCGTGTGTTATTTATTGTTGGGGCATCAACTAGGGGGGCCTTTTTGAACATGGGAGCACCAGGGGAGCAGGTTGTTCTCCTTTTAGCGACAACTGGTTTCCATTCATTTCACTAGACTAATAGAATTAAACCATATACTTCCTTCTCTTCACAAAGTGAAAGTGAAACTTACTAACCACACCAGCCTTATTACTTTACACATTAGAAAACTGTGTTGTACAAATAGAAATACTAACATGAACATGGTTTGTAGTCATGTTGTGAGTTACACATTATAAAAAAGACCAGCATGAAAAAGAGAAAGACTTCCAACATCAAGCAAACTGTAGCATACAAAAAATCAAAACGAAACTCTCAATATGAGTGTGCACTTCTGTTTCGATTCAAAATTGCACATCAGTGAATGTGTTTGTGCCGTGTTTACACAGAGTACAACAAGCAAGTTGCAGACCTCAGCGTCTGCTTACAAAGAACATGTAACGTAGGTTAACCACTTGTGAATGGGTGAAAATTACACCTCCACTATAGTCAATGAAACCAGAGGTGCAAGCAGCACATAAAGGGGAGAAAAAAGGGGCCAAGATCTGCTCTACAAGTACAAAAAATAGGCCAGTATTCTGTTCTTATTTTTACATGAGGCTATTTTATACAGAAATTCAGTAAATCGTCTTGATTTTATGAATTACAACATACATAGAAACTGATTCCACATTTTTTGAGAGTCTTGCTCATCCTGTCTGTTTTTATTTTGCTAGTATAAGCTGGCAATTGCTCAGTAGCTTTATCCATCAGCCTACTGTAGTCTCTACACGTTAACCCACCCATATATCAGAAAGTTGGTTTCACAATGCTGTGTTTGGTCCAAAAAGGGAACAGTCCCACACAATCTCAAATTAATTTAAGCTCCCGGCCGCTATTGTTTTTCCTGTGACTCACTCAGCCTCGTGCTGTACATGTGCTGCAGGTGTGGACACTAAAAAGAGACATTCACATCTGGTTGATCTGCATGAATTAAGTTACATTCGTAGGAATTCATTTGGTGTGACAGGAGTGAGATTTATTCTATTATTTGCTTCAATAAATTGACATTATATATATATATGTCTTTATCTTTTTCAATTTTACAAGATGTAATAACTAAAAGAGACTCAACAAAAACTAAGCAGGACCCGCTACTTTTTGAAACAGCAGGGAAGTCTGGACTTCATGTGCAGAAGCTAAGGAAGCGTGGCATTACGTAGCACGGGTATATTCTTTATGTGTGTGTGTGAGTGTGTGTGTGTGTGTGTCCTGTCCCCCCCCCCCTGTTCAGGTCATGTGGGAACTGAACCTCTTGGCCCAGGGAAAAAACAGGAAGAAATGCAGCAGACGTTTTTTCCTCATTACTCCGGCTACAGCGGATGCAGTTCATACGTTGTTATGACTTTATATGGCCCTGTACAGTAGCATGACTGAATTAGTGATAAACACATGACCATATGACTAAAAAAACACTGTTTTTTAAATCTCTTTTTACATGTAGGTGAAATTTAAAAAAGACGGTTTTAAACACAGCACCTGACTGCAGAATGACTGTGCACATTTTCCAGCACAGACGTGCCGAGCAGAACGAGTCCACGTCACCATCATCATCATCATCAGTGTTGATGGATCTATATCACATCCTCCTTCATTACCTTTTTATTATCTTCCTCTTCTCCTCCTCCCTTCTCCTATTGTAATATCTCTGCTCCCCTTCCTCCTCTGCTTCTCTTGCTGGAGCATGGTAAAACAATTAGTCCCACTATTATTTTCCAATCTATCCCGATTACACATATTCCACTTTGGTTTTCTTTTTTTTTAAAAATCCCATTACCTTTGCCTGTTGGCACTAATGTCGTCCATGACATATGAGGTCAGCTGAATCAAAACAACCACGAGATGAGGGGTTTTAACTGCAGTCCAGCCTGAAAAGCCCTGTGGATTGTGCTGGACTCCTGCTGCTTGTGAAACTGTCCAGCTGCTGATCAAACTGCCCTCAGCAGTGGACGATTAGTAGATTTCAGTGGTTAACGCATTTCAACAGTGCTGATCTTTTTACTGTGCTGATCTAATAGGAAACTGATCTAATATTCACACAGAAATTGTGCCTGTTTGAATGATAGTCCATGTTTTTCAACCTGCTACCTGCTAATGTACTGGATTTATTCCAATAATATTAAAAACATAGTGTAATAGGGGGTATAGCTCAGTGGTAGAGCATTTGACTGCAGATCAAGAGGTCCCCAGTTCAAATCTGGGTGCCCCCTG
>JAPZDV010000020.1:12420653-12443255 GCA_029814665.1 Acanthurus lineatus | reverse complement strand
ACATATTGGTGTATTAACCAATACAGAAACATAAAAAATGATTTTGGCAATTACCAATGCTGTTAATTGGCATAAACTTTACTTTGGGTGGTGGTCTAATAAATTTGTTAAGCACTGTATATACCTATAAATAGTTTATTCAATCTCTGCCAAAAGATCACTCTAAATCCTACACACTTAGGGTGACATTTCTTTTTCAATTAAAAACAGAAAGATTCAAGCTTTTATCACCCGGATCGATAGAAACAGTTAAGTTCCTGTGGATCATCGACTTTATGTTGGCTTCACAGTAACCTCACTTAAACAAGACATAACAACATGAGCAAATGAAATATATATATATAAAAACTATCAGGGACATTATTTCTCCAAATTTTTTAATCTTATGGACATTTAACAAAGTGACAAGAGCATTTTTCCCACAAGCCTCAATTACTTTCTGACAAACACACACATTAATCTTTAAATAGTGTTTCCAGAGAATAATGCAGAATTTTTTCCCTAAAGAGTCATGTGATAATACACACACACACACACACACACACACACACAGCGTTTAATGACATTAGTGTTTAATGGCCCATTGTAGCTTATGGAAAAGACTATTCCAACAAAACAGATGAGGGGAATTTGCAGCACTGAGACAATGGAAGAAAAGCAGGGATTCAAAGGCACTGACATCACTAACTGAATTCATGAGAAGAGTGTGATCGTGTGAAAGAAGAGGAGAAGCAGGAGGAGGAGGAGGAGGAGGAAAAGAGGAAAAATGGAAAAGTGATGTAAAGAAAAATGACAGCATAAGTCCAGAAGGATAATTCGATAAGTTCTTTAACTGAATTTGCAGAAGTTAAAGTGAAGGAGCATGACTGTTTTCTTAAATTATGGGATGAGGGATGACAGGAAGGACAAGGAAGACCTGAAAAAAGAGGAAGAGATACAGAGAGAGGATGGGGGGAATACAATAAAAAAGGGAAAAGGGAATTAAGAACTAGGCTAAGAAGTGATACAGAAAAAAGCAAGTGATTGAAAGAAGAAATGATGGCAAAGACTGAAAAGTAAGAAGCAGCAAAGAAGGTAGCAATAGAGGAAGGGATGAACGGAGGAAAAGAGGAAGTGTATGAATGAAGGAGACAAAAGGGAAAAATTTAGGGTTAGAAACCATGGAGGCAGAAATGCAGAGGCCTTGGGAAAAGGAGGAAATAAAAGAGGAGAAAGAGAGAAGTATAGATGGTACAAAGAAGGGAAGGATGAAAGAAAATGGGGGCAAGGAAAGAGGGAGGGAGTGAAAAGGGGAAAATCCAAGTTCCTCAATAAACCACAGTCGAGAAAGTAACATCGCAGCTCTTTCATCAATGGTTTGGTGTGTGTGTTCCTCTGTGTTAAAGTGTGCATGCAGCTTTGTAGCTGCATGCCTGATGTGACGCGTGTGTGTGTGTGTGTGCGTGGGTGTGTGTGCGTGTGTGTGTCTGCTCGCAGCCCGAGGGCATGACTGAGTGAGTGACTAATTGTGCCGTCTGTTCACCATATCACACACACACACACACACACACACACACACATACACACAAACACACTGCACACACACCGAGATTATGCAATCACCATCAGGATAATCTCCTTGGCCCGGTATTTTTCCCCCTAGAGGATGAATATCGACACATCTAGATTACTCTCTCGTCTGGAAATCCTTCATTCTGCTTATCTAATCCCTGATCCCTTCTTACATTACACCATCCATCCATCCATCCATCCATCCATCCATCCATCCATCCATGCCTCCATCTCTTACTCCATTGCTATGGTCACCCAGCAAAGAGTAACTAATCCCACACTTCTTGGAAAATTCCCATTTCTCCAGTTATGGGTGAGCTATTTGGTTTAAATCCAAATTACGTTACAAAAGGATTCGGTCATTTTTAACACTTTGAGACCTGTTCAAACTTGCATGACGTCTTCTGAAGTTGGAGATTATGTAAAATGTTTCCCTTCATCACCTTTTCAATGTACAAGACTCTTAATGACAGCAGAAGTTCACACCACACTGACACTGCAACAATGCTCATGGATGTGAATGGGAATAAATAAGGCGAGCATGATGACACACTCTGCTATCAACCAATCACAAACTTATTTAAACAGGGCTGAAGTCCAAGGGAAAAACTGATGAGGCTGTCTTTGCCTTTTTATTTTGTTCTTTTACTCTAAAAATAAGATTTTGATGCAGAAATCCCACTGCGGTCACTTACTCCCATAACCTAAACTTGCAGTAACTGCGGTCTTTAGTGTGTTTTGTCTTTCAAACAACCAGCTTGCTAAAGTGCTAGCTTATAGTTCCTTTTCACAGTGACCTGAACATGCCAGAAAATATATAAATATGAATGATATTCTATTCAAACTTCTCAGTAAGACGTGACAGTATCATAATCAGAAAGCATGTACAGCACCAGGACCCTGAACTGAAAAGCTTAATGGAAATCAGTTGCCATTAATTTTATTTTTTTATTCTGTGCTTTTGCAAATGTGGCATCTTAAAAATGTCTTTCATGCAAAAGGCCTATGTGTGTCTCCAGGTTCAGTGTTTGATATCTAGTCACAATCTGTCACTTTCTGCCATGACAGTAATGTAGGTTTTGCTTTACTATCATTTGTAACATTATAATAGTATAATTTTTTTTGCTCTAATGTGACTAGCATAGGAATAATGATGGCCGGAAAAATGATCATTGGCATTAACATGAATTAATCTACATTGTTTTTTCTCCATTACAAATAAGTTACTATTGAGATACTGTAGATGTGTGGTGACGGGGAGGATCACAGCAAGGCAGACATAAAGAGAGACACAAAGAAAGAAAGAAAGAAAGAAAGAAAGAAAGAAAGAAAGAAAGAAAGAAAGAGGGGAAGAAAGAAAGACAGGGATTAGGATTGTTTCTTTAATCTTTGGTGATGTTAAAGCTGGTATATGTTGAGGTGACCCTCTCTTGTTGTGGTCTTGTAGTTTTCAGTTGATATCCTGATGTACTTTGATGTAGCCTGTTTCTGTTTGCCGTTATAAAAGCTAATTGCTTTATGAGGATCATTAAAGTTTCATCTTACTTCTAAACCTCTAATGTCATGAATAAAGACTTCAGAAAGATGTGTGTGTTGTTTGCTGTGGTGGCCAAAGTCCCCTGCTGTTTGATGCTGAACAAGACTCTTATTATCATTCCTCACACACACAGATATGAGCAAAAAAAAAGTAATATCTTCATTCCTGAAGGAACAGCGTAATCTGTGACACACACACACATACACACACAAACACGCATATGAACTACATACACATCTGAACTTTAACCCTCATTAAAGGGTTTAATTCTTCCCTTTTCTATAGCAGTTTGGTTTTTGCAAACTTTTCAATTGTCTCCAGGTGAGCAGAGCCTTGTCCAAGCATCCATCTCTGTTTATTCATATTTAAGCTAACTTTTCATTGTAACATCATTATGATTGACTCTTTATGATATGATATGTCAAATTTCATGTTGAGACTGTCTGTTTTAATCATTTAAAACATGAAAAGCTGCATCTTTTCACTTAAACAAGCATCTCTGATCAGCTTCTGCTATAAATGAACTAAAGCTACTTGGTAAAGGTTGATGAAAGATCCTGGTCCTGTTGTAGAGAAAAGGGATTTCTACCTTCTACCACTTTTGTTACTTTGAGATGGCTTATTACATATTTAGTAAAGGTTAAATAGGTTAAACTCACCAATTTTAAAGGTAATTTTAAAGGTTTTTTGAGAGTAAATGTTATTTGACTGTCTTATATGAATAACTGTGTTAGTAATAAGTTGACTACTGGAGAAAATATTATGTACAAGTTACACTTTGAATTTAGAAAATCTCTTTAAAAATTTCCAATAAAAACTGAGCTTTTTCATTTGGGAGAATAAACTTACCAGGGGCATTTCTAATAATTATAAAGCAAAAGTAAATCTTTATCTATTATATGCACCATGAGGACACTTTCAAAACACACTGAACACAATACACAGATAGTTACTTTAGGTCCCATATTATTAACTGCAGGGTTTTTTCTAGATTTAGAGATAAAACACGCTCAGACATCTACATGAAAGTCTCAGCTGACATTTATCATGTTGTCTTCTCTTATATGTGAGCGGCATATCAGTGATGTCTATGATGACTGACGGCATTTTCTCCTCCACATCACTCTCTGTGTATGTGTATGTGTGTGTGTGTGTGTGTGTGTGTGTGTGTGTGTACCGGATGAAAATGGAGTGCCAGCCACAGGTCAGGTAAAGCTGAAACACAGAGCAACAAGTGAAAATCAAAACAAGGGCAGCTGGTCCCACACACAGCGTGAAGAATTTACTGTGGAAGAGTTAGCACAGACAAACACAAACTGAAAGGAATCGCAGATGAAGCTGATATGAAGAGGTGACAGACGGGGCAGGAGAGATCAAGAGGAAGAGGAAGAGTTCAAAACGACAGCAAACCTCACGCATTTCCATCGATCATGGCGGCGAGAGCAGAGAACCAGTAAACAATATGTTTCTTAAACCCAGTTGAACCATGTCACTGAAGTTTAAAAGGCAGTTTTTCAGTTTTTATAAACACTCATTCACTGTTACACTGAATTTTCTGTTCAGGAAGTGATGTGTGTTTGTGTGTGTTTACTGCTGGCAACATTATATTTTGCCTTAACAGTGAAAAGTAGCTTGATTGGATAGAAATATTATAATTATCATTTTAGTATAGTGAAATTTAATAATGTTAAAAGTTATGTACCCCTGAATTTATTTAAAATTGACATGTCATCATTTTAAAAAATAACTGACAGATTTTGTAAAAATGGAACTTCAGTGTAAAAGTGTTGGTTTATTAGAGGATCAAGATTCGATTTCAGATCATTATTAGTTTGCTAGAATTTATGATACTGGTGTCATAAAATAAAACTTTGTATATCTCATTGGCTAGTTGAGAACCAGGTCTTCTTTTAAGAAATGTTCCTAATAAAAACCAATATTCATTTGGAATGTTAAGTTTTATATTGAAGCCACTGTCAGTGAAGTACTTCATTTCCTGTCTGGTAAAGATGTAAAAGTGAAACATCTCCTGTTTGTATTTAAAAAACAGATTACATAATCATCCTCCTCTGTCTTGTTTATTTATTTTTAGGGAAAAAAGAGAAAAATAAATTGTCTCTTGGGAAGCAGCATTCATTAAAAAAGCAGGCAACTCATCAAATGGACTCATTCATGAAAATCTAATCACTACTTCACTGATGTTTCGCATCTTTCATATAAAATCTACATGTTGCTGCACTGACACCTGAATTCCCCAAAAATAAATAAATAAAATATCCACTCAGCTGCCTGCACATAAGTCCTCTGGTACTCAGAAAGCTCCATTACTTTTTCCTGTTTTAGGCTTTGAACTGCAAAAAAATTTTCAGCATAATTAAAAGATTGATAAATTAATAAATGTATAAAAAAAATATTGCGTGCATTTTGTGAAATGTATTTCTATCCGTCCCTGGAAATTGGTCACTGTAAAAAAAATAAGAGCCTTAAATTAGAAGTCCACTTGAATAAATTGAACAAGAAGTGAAAGAAAGAAGATAAAAAAAGAAGAATTTTAAAAGAAAGGTCGGGAAAAGAAAGACAGTTAAACGGTTTTGGCTGCAGGACGACGTGCGTCTTCTGTCTGCAGGTCATGGAAAAATCAAACTCAGAGGTCGTGACCCAGGCAAACATGGATGTCTGAAGCTTGCTTCACACTCTACATCTGGTGGATTTGTTCTCGTAAATCTCTTCACCCTCACACACTCAGACACACACTCACTCTAACGCACTCAGAGGCTCGTGCTCTCTCACACACTCCCTCCATGCATCGTCTCCTTTCATGTATCAATGGCTCCATTGATAGGCTTGCGTGAGTCTCTCTGGGTGGATCCTGCTTTTGCGGCTCAGACCTCCGTTAGACATCCTGACCTTCAGTTTCCAAAAACATACACATGCACATGTGGTCGTACACAGATCCGAAATGTTTAAAAAAAAATCTGTTTTGATGAATTATAACATTTATTTTTCCTCATATGGCCATTTTAGACTTATAGGTGATGTGTTGTTCATTTCTGACATAATATTCCAGATTCTTGCATAAATATCAAGAAGTTACAATCAATGATGTGACTAATTATATTCTGAGGTGGGGGATGCCTGCCACTACAGAGAGGTTTTTTTATCATCTTTTTTTTATATATAGGTGGGAGGGGTTTATTCTGTGTATAAAAATGGTAAGCTGTCTAAAGATGTCGCTCTGTGCTAATATAAAATTTGTGTTTGCATTTCATTATCTATGACAGTCTTGGAATAAATGTCACTTTAAAGGGAAAAATATTAAAACTGCTACTACAAATACAAGCACAACCACTGCTTTTGGGGCAGTAGAAGGAGCTGCACAATGTTTGACCATTTTCCTTGGTCACTGACAACAAGTTTGGAGATGTTGCGTAACAAAAAAGTGAAAACATCAGCCTTCTTTAGCCTCACCTCTGCTTCAGGCTACCAACTCTGGGCTACATTAGCCACTACTAGCATTACACACTTAAAGCAGGTAATGTAGGTGCAAGGTACTGAAAAGAAAGAAATGTTTGAAATAAAAAAAAATGACTTATCTGGTCTTTCTTGATTTTAATACTTTTTTTAATTTATCCGCCATTACCTAAGTAAAATTCTATATCAGCGGAGTTCAGAGTGGAAAAATGATTAACACAAGCTTTAGAGGCTTTGACATCATGCTCAGCAACATTAAATGCATCAGTGCATGTTTGTGTAGAATTAATTACAATTTTTACGACCATTCTAGTTCGAAACATCAGGAGTGATGGTAGAAAAGAAAAAAAGTCATCAAATATAAGTTGCTGTAAAAAGGCATTCTGGAAAACAAAGGTTTTAAGACGACAATAAAATAGTGAGTCATCATTACTTGACCAGATGCTGCATGACGAGCTGGTCCAGAGCCAGTGAGTCAGGTCAAGTAACAACATGATCAACCTGAGTTGGTACTCTGGAACTGAAAAACACTGAGCGGCAGAGAATCTCAGTGAAGTTTGAGAAAGGTGAACAATATGAAGAGTGAGCAATAATTTCCCTGGCCTAGTTTTGGGGGATGAGTTAAGCAGCTTTTGTCACATGTGCATTTTAACTTTTTGAGCGATTATGCGTAAAGTTTAAAGTAAGAAGTGGTGGTATTTCTGTTTTGGGTAGATTGAAAATGTCAAGTCAGAACTCTCTGAGAAAAAGGACGACATTGGCATCTATGCAGTCATCCAGACATGAATTTTTTAACTTGTCCAACACCATATTCACCTGATTTGACACCTTTAGACAACTACATCTTCCCCAAGATGATGAAGGAGCTCAGTGGTCACCATTCTGGCACTGACACTGACATTTTTGATGGTTCAAGATGCCAACTTCTACAATGAAAGTATTTAGGTGCTCTGTAACCTCTAGACTGAGTGTGTTAAAGTAGGTGAAGACTATGATGAGAAAAAAAGTGCAAAATTTTCTAAAACTGACTCCTTCTACTTTAGGCCATGAACTTATCAATCACCTTTATGCTGAAGCTTTATTAAAGGACTTTGGGATCAATGGATAGATAAGCTTCATTCTCTCAAACTAAAAGTTAATTTATCTTTTTATTAAGTTTATTTTGAAGATGTTACCTACATACAGGTAAAAACAATGCTTTTGTATCATCCTGTGTCAGACAGGAGGTGGGCAGAGCTCCAGACATGAGCTCACAGGGAGACTCCCTTTGGTGTGGTTTGGGGTGTGAGGGGGCAAAAGATTTGTGGTGTCTGCAGCATCCAGGTGGGGATGCTTAGTTTTTGAAATTTATATAGCATCAAACATGCATACAAATGCTCAGAGGTGCACCCAACCTCATTTTATGCCTGCACACACTTGCACATGTGCATTCATCCTTAAAAAAATACTTAATTAGCGCACAAATACCTCACACACTCAGAGGAAAAGTATGCGATGGTTTGAGGGGCATGCGTGTCATATGAACGCTGTTGGTTCGAATCAGCAGGCATCAGATCCTGCGGCTGCCCAGTAGCCGACATTTTACCAGGCAAAATTTAATCTGCCCCCTCGGGCCATAAAAAAAAAAAACAATCTTCTCTTAGTCAGCTTTTCTTGTTCAATGAAACACACAAGCTCGCACATGCAAGCATCAGACATATCATGTCACATTTTCCCTGACTGATTTGTCTAAACTCACATCTTTGCAAGCCTCCGTTCCCCACAATATGTCTAAATCTCCGTCTGTGTGTACGTCTATTGATGTGGCTGTATCCATCGTTACACGCAGCACAATCCTCTCACTATTTATAGACTAAAACAGACACAGTGTAAGGCATTCCTCGTTCACACTGTGCTATTATCTGCAGTGGCTTTAATGTTTAAAAATGAGTGATAGGTCTCACTCACTGGTTTCTCAGTTATAATGTTGACTGTCTAACTTTATGATACAACTTTTATACATGTCTTTAATTTAAGCTTAATTTATGTAACATTTCCATATTAAAATACATAAAATGACTTTATCCATGTTATGCAATTTGCTGAATCGTGTCCCTACATCATCCTAAATGTTTCCATGACTGTCATCACTAAAGACTTTGTGAACATTTATGTGACTTAAAAGACAGAATATTAATATTAACTCAGAGGAATCTTTGATTTTATTTAACCTTTAGTGAGTCTCATTTTGTTGCCTTGTCACCTGTTACTATCTTACAAGGTAACGGCGGGGAGAATTGTAAGGAAGGAAGTTTACCGATGTGGCCGAACATACCATGAATAAAACTTTAACACATTACCCCGTCTGTGAACATTTCGACATGGGATGGATTTTCACCTGCATTTGTTACCGTAAAAAAACAAATCCCATGATCCCATGTGACCATATGACATCATCAAACTACATCTTCTTTTTTTTGCTGTTCTTGATTAAGAGACCCCTAGCGTCAAAAATCACATATTATGTTTTCAAATCATACTCAACATGTAAATTAATGATTGGAGTCCACAGTTTGTCCTGTTTGGTCTTCTTTTGTTTTGGATAAAACACCACTTGTAATAAGTTACATTATATGTCTTATTTATGTTACTGCAACCGCCCCTCCAATATATATATATATATATAAATTAAAGCAAAAGCAAAAGTGAAAGTATGTCATTCTATCTTAGCAAGAAAACTAGATTAGCAACCAAACAGCCCGATTTTCTTTCATAAAACTATTAACAGAGGCAACACATTGCCTCACTTAAACATGAGGATAACAGGAAGTTCTTTAATTTAAATCGATTCTTTAATAAAGTCATCTAAATTATTAAACCAAAATAATATTTTGATTTTAAAGCTATTGACAAATAAGTCAAAGTGAGATTTGATTTCTGAGCGAGGTCAGACTTGACTGAGAATTAGCCACTAATGAGGCACTACAGGGACTATTTCTTCTCACAGTCAGTGGATTTAGAAAAACACTGAGGTGACCTGCACTCGTTTACCGGCCTACTCATCCTCAGGACAATCTGAGGAAGTGGAGATGATGTTGTTTGACACTGGTGTACCGAAACAAAAAAAAAAACCAACACAGATCTCCTTTAAAGGAGTCTTTCCGCTGGCTGCCTGAAACCCCCCCTTCTTCTCCTCCTTCTCTCTCGCTTTCTGTCCGTCCACCACCTGTGATGTCACTGATAAAGAATTCCCCACTGGCGAGACTGCAGGGAGGCTTTAGTTAATAAGTGACAATATGTGACTTATTGGCCCCCGTACCACACACAAACACACACCCACACACACACACACACACAGTCTCACTTATGTCTTTCTCTTCAGTCTGTCTCACAGTCAGAGACATAAAAATAGCATAACTGTGTGTAATGTGTATAAAATTGTATATTCTGTCATGCTGTGTTTGTGCAGTTGCCTATTGTATTTATGATCCCACACACATACACACACACACACACACACACACACACACAAACAGACACAAATAGACACACACACAGAGAAATTTCTGTCATTGCATAAGCATGGAGCCAAGTTTAAGCAAACAGTTACTTGCATACACATCTAGCAAATACGGAGTAACATTATCATTCATCTTTAGTCTTGTTTCTGGCCACCTGTTGAATTTAATTCAGTATTTTATTCTCTTTTAAGCTTTTTAGCTTTTTTATTGCTAACTCATAAGAGGAAATATCTTGGTCTTTAGCTGATAAATGCTCAACTGTAATTTCCAGCTGGTTACGAACCTTTTTTGTGTGCTGTTTTGTACTGGATGGGAAATACACTGTAGGTTTGATTTTTGCTGAAAACAGATGCTTGTTTAAGTGAATGTGATGAGAACAGTGAAACTGATTAAAAGTTTTAGTTTCAGGCCATAAAACTAACAAACAAACATAAAAGATTTGGAGATGCTAAAAGATGCTAAAATGCTCTGAACTGAACCTTTCATGTTTACTCAGCCATTTCATCCATCGTTAACAACAAACAACTGTCTGAGTACGATGATACACAGTCTGTGGGACATTGTGACATACAGCAGGTGTAGGTCTGTTATCATTACTACGCCCCCACCCAACACTCACTCTCTCACAGACATCTCTGACTCACCTTGATGACATCACCGCAGTGAAGTCAGTGCCGTGGTCGACTGGGAGCGGATTAAACCTGCGCTACACTGCTGTCACACTCGTCTCTGGGCAGATTAAGCTTGACCACACGCGGCCGGTGTGTGTTTGTGTGTGTGTGTGCAGCTCAGAAGATTAAAATGTGTGCCATGCATCTGGTGATGTCATGTTGAGCCCTGTTCATGACCCATATTGCATATAAATGATCCTTCTTGCTTTGTATTTTATGCTGATTCTGTGATGTTTGTCCTTATCAACAGTTTAAAAATATATGTTTAGTATATATATGCATATATACTGTACATACTCCACATGTTAAGAAGTTCACAAATTATAATAGTTTCAGTTTTCATTGGTCAAGACGTTGAGATATCTTTCTCTGAAATTGACAAAAGAGACGAATGGAAGTGGGAAGTGAATGTTGTCATCACTTTAAATAGGGACCTTATCATAGCACAAAGTAGTTCCAAGGAAAACAGATCACATTTAAGTAAAATGAATCATGGTTAAACAAGAATATTTTTTTTTCTAATTCAGGTGAACTGACCCTTCAGTAAACTGTGCGGCTGCTATGGAAGGAAAATCCATCCTGTTTATGCACATTCCAAATATTACAAAGGTCATTCTGTGTCATCTTCCGTGCAGGAAAACAGATTTGAGGCTGGAAATGCCACTTAGCTTCCTCACAAAAGAATGTACATTAGTGAGTTCTCTGGAAGAAAACAACATGAAAATAACAGCAGCTGTTCACATGGTTACGTTAATAACAATAACTTGTACGTTTCTGTTCTTTCCTCTATCAGGGAAACCCCACTGACGTTTTACAATATCATCAGTGCGAGGAGGGGTTGTTGTATAAGAGGTGTCAACCAGCTTTTGCAAGTCATAAGATGGTTGATTGGACAGGGAAAAATATTGCTGTCACATCTATTCATCATTATCCTGTGTCTTGTTTTTTTCAAGGGTTTTTTCTATCTTTTTAAGTACTAGAAAAGTTTTCAGCCTGATACCTTCCTTTGATAATTAAAACTTTATAACTCAAAGAAGCATTAAAGGAAAGAAATAATATATTTTGGCTAATCTGTGCACCATTTGCAAATAATAGTGGTAAGAGAAAGGATTTAAACTGATAAGTAGAAGGTCCTCCAAATGTTATTCCCTCGTTTAGTGGGTTGATTTCAGCAGTGGGAGCTGCGAGTTTTTTGCTTAAAAACACTTCAGCAGAGTGCCTGATTGTTGTCTGGATATTTTATGTGATAATTACAGTATAAACACTTAAGTGCTAACCAAAGGTGTCTGGACTCCATCCCAGATTTAACCATCTAAATTTAAACTTCTCACCAGACTTGTGCCATTAAAAATTTAGTGAATGTGACCTGGAATAAATGACGCACAGCCTCGGGCAGACAGTCAGATCAGGCAGACAGTGAGTTTGAGTACAGCACTCACACGGCACTCCTCTTTGCCGCAGCATTTATCCAAAGCAACCTCAGCTCTGGGGTTGTCTGTTTGGTTGAATTATTCCCACACAGCTCTGTGTATATATGCCAGTCAGCTACAGATCCACGTATTCCCATGGGAGCCTCCATGAAATTTTTTGATAATGAATTTTCCTCAAGTATGTTGATTAATTAAACTTTTGCTATGGATTTTAGACTCACTGTAGGCTATGGACTATGTGTTACAGGACAGTAGTGTAAAATGAATTAGTTCTCGGAAACAACAACATATTAAGCTAGTATTGGTAGCTTGCTAGCCATGTAACATAATAGAGTAGGTGCATATTGGTTTATCTGATAGCAAACTGCTTCAGAAAACTTAATACCCTGAGGTGGTGTTTATATATCTATGAAGAAAAGCATGTTCCTGCCCTCATCTGAACAGGTTTTACACAAATACAAGCATGCAGTATGGCCATACTTTTAAATGTTTTGGTGGCATCTCGACATGCTGAACTGCCAACTCCATCAATCATTGAGACTGGATCCATCTTCTCTGCTCTTTAATTGTGACAACAAACCATCTTCTTGTACCATTAATGTAATAGCAACTTGCACAGCAATCCATACACTAATTGATAAGATACTTTAATTTTAAAAAAATCTACAAAAATCTCAACTTGATGGTGGCACTACACCAGTCATGTTACTAAAACTGTGAAGTTTATACTTTATAGTAGGACTTATTATACGTGTAACATTAGCAGTCTCTTGTATACCTGAATAGTGAAGAGTTCTCCAGTGTTTGCTGAGTTTGATGAATGAAATGATGCCAAATATCAAATTCAAATATGTATGTGATATTTTATCTGGTCCACATGAGATCAATGAGTGAACTTTTTATCATCCAGGAACAAAATAAACACATCAAGGTCTCATCATAGCATTGCATAATATTAAGTTTATACAGTATAGATAACCTGCAGTAAAGTGTGTGTGTGTGTGTGTGTGTGTGTCTGGCTGGTAGGTTTACTGTGGTGTCTGTTATGCCTTGATAAGGGATCATTGGGGATGACTCAGTGTGTCTGTGAAAGTGGGCAGTGTGTGTCACCGTCTATAGGTGTGCCCCCATGTCTGTTAAGGGATTCCACTCTCCCCTATCCTTTTTTACTCTCCCTCCCTCTTTATGTCCCCCCTCTTTACTCCTTCTCCATGTCCCTTTCACTTACTCACTCTCTCCCTCTGTCACACTCCTGCTCTGAAAAACAAACAAGCCCACATACACACATTTCACTCTCCCTCTATTTTTGATCACATTCCAACCCAGTGACTTCAAGCCAGAAATGGGAAAGCTTCTGTCTGTGTGTGTGTGTGTGTGCATGTGTGCCCATGACGTCAGCTGTTTGTTGTACTATCGTACACTGTGGTTGTGTCTGGGGCACCAGCTTGGTAGATAAGCAGGGTGGGAGTCTGTGTGTGTGTGTGTTTGTGTAGAAGTGAAGAGAGAGGAGGGAAATGCCAGACATGAAAGAGTGTGTAAAAAATGTTAGAAGTCGGTGGAACTGGCCTCAGGAGTGATGAGCTTGTCAACTTTATAGACGCGTCTTTGTTGAACATCTGGTGATTGAGTGTATTCCTAGTTCTCTGTCTCTCCCTCTCCCTCACCCCAGCCAGAGGAAACTGCTGCATAATGATAACAGACTCGGAGACAATGGGTTCAACGGGCGTAAATACACATGCACAAACACATGCGTTCATGCACAATGCGTACACACACATTGTGCTAGTAAAGCCCAGGGGTCAGGGGTTCTGCATGTGTTGCTGATAGTCTCCCAACCTTCTGAAATTATTTATCAAATATGGAAAAATCCGGACATACCATCCTTATTTCTGAGATTTTTTTTTTTTTTTTTTTCCAGTAATACGACCCGTTGGAATAAAGAATTATCCCTCTCCCTCCTTCCCTCCCCCTGCCTGGACCTTGTCTGCCCAGTGATAAGGTCAGATTGGGTTTATTTTGGGCTGCTTGCAAGACAGCAAAAAGTATCAAAGCCCTGAAGGTTTTCCTTAAAAGCATTTTGTAGTGTTTTTGGGGAGGTTTGGTCCCTCACGTGTGTCGCATTGATGGAGGCAACAATGTCAAAACCTGGCCTCACTTTTTTGAGAACTGATTGTATTACCTGCTGCTACTGTTGTCAATTTCTCTCTTAAATCAGTCTTAATGTATAAAATGTAGTAATTCATCATTTTTGTAAAACATTTGATCTGTAGTGCCCCCAGGTCTTTCGGCTCTTGAGTGTAATAAACTTTCCATATGCATGATGTTATATTATCTGATATAATGCAACTACACCTGCAGCATCGTATCACAGAAAACACAGCTTTAATTGTGAAGATTTAAAATCTAACAAAATAAATATTAAGTAACTGATTATTAGTCTGGAAGAATATAATATAGATTAACTGTCCCATAAAATGATATCAGGCAGTTGTAGATCGTATAAGGAAATCCTGCAGCTTTTTGAGCAGCCCTCTATAAATTAAATAAGGTGATATTTTTAAACTCCTGATTTGACTTGAATCAAAAACATAAAATTACGAATTAAATAGTGTTCAAGAACCTTTCATGAAGTATTACAGATTTTTTCGGCTGTTAAGGACATAGTCATACACGGCCATCTGGCTCCACTGTGTGTCCGCAGGCCTAAATAACAGCTGACAGGAATAGTTTCACGGTTTCACACTAGAGGGCGCCCTGTGTTTAGCTAATGCTACATGTAGCTAGAACGAGACCGGAAACAGTTTAAGGGTACAACATCATCTCTATGGTCGTGTCAAAAAAAGGAGGGGGGTGGCGGCTATGTAGCACTTCCTAGTGAAAATGTCCTGATAAAGACACACAAACATTAACATAACATTTACATCAACATAAACGAGCATATAATTTTTAAAACATTTTGTTATTACTACCACTGCCACTAAAACGACTACTATTACGACTACTACTGATAATAATAATCATAAAAATATTGAGAAGAAGAAGAAGAAGAAGAAGAAGAAGAAGAAGAAGAAGAAGAAGAAGAAGAAGACCCATATAACCATACAATTGATACCATCAATAATATACCCGATCCGTACATCTGCTAGAACGCTTGTTACAGAACTTTATTTTGTAAACTCTTACCGGAAGTCTTGGTCCCAATTCCGGTTAGCTTGACTCCACTACTATCTGTCAACATTTGTAGCGGCGGAGGCTCCAAGCTGTCACAACTGGCGAACAGAGGACTTACCAGTTAACCGCCTCGCAGTTGGGTGGCGTGGTGTTTTTGTTCAACTGCGACAGACCTCACAACATAACGGGGTAAGTTAAGGACACAGCGTCAAAAGTAACTTAACCCGATTCATATCTGATGTTTTAATCGCTCTTTAACTTCGCTGCTAACTGTCATGTCAAGTATAGTTCTCGCGTGCCAGTTTGCACGCGTGGGATGCTTGTGTTATTAAACTAACGTTACCTGCTGAGCTGATGGACCACTGTTTGCTCGTTAGCGTAGCAAAATTAGCTAAAACGTAAGCCACATTTTACCTTTAGCTTACATTTTAAATAGTGAAATGCAGCAGATTGAATTATTTCGCTGCCAACAACGTGTGTTTTGCGCCTAGCTCCTATTAGTAAGGCGTATTCAACGTAAACAATAACCTTACGTTACTGCATCAACAGTTTTAATCCAATATAGAAACATATGATTCTGATATGACTTATTTTATATAATGAATACTTTTCCATGGCTTCTTTAGGCTAATCATATTTCAACGCTAAGACGTTTGTACTTGTGTTAAGCTTGTATACATAACTTTTATTTGTGACTGAGTATTTCTACTCTGTAGTTAACAATCTACTTTTTCTAACTACTTTTACTAACGTGAGTACTTCCTCCGTTAGAGTAAAGGCAGTTTCATAGGTTGATAAATACAAGTATAAATTATTTTATTTGGATTTTTGTTTGTGTTTCTTTCATTTTACCTCATATTCTTTGAGTACAGTATTTATTTATTTTTTACCACATCAAGCTGTTTATGTCTGTCAAAAGCAAAATAAGACGGGTGTGGCAACAAGTCTGTTTCAGTATTACACATGATGCAACCGATATGAAACCAACAATAATGTAACCGATATGAAATATCTTTACTGCTGCAACCTTTTATACAGAGTAAAACACAGGAAGACGTATTCTCTGTCTATAGTGAAGCTTTATCGGTCAGGGAATCCCAAGTTGCATTTATGGACCCCCTGGGGTCAAGTAGTTGGAGTCTCTTGAAAAGTGAGAAGTGACTTAAACACAGGCAGAGTGAGGGTAAGTGTTTTGTTTAGAGTGTCAAAGCAGTTAATGTTTATGCACAAATGTTCAGTTTGGACTGGCAGCTCAGAGTTTTTTTTATTAACGTAGGTTGTGATGAGAGGTAGACTGTGGGTATGAGCCATTGGGCAACTATTTCAGCCACCTCCTCCCTTCCTGCTATCTGACTGTTTGAAAATCCTTGTCCCTGCGTCTAGAGCTACAACAAATATGTTTTTATGTTTGTTTGTTTGTTTTCAGCCATATAATTTTTCCCCCAAATAGCAAAGTAAGAGTGTATGCAGTCACACATTTCTCCAGTGTTGTGACGGCACTATGGAGACTGGGCTGGCTATTTTAAACTAATGTTGCAATGATGTTTTTTGTTTTCCACTGAACCATATTGTAGTGTAGTTATTGTAGTTATTTTGGTAGAGACATTTTGGCATGCTGCTCTGTCTTTTCTCATTTCAAGATAAAATGAGGTCTGAAAGAGTTTACGTTTATCCATCTCTCTACTGAAGCTGATACTGTATCCTTATTTTTTTTTAATCAAATCATTCATAGCAGTAATGTGGATATTGCAGTAATTTATCATTTAAATTAATTCTATGAAAATGTAAGAAATACAAAAGAACAAAACAGAGTTCGATGTGATGAGGGCCTGTTCTTGGGAAGGGGTCCTCAGACGCCTGACAGGCCCAGACAACAAAGGCTCTGCAGCTGTGGGACTTCTTTCCTGAGGATTTCAGGCTTGTTCGTATTACCATCCCCTCTGTAAGCCTTGCTGTAGCAGAGCTAATGCCACATGGGTGAAAGATGTAGAGAATGCAATGCAAGCATCTGGTGCACAGTGATAAACAGACCTTCTTAGGTAGCTGAAAGTAGTTCTCTCCTACTTTACAAAGAGCCCGGGCTATTTTTTTTTAAAAGCCAGTGCACTCAGATGACTCACCGACTCTGTATGCCTGAGTCATATTTCACTGGCACTGTCTCGATGTTGGCCACAGTGTTCAACAGTTTGCCAGTCTGTTTTGGATTGGTACGACTTATTTTCTGCATTCCTTTCTATGCCTGCTCCTTCCCACTGTGTTTACTTTTAAATTTCCTCAGACCTTCATTCCTGAGCTTTTTCTCTCCCCTTTTTCTTCATGTTTCCACTCATTAACAACACTTAAACTCACTGTCTGGCTTTTGAACCCTCGTTTTTTCCCCCTTGTGGATTCAATCTAGCATTTCTTCCTACACATTCCCCTGCTTCATCTTTTTCTATCTTTGTCACGTTATCCCTTTGTTCATTATTTATTCTTTCACCTTTGTTGTGCTGCCCATCTCTTTTCTCCAGCCCTCCAGTGCCTTTGTCCACATCTGCTCTTGTTCTTTCTCCCTTTTTCTCTCCCATTATTTCCCTGCTTTTGTCATGTTTCTTCATTTGTCTATGCACTGCCAATTTCAATGGTCAGGATACTTGATCGGTTACAGTGCTCCACCCTGCCCAGCCCTGAGCACCACACCAACATCCTGATAAACTAAACAAATGATTTAAAGAATGGTGGCTTTTCATTGCTGTACTGTAACAGCATGTGAAGAGAAGGTACCTGTGTGTCAAAATACCTAATGGCCAATGGCATGAAAGTATACACCACAAGAGTCTTCATTGTTTATGCAATATTTCATACTTGTGACTCCTCTAAGGGGATGTTAGATACCAAAGGGTTGACTAAAGCAGCTCGCCTGCTAGTGAGACAGTTTCACTCTCAGGTTTTGCATCCAGTTCACTTTCTGTGGTCATGCCTGGCACGCAGTTTCATTTGGGCAACCGTATCTAAAGTTACTGATAGATGCGATGTGCTACTCTTCTGCAGCACTTCTTCATGATCAAGGCTGGTTAATTTTGCAGAGAGAAGAGTTGCTGTAATGTCATGCAATTAAATGCACAATTTAAAATTTTTGCTGCTAGACATCTTTCCCTCATAACTTTGAAAAACATAAGACGTGGTTTGACGATGTCATCTAGTTGTGCGGGATCATTGTTCAATACCCTGAGGCGTTCACTGATCATCATTATTTTATTGTTGAGCAGCCGCTATTGCAGATGCAAATCTGACTGACTGACTCAGGCAGAAATGAACTAATTAACTGGGTAAAAGCAAATATTGGTAACCAGGAACAGTGTTAAGCTCAGAAGATTTACATGACTTTACTGTGTGCCACCTTTATTAGCTAAAAAAGATAGTATTTAGGTTATATCACCAAAGCACAATATCCAAAATCTACAATACCATGCAGTCTCACAATTCGATATCAGTATATATTGCCCAGCTCAACACTTATTTACACATGGAGGAGAAAACAAAAACTGTGTTCTCTGCAACTCTTGAGGGTAGAACAAGCCTCTTCAAGTTGTAATTCAAATAAATGGAAAAACTATAAAATGTCCCACAAACCATTCAAGGATATAAAGGCTTTCCTGGATTAAAGCATAAATAAGCTTTTATAAAATGTAATTAGTTTTGACATCAAGCGTATAGGAAAATTGGTGGGTGAAATGACAGAATAAAAAGATGAAACGAGAGAAAGAATAGGAGGGAAAAAAAGAAAGTGTGGAGGAGCAGCTTTGTGCAGGGTGCCCTCTGCTTTAATAAGGAGGGGGATGGTTTGTCGAGGAGGAGAAATGTGCTGAGCTGGGCTGCACTGAGATGCCATTTAAAGTGCAAGGGAGGATTTGAGGGAATTATCCTACAAACTGCTCTTTCCTCGACACTCTTAGCTAAAGCCTCTCTCGCCGTGCTGCAAAGCAAGAAATGCTATTTGCATGAAAGACAGGATTTGTTTGCTCAGTCCAAATACAGGCTGTTGTTGCCGTGGAGTCAAAATATTTGTTTCCCCTATTGCTGTTTGTTTTGTGCTTTATCATAAGATCTCTACAATGATAAAAAAAAAGAAGATACATTATGTTCTCTGTTTTTGAAATACTGTGTTTGACATTTGAGGTTTGTGTCTGACAGCAGTGTTTAACATCTCACCCTCCATAGTTGAGTGTCCAGTACGTCTTTGCTTTCAGTCCTTATTGAATCAAACATGGCATGGAAAGCAAGAGTTACTCTTTTTGTCAGTGACCACTTTAAATATATTTACATATAATTTATTTCTCTTTTTGAATGTAGCAAGAAATGTGACACAGTTACCCTTTAGGGGAGTAAATTAGGGAAACTCCATCACTGTCCTTGTTAAAAATTCTCACAGGATACAGTAGAGGAGGCATGGTAGGGCAGGTTGGCACTGTCGGCTCACAGAAAGAGGCTTTGACCTTTCTGAGTGGAGTTTTGTATATACTCCTCATGTCATGTATGTGGGCTCCCTAAGGCATTTCGACTTCCTCCCACGGTCCAAGGACATGCAGGTTAAGTTAACTGCTGACTCTAAATTGCCTGTAGGTTAAAATGTGAGCAGGTGAGTAGGTGAACCTGTAAGCAGTTATAGATTAGGAATTGATGGATATGGAGTGTCAGATGCTTGTTTGCAGTATGAAAATGCAAGTTATTTACATGAACAGCGCAGTGTTTGTATGTAAAGTGAAAGGGAGAGCGAGAGTTACATTCATATGTATAAGCCACATTCACAGCTGAAATTTGGCTGCAATTCCATGCTGTTTTCCCTCTTTCATTGCAGCATTTCTGCTGTTTAATATTTAACTAGTAAATAATTTGCTGTTTAGAAAATGTTTCTAAAATAACATGTGATGTCTTACATGCACCTTTATGGTTCATATTTTTTACACAAGGGTTTTGAAAACAGTACCTCACTTGTGGATTATTTGCAGTTGCTGCAGAAATATAGTTACCAACTGTGTGTTGTCCTTATTTACAGTAAACAAAGAAGGGCTGTCTGCTAGCAATAGGAGCCACAGCAGTGGACTGTTGTTAGGCGTAGTGATGTGTGATGTTGCTATTATTATCTGTTTACATCACTGCAACAGTTTGGACTTGTTCCAACGTCTTTGCTCTTTCAGCCCACATTTAAGTCAGACTAAAAATCCTGCAGTTGCATGTACAGATCAGATGTAAAAACTGAAATTAAAGACAAAAATGTGGACAATCATATGTACTGACAGACTGTAGGTAAAAATTTTCAGAGTTGTGCAGAAGTGTAAAAGTCTCCTATGATCAAATTAGTCATATTTCTCTAAATGGGGCCTTAAATGTTCTTTTTGGGAGGGGAGGTTTCTGTCTGCATGTGTGCTCTCACACTGACTTCCTGTTGGGTACAAGCAGCCACAGCTTCCCTTCCTGTCATCTTCTGCTGCTTTTTTAGCTAACATTAGTGAAATACAGACCTGCTGTAGTCTTTCTAATAATATCCGGAGGCTAATTTAAACCACTCCCAGCTTGGTTCTTTTGAAAATACTTAATAGAGATGGCAGAGGACGGCACAATAGGATGCAGGATACATTGTTAAGTTACAGCTATGGATCACAAAGCAGATTCTAAAGGTTAGTGTCTTTTTTAAATTTTTTTTGGTACCATTGAGGCAAATAAATGATAACTTCGGTAAAAAAAAGTTATCTTGAGGACTTGAATAACCTTTATGACTTTCAAAATTTTAGTTACTTCCCAACATCTTACATTTTGCAACCGGTTTGTTTTATAACTTAAATTGCATAATACTGCAGGAGGGAGCCAGAAAATCCAAGAAATCAAAAATGTTGCAAAAAATGTTGAGATGAGAAAAATTCTCAGCAGGAAAGGTAGTTGTTTCAGAGTTAAACAAATTAATATTCTTTCAGCACTCTTGAAACGGTCGTACATAAATGGCAGTTAAATAAAATTACTCCAACCTGTAACAATATGTTTTTTTCTGTAATAACATTATACACATTTAAGAGCCTGTTGTCTTAAGGCTGAAGACCGTTTCACGTCTGTGTGAACTAAATGGTTTTGCAATGATATGCAGAATCCCACTCTTCACGCTCTGCTGCAGGCACAGCAGTGTGTGGAAGTCTTTATAAGAACATTATGTGCAATAACAAGGAAAATGCATCTTAAAGAAACAGCACTGAAGGAGTAATATCTACAGTATTTGATTTTTATTTTAGAAAATGCTCATAGAAGAGGTAAAGAAATCTTTAGCTTTTCTATTTTCTTCAGTTAACATAAATGTTTGCTTACCACAATAGATGACATAACAGTGAAACTTGTGAACTGTGGTTTATGCTAATCATCTAAACAGTAAGAGCACATTTACCAGTCATACTGCTTATCTTAAGATGCTTGTTACATGATGACTCGTGTCAACATTTCTTGTTGTTAATCTGCTGCCAAATTAATATGTTCTCGAGGTTTTTTTTAATTCATTTTGTGTGCGCAGGGCGAGTTAAGATATGCTGCATTTGTGTGTGTTTTTGTCACTGCGTTGTATTGCTCGGGGTTAAGTGTACTCTGTGTCTGCACTGCATCTGTCTTTGCTGTGTAAGACTTTCCACCTGCTCTTGTTTTTAGTGTTTTATTTATGCTGTGAGAGTTTCAGTGAGTGTTTGAGCAGCAAGGCTCCTGTAGATTTACTGGATTACAGACTACTGAGATTAACCAAGAGAGCATCTGTTGGAAGTTTTTTTTTACCACAGCACTGTAATAGCACTAGTGTTGTTGCAGTAATAGGGAAGTCATTGTGATATGGCACGCCCCCTGCCAGCATGGGCCAATCAGAGGCATCTTTAAACTAAAAAGGCGGTGTAAAGTATTGGTGACTCATACTGTTTTGTTTTTTTCTTTCTGTCTTTCAGTCATGTCTCGAAGGAGTTCCCGCTTGGTGTCCGGTGGCTACTACAATTCAGATGAAGAGTCTGATTCAAGTACAGTGACAACCATATCTTACCGTGAAAATCCTGTCAAGTATGTAACTCCAGCTTTTTATTCTGTGTGTACTTATGTGTCCGTAGTAGGGCTGTCAATCAATTAAAAAAAATTAACTAATTAATCACACAATTTTCTGTAATTAATTGCGATTAATCGCATTTTTTCTGCTTAAGCCTATAGCGGATATTTATTTATGAAAAATCATGAAATTAATGTAGAATCAACACAAAGAAAGTATATTTAAATTCAAA
>JAPZDV010000020.1:12384101-12394153 GCA_029814665.1 Acanthurus lineatus | reverse complement strand
AATTGATTTAATGCTCGAACAACTCCTAATTGTAGCTACACCATGTCATATCCATATGATAGTATCTGCAGGTGAGGTTCACGGAAAGTCCTCCATCACGTGTGGTGGTGCACATGTGCTGGAGTTAAAATCTGCCAGGAATAGGACTGCGGAGCCAGAATATTAGAGTGTGTCAGATTGCTTTGCTATTGCAGACTTACATTATACAAACTATGAATAGCCTTACAGCCTTACTAGGTTTCACCCGTTGGTAGGACAAATGCCACCAAGTCATGTAATGTAATTTGAAATATAACTGAGGATTATCTCACCACACCGCACTTGAGGCTGTACAAGGTACAAGTCAATTTGAACCTTATCAGAACAGGTTTTACTTGAACCGGCTCCAAGCAACAAGTCAAAACACATGTCAGTTTTTCTTTTTTTTTAAAGAAGGAAAAGAAATAAGAGGAGGGGTTAATGTTGCACATGCACTTTGCTAGTTTACTGGGTAGGCTTACACCTAAAATTAAAGCAGTCTAATGAAAGAGCTCTGCAATAAACTCAGTTATATGTGGTCAGTTAACACTAGAAAAAACCATTAAAAAGACTCAAGGAATGACGCCCTTTCATTCAACAGGTCCACACACTACGGTCCTTAAAAATGGCCGTAGTCATAACCTAAGTATAAAAGCACCCTTCATAAAAACTATATCTGTATTCTTGTCTCACCCAAACTATTTTTCACAGGTGGCTTGGGGGGGTTATTCTCAGCCACACAAATGCTTCTGATTAGTCACAGAAATATTATAAGAATATTATAAGGATTATGATCCTCTTTCTCTCCCACTAGTACACATTACTACTTGCTACTTTTAATCATAATGGTGACACTCAATCTAGTAAATAATTTAGTATTTATACAGATATATTACGTTCCCCATGTTTAGCTTAGCTAAGCCGCTGCCTGCATTGGTTCCATATTAAGTAGATTCAAACCTGTTATATGACTCTGGCCATGATTGTGGTTGAGTTTTTCTCCAAAAATGTCAGGATTTTCCCTTGAAGGCAGAAAAACTAAAACTAAGGTTTACATTTTTCATCAGAAAACACTGCTACTATTAAATGCACTTTAAGTATACTTGCAAAAATAAATATATTTCAAGCTTTTTGGCTTTACATCTAAGTTTTTCAGACTTGTAATTATACTGAACATTTTGCCCTTTTCTAAAAAAGATGTATGCAAAAAAGGTGCATGAAGTACAGAGGCCTCCTTTTTGAGATCTGTTGACCTTAAAGCAGCCTGTTCTGTGTTGTATATAGAATAAAGGCTTAATGCAGATCAAATTAGTCATGAGAACCTCCTCAACGTGACTACACACAAACATGAACAAATTCTGGTCTGACACTGTCTTTACTTATGAGAGGAAACAATGAAATGTCACTCCGTCACTGCTGTGAATAACTGGATTGAACAAAACCGTCATGATCCAGATTACTACGGACCGCAGAGGAATCTGACGAGACAAGAAGAATCTGTGCTACTTTGCCTGGAGCTACCACACCCCAATACACTCACATGCTTAGAAACATGTTTCCTTTTATCAATAAGCCTTTTTGAAGTACAGACAATTAGTAAAGAAGTTTGCATTTTGGCATCAAACCTTAACACTTTAAATTTCTTAACCTTTGCAAGGTCGACGCATGGAGCATTTTCTGGGTTTCCCTCTCAGTAACTGAAACTCCTCGTGGATTTAGACCTCACCTTTCCCCTAAAAACCTCTGTCTCGTGAGAATGGCGCTAATCTTTAAATTATCCTTTACCTGCCTCGTGCACGTAAACAGGTAATACTTCCCTCAACAATGAGAACATATTTTACATATCATTGGCCAAGCAGATAGAGGCTTTTGAAGAGACACAAAATTTTAGGTTTTTAGAAGTGGTAAGGGCCGCATTTCACAATTTATCTCTATCTACTGCTTTACAAAGAGGCAAATAAATGTATAACTTCTATATAAAACCAGTGAAAAATACTCAAAGGTGAGTAAGACAGACTTACAGGTTACAAAGCACATTAATCCCAGAAGCCCTTTTTTTTTCATAACAGGCATTTTGACATGTTGTGGCATGAGAACAGGTGTAATCAGTGAAAGTAACAAGGGAAACTGTCTATGTGCACAATACTCACAAAGTCCAAAAATTCATACATACATGCAGGATTAGGAAACAAAGGTGGTTCACATAAGAAATCTGCCATGAAAGTATGCTTGAAACGCATTTGTACTACCATTAATACCGACTGAGACTCTTAATGAAGCCATTGTTCATTTCATTAGGTCTACGTAAGGTTTTCCTGATAAAGCAGAACAAATGTATTTGTTAAGAAAATGTCAGCACTGACTTCAATACGGAAATCTTACATTGAGGCGTGTGGCCCTTTACACTTATATTAATTATGTACAGTGTAGTCTAATGCTCTAAACAATTGTACAACCTTGTTTTAAATGATAGAAGATTATTTTCAATTAGCAGATAAAAAATACTACCTTTTTTTTAGAGGGATACAAGGATACAAGGAAGTTTTTTGGTTATACAACAGGTTGCATAATGAAATTAAAGTGTGGTTCTCTCTTTTTGACAGATAAACGCAACACAAACTCAGAATCACATCATAAAAGAAATCAAATTGGAGGTCTTTTACAGGCTCTGACTCTTCTTTTTTCAGATTCACTTGATGATCTTCTGAAGGACTTTTATGTAGCCCGTTTACTGTATCAGAGTCATAATAAAGCCACTTTTATTATCACTTTTCTCTGCCTACAGTTGAGTCCCTCTTCTTATCTCGGTCTTCTCAGGAAGGCAAGGCCTCACTGCTGTGGAATCTGCAAGGGAGGAGGGTGTGTGTGCGTGTGTGTGCGCGTGTGTGTGTGTGTGTGTGTGCTTTAAGGCTTTTACTGCCAAGGCTAAATTTACACAGCTGCTCACCAGTAGTCAGCACATTGAGCTGACTCCGAACCACACACATTAGTATCACTTTCAGGGATACAACACTGACATTTTCAGTCCAAGGAGGTTTAAACTAACCAATCCTCCCCTGAACTTTAATACAAATGGGACAGAAACTTGGTTCATTTGTGCACCAGTTTTTCCTAAATCGACTGCTTTAATGTCCAAAATATAGTTCCAAATGTGACCACGCATGAATGGTGGTTGATACGCACATTTGTGGCACTCATGCTTAAGAATAAACAGTACTGAGAAAACTTTATGCAGTGTTTTTTGTTTTACCCCCTTCAAAGCACCTGTGAGACGTGTGAGACAGGGGGGTGTAGTCTGGTTTCACACTTACAAGGTCCTTCCCATAAACCCTTCGGCCAGGTGTTTCTTGCTTTCTTCCCCCAATGTTTCTCATTTCCTGATTCGAAGCAAATTTAGTTTTGGCTGATGAAATGAGGCTTCGCTTCAGCTCTTCATAGCTTTGTGTCGGCAACTTTTAACTTCCTCGCCAATTCTGGGGAACTGTACACAAACTGTACACGATCTCTGTCAGTGATTTTATTCCTGGACTTTTACCCCAGTTTAAGACTACAGTTATGGAGTCCAATAAACAGGATACTTTGATGTTAAAAGTGAGCATAAAACGCTCAGCATGATTTTACTGGTGGCTGCTGCCTCGTCGAGTTTTTAACCCTAGATGTTATCCTGTAGTCACACCCTTTTCCTGGCACCAAAAAACCATCATCTTTTCACTGTTTAATCCCTTTGACAAACCATAAAAAGTTTTAAGACAGCAACTTTATGGCTCATGCAAAGAGCATGAATACAAGCATTGTACAACTCTCCAAACTTAGTAGAAGTTTTTCTTTCTTTAGGTCAGAGAAGTCATTTTTCTAACGATATGAATAATGTATTAACACGTTTGGATGGGTTACAACAAAAAAGATTAAAGCTAGTTTTCTACTATGACAATATTTGAGACGATAGATTTTGTCCCAGTTCACTAAATATACCACAAAGCAAGTAAACTAGGCATCAAAAACTATTTACTAACATGCAGTAAGACTTTTGTAGCCATTCCACCCCTTGGATTCATGGATTGTACCGTTATTAAATAAAGTGATCCTCTATTAAAAGCAGCTTGTAAATTCACTCATCTATTCAATTTAAAAGTCATTATCTTTTCAGTCAGGCCTTTTGGTTCTGGCTTCTTATATACTGTTAATTACTTTTTTCTTCTTCTATTGCTTTAATATTTTAGATCACCTCTGTGACAACTAAATTGGCTCTGAGTAACTGGTAATTTCTGATTGAAATTCATTTTTTGAAGAGTCCCATGTTGCAGTCCTTCAGTACTTCAGTGATATTTATGAAAGCTACTTCAGTAAAAGACATTACACACATCACTTGAGCACAGATATATATATTTATTAGAAAAAGAAAAGCTTTTTTACAAGCCTAACAGCTGTGCTAAGACACCAAGCTACTGTAAGTAATCAGATTTTATTCAGCATTAAATAACAACAGCCACGATGGGCGAGCAAGGAAGGTGAAAACTATATACAAAAAAATGTTGACAGTGTAACATCAAGAATTCATAAGTGGCTTGAGGCCCCTTTCTGGACTTTAGACTGTTAAGAGAAGGTTGAAATTGAGTGACACTGGGTTAAAGAGAGTGGGTAACAAGAGAGAAGTGGTATCTCACTTGACTGACACGGGATTTCGTTGAAGCTGAGCTGGGGTCTGGATATCGACTGATGCTTGGAGTGTGAGGGAACATCACATCAAAGGGTTAACACATCTACACTACCAGGAGCTACGGTGACTCATGTTTTGCATGCCTAGTCTACAAAGACAAATATACACCCTGCCTGGTAGTACAAGTACTGCTAGTAAGACAGGGGAGTACATTTTGGGGGCCTAACAGGGGACTGAGAGACAAGCATGTACAGATGCTTCACCTGACCACCTCCCAGCCCCCTGCTCTACACTAAAAAAAATCTCATCAACTTCCTAAAGCTTTTCGCTACTCATCCAGCCAATCATTCCTATCTGTTCAGTGGCGTGTTTCGTACATCCACCTCACATGCCATCGTTTAATCTCCTAAAACATACTTGTAATGCTTGAGTGAACTTTATTATGGCATGTGAGCACTGGAGTAGAAACAATGACGTTATTACTCTATAAAAGCAGACTAATTAACGAACACTCTGGTTACTAGGCCACTGAACTGGTCTTTCCACGGCGGTGCTTGCGAACTTCCTCCATCAGGTCTTTCAGGTACTGAATTTCTCGGCTGATGGACTCTGCCTTCTCTGTCAACTCCCTGTTCCTCATCTCTAGCCCCTCCAGCTCCGTGCTGAGTAGCTCTTGCTCAACCCGCTTCTTTTGCCTGTAGCGAGTGGCTGCCGTCTTGTTCTGCTCCATCTTCTTCAGTTTCTTCTCCACCACCTTTGGAGAGCCGGACACAGATTTGACCTTGGAGGTCTTGGCACAGGGGGAGGAAGTAGCAGTGGGCTCTGGTTTGGAGTAGGGTTTGGTCCTCGAGGATCCAGCTGTGGAAGGAGGGGTAGAAGGAGGGGAAGGAAGGCGAGTGGGTGAGCTGACAACAGACTCGATGCCGGAGTCGCTGTCACAATCGCTTGATGGAGGAGAAATCTTCATGGACTGGTCAGAGAGAGATTCAAGGGAGGGCTCATCTTTGTTGGTGAGCACCACCACAAAGTGGCCAGAGGAGGGAAGAGAGAGCACAATGGGGCTGGTGGTTTGAATGCTTTCACTGGGATCTGGAATGATGGTGGCTGTGAGGGATGTGGCGGTTTTCTCTGCATCCTGGACATCCACTTCACTTCCCAATTCCAGTGTGTCGGCCGGGGAGGGGGGAGATGGAGAGGGAGTAGGGGAGAGAGGTTCAGACTTCAGAACAACCTCCTGCTCAGGAACCACCTCTTTCTGCCTGGTCTCAACTGCCCCAGGGAGTGGGATTTCCGGAGGGAGTGAGGGGATATTGGGTAGTGACAGACCCAGCTCCAGGCTGCCATGCAGGGCAGGGACCGATGCGTTGAATGGACCTAGATCCAGGTCCATGTGGGAGTCTAGGGAGGCCAGGAAATCATCAGGGGAGTGTGGAGAATCATCAGAGGAGCAGGACTCAATGAGGGAATCCAGGTCAAATTCACTCAAGTCAATTTTTTCTGACATCCAGTCCATCCCAGCAAAAGCATCATCTGCTAACAGACATTAACATAAACATTAACATAAATGCAACAGATTAAATGTTACGAACACTAATTGCACAGCTTTGAAAGTCTTCATTGGGCTTTCAAAGACAAGATTGCTACAACTTGATTAACATCTCACAGTCTTGATCATTGGTTACTCAGTGGATACTTCAAGCATTGTTATGATTATATGAGGCTCATGAACACTGACAAGTAAATATCCAGAAACTCAGGGCCAATGTTTCTATGCTTGATCTACAAAAGGGCAAGAAAAAGCTTAATGACGTTGGACACACAATATGAGATGACAAATTTACAGAACCGGTTTGAGGCAGTCTCAAAAGTACACTTCTGAGCCACACCTGCTAGCTGCTAGCCAATAAAGGTTCTTCACCTACCACACCTACCAATTACTCATGCATGCCTTAAATTTTATGTGTTGAACAAAGTACACAAGTACACAAATTAATACAACACAGTTTTAAACAGGACATGCTGCCTGCATGGTAACCATTAAGTGTTTAACCAATACCCACATAAAATACTTGCAGCATGCCTGAAAGCAATTAAAATTTCCTACATTTCCATTCAAATCAGCAGTTAAAATTTTTTTTGTCAATCCCCCTCCCACCCATACAAGGACTATGACACAAAGATTGTGCCTTCATCATAACCGGTTATTATAATTAGTTAATTTATCAGTTACTGTTTTTTCTATCTCCATCTTCTACCTTTTCTTTCAGAACGAACTAATTCCTTATTTCACTTTGATTTACTAACCTTTGCCATCGTCTACTCCAACTTGGGTGTTGAGCAGGTCGCTGGCGCCCAGCCAGGGAAGGGACGGTGTGTCCGCTCCGGCCTTGGTTCCCAGGAACGAGGTGGTGGGAGGGGGAGGAGATGGAGGTGGTGAGGCAGAAGAGAGCGGGGAGGATGACAGGGTCTGGTAGGGGGATAAGGACGATGTGTAGGAAGAGAAAGAGAAGGAGGGCGAAGCTGGCGCCTTCCCCTCTAGAGAGGAGGAAGGAGAAAGAGCTTCTTCTTCATCTTGGTCCAGAAGGGGCCCCATGCGGTCAGCCATCAGAAACGAGGGCCCTGTGGATAAGGACTTCTTAGATTAGAATGTAAATTATGCACTTATATTTGACTGAAAAATGTAGCAATCTAATTTTACACTACAATGATCTCACTAGATAAAAAATATTGAAGTTGTAACATCTATTTAAAAGACAGAAATATTTTTATTCTGGTATTTCTTGATGTCCAAGACTTGCCACACTTTCCAGCTTGATTTTCAAATGTGTTGTTGTGAGTGTATTGGTCTTCCTCTTGCTTAGGGAAAACACTATGTGCTCTGTATTTTGTTATGGTTGTTGTAGTGCTTTGGGTACATTTGTCATCACAACACCCACCTAAGTACAGGGCCTCCACGTCCTCCAAGGCCAGCTGAGAGAGTGTCATGGCTGCTGCTGGTCAGTGGTAGCCGTGAAAGGGTGAATACAAACAAAAGCGGGTTTGACGATATCAAGAAGTCGAGCGGTTTGATACTGCTGTCGACGGCAGCAAAGCTGAGGGTGCTTGCTGAGAGAGACCTAAGTGAAAAAGAATCAGAGATGCGGGCCATGTTATGGAGAGAAAAACTAGTACACAGTTTTAGAGCTAATCTGGGTATTGAATTAATACATTAATATGGGCAGCAACATGAACAGGCTGTTACTCAGCTTTAAAAATGTACACTAGGGTCTTAACATTCATGTTATGTTCTTCAAAACCAATGTAGAGGAATTCAATGAAAATACTGAGCCATGTGGCACAGTCCATCTGTATATCTAAAAAAAAAAACCCATAGTGTCGCTAGTTCCTGGAACAAATAAACACTTGTGACTGATAACGCTCTTGCAAACAATGAAACTGCACAACTTTCCAGTTAGTGTGTGCCCGTGTGTGTGTGTTAGGGCTGTTAACCTCTCATGTGGGGGAGGGGAAGCTAAATTTGGCTAATCTGCTCCACTGTAGTGTCAAAGCGGCCCTGAAGGGAAACGCCCCGCCTTCCACCGGGAGATATCATCTCCTAATTTGGTCATGCTTTTGCTGACAACCACGCCCTCTTCTGTGAGTCACAACGGGGATGTGGGAGGGCAACCGCCATTTTCACAACAGAGCCATCTGTCTCTCAGTGAAAAAGGAATGTACGCGCCATTTTGGACACGCCACGTTGTCAGTGTTTGTACACAGAAACACTGAGGACAAGGGAAAATACCCAAAAAGCCCTGACATCTTTGTATGAACTTCAAATGGGGGGGGCGTAAAAAATAATTCGCCGTTTACCTAAACAACCATTGTCACCAACACTGAACGCCACAACATGGGTTGTAGCGCCGGCCGGGACCACCTTACTTAGACAGTCTGTAATTTGAAACTACCACCAAGTCCAAAACAGGAAACCTGATATAAGAAGCTCCATATCAGAGTCTAATTGAAATTTAACTAGTAGCCTTATGTTGTTATCGATCCAGAGCGCCCGACTATATTCAACAAGTATGATAACTTCATCAACATAGGCTAGTCAGTCACGGTCACCATGTGAAATAATAATAATAATAAAAAAAAATACTTACGCCATTTTGCCAGAAATAGCCAGTGCACTTAGCCGTTGCACTGCCGGGTTGTTGCCGCTGCAAAGATAGCCGCACGCCTTCACACTGCCATTTTAGCGCGGGGAGCTTCCACTAACTGCATGCAGACCTTTGTAATGTTGTGGAAATGAAGAACTGACGTAGAGGCTCACACTACAATTTATAGAGCCGAAGCACCGTCGGCCGCATTCCTCCGCGGTATCACTCCGCGTGGACGTTTATTTCATGTGCACTAGTAGAACGGGCGAGAGGAGTTTCCGTTTCATAAAATATTAATTCACAAGCAGAGCAAACCTCCTTCCTGTTGGTCAGCAACAGAACAGAAACACGCGTACCACCGCGTTTGCTCCACTCCGGTCTTGCTTGTGATTGGTTGGATATATAACGTCTATACAGCTGACAAAATAGATCCATAGGAAGCCCTAAACGCGCGAGTCTTCTTCAAATGTGGGTCAAATGCAAGATGTAAACAATGAAGACGGAAGAACACTTTTCTCTCTACAAAAGTCAGCGACGGATATTGATATGTAAACTACAACGCACATTACATAATGTATACTCCAGGATACTTCTTCATCTATTAAAATATTTTTTTTACTAGATTAGTACTACGTTTTATTTACGTATGTCACTAATTATTGAAGCATATCTATAATTAAATAAGGTCACAACAGTAAAGATGAGTCTATTTGGACTCATGATTAACTGATGATTTTAAACGTAACTGTCAGGGGTTTTTTTTTAGTTGTGATGATGATGGTAATGATGATGATGATGATGATGATGATGATGATGATGAAGACGATGATTGTGGTCTTAAATCTTTTTTTCTTTTCGTGGGCTGTCCCCGCGTCAGCTATATATTGTACTCTTTTTTTTTTGTAGGAACTGCTTCAGTAACATGGTGTTGTGGGGATTTATCAGCTATCAACTAAACTTGGTGAACCCCGCTACGGTTTACTCCCCGCTGGAGCAAAAAAAAAAAAAAAAAAACTGGACTGCCCCCTGGTGGCTTGCTACACTTACTAAAAAGCATTTTTTTTTTCTCTATCAGAAAGTTGTACTGTATTGTAAATGATTAAAAAAAACTGATTTGAAAGAGGATATTCCTAATTTTAAATTAGCTTGAATATTTATGTAACAATACATTTTTCCAAAGTACCATGCATAACACTTAAAGCAGTAAAGGCAAAACAAAACAAAGTAAGCTTGGTTGA
>JAPZDV010000020.1:12361620-12378584 GCA_029814665.1 Acanthurus lineatus | reverse complement strand
AAAGTAAGCTTGGTTGAGTACAGTACTTGGATGTGAAAATTACTGATATCTTACCACTTGGCTGGTACAGCTGCACTATTCAATCATACTATGCACTAATAATTTACAAAGCTGTTATAAATTCTACTGTCTTTTGAATGTAAAAAAAAAAAGTCAAATCTACATCCTGCTAATACAAAGGATGCTGGCCACACATGATATCTTTGCTATTGCAATGCACAAAAGCAGCAATACACACAAGAACCAGAATATCAATTTAATGTAGTAATGGAGAAGTAGTTTCACAATTTTAATTAAGAAAAGTTTATTGCATTTCAATCTTTTGTTGACAAATATTATGTAGGCTACAGGTTAAATTTGTGAAAATGACTGAAGCAAAATGACCAAAGAGACTAGAGACAAGTGATAGTAAGGTTTGGAAAATAAGATTGTAGCTTGTAAAATTCAAGCTACAATGTTTTCAGAATGGACTGTGGACACTTATTTTTCACATGTTTACTGTACGAACCAGTATGTGTCCATATTCATGTTAACATATATTCGACTTGTGAAGATGTGTCTCCCTAAAGTTGTCTTCTTTCATTGTTGACATTTCAAGTGGAACCAAATACCAGAACTCAGTCCAATAAAGAAATCTTGATCCTGAAATGACAGCCCAATGTTTCCTCTGAGGTTGCAGTGTCTTTGTGCTAAAGCATTATTCATTGCTTCTCCTCAACAGTTCGGCCAAAATATTCCTTCTGGAATTGCTGGAACTCCTCCTCTGTGAACAAAGACTGTGGCTCCTTGGCCTTCTTGGTAGGTCGATCTGGGTGATTTCTGGACTGTCTGCCTGTACTGTGGTTCAGGATCTAAAATAGGGAGAGAGAGCAAGTCAACACTGTATGATAAACTTGTGAATATTTAGAGAGAAGTAAAAGCAAATATAAAGTAAACAAAACAAAATCCAAATGATAAGATGTCTCTGTAACGAAAGTCCTTGACAAATTGTCACATTTTTCACGTGAGATCTTTTAGATGACAATTTTCTATTAAAATGACATTGCTTTGAAAGTAATGACTTGTAATTAAATTAAATTAAATTAAATTATTGCATAGAACCATCAATCTCAATGACACTAAAATCTAAGTGATGTCTGACTCTCTTACCTTCAGTGTGTCAGAATCTGTCGCTTTGCAGCTATTTTCCATGAAATACTGGAGGTTTGCACTCATGTGGCTCTTCCCCTGCTTCTTCCTAAACTCATCTACAAAAAACACCAAAGTAGAAGCTTAAGCTTAGACACAGTTATGGAAGTCAAATTTTGGCTTTTGTTTTTAATGTATACTGAGATGGTAACGGGGAGGGAACTGTTTGTTTGATTTATATATTTATTTTCCTTTTAACTTTATTTTCTTAGCCACTGAATTGTTGTTAACTGTACAATGATAGAGCCCCCTAGTGGTTCGGAGGTACACATAACTATATGGAGTGCACTGGAACCGACAGAAACCTTTATTCCTCGGTCCACAAGATAGTTTTATATAATTTTAAAACATTAAAAATCCACTCCTGACATAAGTAAGTCTGTTTCTGGTCTGTTTCGTTGGTTGTCGTCGGTATTATCGACATCTTCACACTTCAGAATCAAAATTCACAAATTAAACCTGAGCTGCACACTGCTGAAATAATAAATTCCACTATAAGATATGAGCCCTCCGAAAAAAAACAAAAAACAAATAATACTGCTCGGGACTGACCCACTGCAGACTTGATCCTCTTGTCTTTAACTGTAGCTTTGCTCTTTCCGGGACCCAGGCGACCCTGCAGCCTTTTGACCTGCTTTGTGACTCCCTGCCGGTTCGTGCTCACGAGCTCCATCACCTTAGCCGAGCTGGGAGTCTGATGCTGCTGCTTCTTCTTCTTCATTTTGGTGGCATCTAGCACAGAACATGGGGAAAGGCTGGTAAAACAATCATTTTGAGAGAATGACAACCACTGTCCTAATAAAGGGAGAACTGTGAACTATGAGGAAAATACGGTTAACCAAACCGGTTATTTCCAAACTTTAACGTGAAAGGTACTTTCAAAATCCCTAACATAACACTATGAGGGAATGAGAGTGATGGCAGTGATGTTTCATGCTAATGTGTTAGCAAACCGTGATGTAGCTAGCAAGCCGAAAGATCAGACTAACCTTTCATATCGTCGCTCAGCAGCTCCAGTCCTCTCCTGATCAACGCAGCCGACATCCTGTTTAATAATATGAAACTTTATTATAATGACCACAAATTACATCGATTAGAGCTAGGTAGGAACTTGGCTTCAGTTTTGAACAAACATGTGAGTCTATCAACATCCGGTGAGCTACTAATGTGCACCATGTAAAAGCAACCGGCGGAAAAGCAGTTGAAGGGTTCCGCCTTAGCGACTTTTAGCTTCTCTGGACGGCAAACAACACAATGAAATATCATTGCCTTTGTAATATTATATTAATAACCCAAAACACATTTTCTCCTGTTCTCATTATATTTTAAAATATTTTATGCAATATATTGTGCTGAGTCACACATATGCTGTTGTAAGTGCCCAATGACTAACACTTTCGAAACAAAACTGGTCAGCATTATTGGAAGCAAGTCATTGTGTTGTGTTAGTGATAATGATTTCCAAGAAAAATGATCATACCCTCTTGCTAATCTTTAAATGTCTGAGCAACAAGTTACAGCAATGTTGAGCAACAAGTTACAGCAATGCTGATTCAGCGCCAGTGCAAACCAGGGCTTCAAAAGTGGTACAAAGTCGAATCACAACTTCTGAAAGTACAGAAACATCCTGTTATTCTTTAAAATCCTTTTTGATGGAGGAATTTTTGAATTGTTTTAGGAGTTTCCGTTGATCTGTATATCATCTGTACATGCTGGTTAATTGAGAGGCCACATTAAGTGGTCTTTTCCATAAAAAAAAAAAAAATCCTCTGCACATACATCACCCTTATTATATTCTCTCTCTCTCTCTCTAATTGTAGGACACAGAGCCAGACCACATCCCCAGCATGGCATTCCCCTACTTCCTGTCCAAGGAGCAACACCTAAGCCGCTCTTCTTCTGTCTTGTGCAGCTAAGCAGTGACTGTGTGTCATGTGACACTGGCGGCTACCCACGCACTGTTCCCGAGAACGTCATATCTGAAGGATGAGGGGAACATTTGTGATTGGTTCACAGGAAATGTGTTTGATGAGTTAAAACTCAATAAGATTGGTAGCGGATGAAATGAAAAGAAGGATAAAGTTTAAAAAAGTGGTCTGACATATTTGGAATACTCTCTGCTTACTGTGTTTGCTTTCTTGGTGACTGGTGAGAAGACTGTTGCCTCACTTATTTCTGTACTCCAAGAATGAAACTACAGCAAGCATCTGGAAAACTTAACTTAGCATAAAAATGGAAACACCAGAAAAGAACTACCTTTGTTCCTTTCAAGAATCACATACCAAGCTCCCTAATGCGTCACTAACTCACTTATTGTATCTCACTGTTTTTTTTCCTGACTCCAGCCTTTGTGCTAATCCAAGGTAACTGCGTGCTGTCATGTTTTGCTAAGTGGTTCCAATTTTTCATCTAATTCTCAGCAAAGGGGGTTAATAAAAAAATTTCCCACTGACAAAACTTTTCCCTTAATGAGAGATACATAAGAGAACAATGGGCAATCCAAACTTACATCATTATGGGGGACATTCCTTCCATTTCAAACACTTGAAAAGACAACTTATCTGAAGAGAATGTGATATTTGAACACTAAAACCTTTTCAAAATTTTTTTAAACTGGAAAATGCTTGTTTACATCTGATTGGAATAAAATAGAGCTCCAGTCTGAATCACAGTTCATTAGGATTTATGAAATCTCACTAGCATTTTCTGCCCATGAAATCTATTGGTGTTAGTGTCTTTTAGTATTAGTCAGGGTTTTAAGCTTGTTAGGAGCTCTGCTCCTTGACTCAAACTGTCAGGTTTCAGACCTTTGAACTAAATATTCAAAATGCTGATTAGACTGTCTCACACGCACAAACACACACACTGCCACAAGAGTGTTATCTCCTATTCCAATTTAATTCTTAACCTGTGAAAGAAAAATGTCCTCACACGATAACTTTAATCCAAAATTTGATCCCCAAAATAGGCGTACAACACAGTTCTGAAAGCTTATTACTATGTTGATTTCTTTTTTTTTTCTTCCAGTAAGTCAACATTTTAGCTTCCCACTTATTTTAATTTAATTTACATATTTTCTAAAAATAGTGATGAACAGTATCACTGTTAGGCTCAAACCAATGAGTAATGACATGTTTGTCACTTAACTGCATTTTCACGTCATTTTCAGCAACTGGTATTAAAGAGAAGTTATTAATTTCATAACTTCACAGGAAACCAACAAATTCAAGAGACTAAAGTTATTTGCTAAAATAAAAATTAGGCACAGTTAAAGTAGTCTACAAAAAGGGAAGTGAAGTTAAAGCTCCTGCCCACTGCCTTTGTTTGAACTGGCGTCTTTTTTAGTTGTATGAATGACATAAAGAGAGTCAGCCAAGCTCCTCATCAGCACCTTTCAAGCCTAAAGGGAGTAGCCGTCTGGTCCCGGCCCAAACTGGTGAGTCTGTTAATCTGATAAAAAAAAATATTTCTGTAATCTTGCTGTGAACATGAGGTCCAGCACAGTGCAGGAGGGTGATCAACCTGCCAGACAAAGTTTACCAAATTTTGTTTTTGAGCACTGAATGTTCTTTATTAAACTATTTTTCCAAGATCTAGAATAAAATGTTATCTTTAATATACAACCAAAGTTTGGCTCTTACAAAAAATTTAGTCAGTTATTGACATGTGAGCGAAAACAAGAACTGATGTAATCTGAACCATATAAAATTTCTCACAATAAAATCATTTATTGTGTGGATTTCCCCTGATGTAAACAGAGACAAACAGTTACCAGTTAAGAGCAAAAAAAACATCAGATAAGTTTTTACTCACAGCAAACAGTACAGTTGTATCTCAAAAATCTATAATTAACTTTAAAGTAATCTTTAAAGTTACCTTACCTTCAGTTCCTGAATTATCTTATTTCATTTTAATGCTGCTTGTGATTCTTGACCCCTATATTAAATAAGTAAATAAATAAGTAAATAAATAAATAAATAAATAAAAACAAGCGATTTTGATGTTACTCAATCAAATATTTGTGGGTTCATTTTAAGTTTTAGGAAATTATATTTGACATTTCAAAGCATTTTTTGTCCTCTGTTTTTTATTGATGTTGTAAATTGTTGTCTTGCTTGATGAAAAAGATGGCTTGCTGAGTTTTTTTCTACTGACGATGTCAAAACAACGAGTTTGCAAAATGAATGAATGAAATGAATCACCATGGAGTATTTAAAAAACCGATGTTAAAAGACTATTGGACTACAAACAGAGATACAGGGATCAGTATGGTTGGCATGCAGCATGTCAAGAGTCTCTGACTGCACACAAACAGATGTGAGAGTCATTGTTGTCGAAGTATGAGTTTCATTTGTGTTTGTTGGTTTACAAAAAGCTGAAGTCTATTGTCTTGCAGCAGAAAATGGCTTTGGGACGTGATACTGAGCACCCACTCATGATAAACATGGGTCTCCTGTAGTTAATAGTGTAATCATCCCTGTTGGACAAATGACAGTTTATGATGTTTAGTCTGGTCCTTTACTTTCTACCACTTGGGGGTGCCAAAGTCACGTAAGGAAAATGATTCTTTAAAAAGGACAGAAACACGGAAGGTGGGCAGCTATGTGACAAGACCCTTCAGGTTGAGAGAGGTAAGGCAAGACAGAGGAAGATGGGGGAGAGAGAGAGGGACAGAAAAAGAGAGACAAAGAGTTTGGAGGGGAAGGAAAGGGAGGGAGAAGAGAGAAGGCAGTAAGGGAGAGCAAAGTAAAAACCAATCTCATTGTACAACTGTCGGACAAACTTTAATCAGTCTTCTATGAACAACCATTTAACCTTAAAATATTTGGGCAGGAACTTTAATTGAAGAACTTACTTGTGGAGGTGCAAGAGCATCTTCTGTTGGACAAAGTGAATTCATTCCTAAAGTTTAACTCAAGTCGATGAGGTGTCAGAAGTCTGGTTTAGATAAACAAGATTTGTGTCTTTCAAAGTTTCTCTTCTTAGAACACAGTTACGTTTCCCCTTTTGTTTTTTTCCCTTGCTGAGCTGTAGCAGAAGAAGAACTTCCTGGAAGCCTTTTCACATCTGTTTGAGTTCCTCACTCTTGTAAAGTCCAACATAAGCATTTCTATCCATTTGCAGGTTTTTTGCCTTATTTCAAGCAATATTAACGGGTAGTGTCTATCTTTTCATCTAACTCTTAAAAACAGTAAGAAACAGGAAGAGACAGAGGCACCAAGAGTCTGAGTTAGTATTGAGGTGTGGGTGTTTTTTCTGCTTTCTTATGGCTTGTTTAAGGTCTTCTTAAGATGAGACAGTAACACTGATGCTGACACTTTTTATGAGGCAACTTTTAACCAAAAGTCATTGAGATTAAAACTAAGGAGATAAAGGCAAAAACAGCACCAAAAGGGGAAGGAAAAGTAGAAGAGCAGGCCAAATACAGAGAGACAGCCCCGGGTTTTCCACTCTGCTGTTTCACTCTTGGTCTTGAATCAAAGATAGTATATCAGGCGGATTTTACCGTCATTGAAACCAGACTAACCACAGCTTTTGTTTCCTTACTTTGAAAGCCTTCCTATACGTTGCCTCAGATCTTAAGTTTTTTCTTTTCACTACATTCTGAATGAGTCTACAAATTTGAAAACGACTGATAAATCTTTTTCATTTAGTGGTGACCACATACGGGGAAGAGATCTCCACAGACAAACACTTGTAAGTACTTGTCTAAATCAGCTTTTTTCAACAGCTATTTTCTGACATAGATAAGACTTCTTTTTTCGTGTGATGAATGAATGTCACAGGAAATGTTGCTCTGACTAACGTGGTTATGACGACAGAGAGCATGTGAAGTGAGATGTGTTTATTTACAAGGTGTTTTAGATTAAATATAAGAATTGGCTTTATAATAACAATGACAATATTAATAAAATAATCTGATTCAATGGAGATAGAGTGATAAGACCTTTTAATAATATTCAGATTTTAATCCTCTTAAATTCAGACATACTTGTAAGTAGAAATTATTACATTAGTTTGGCAAGATGGTGTTCAATTTATGTCCTTTTTGTGAGCTTTCAATGGCTTCTCTGGTGTTTCAGCCAGTTTATGGTTGGGTCAAGTGTGTCTCTAAGATAGCCATGTCTATGAAGTTCTACAAGTCTAGACTTTCATTCCAGTAACCAATAAAAATAAAATCAAATGTGCATTTGTTACGTGGGAAGGTGAGAGAAAGCGACAAAAGAGAGACAGAAGTTCAAAAAAAAACACAGTGTGGGGTAATGAAGACACAGAGAGAAGGAGAGTGTCTTAATGTGAGTTTTAAAAGGTCATAAGTGTGTCTTTTTGCCTTAGGTGCTATTCAGAGCAAATTGTGGGCAGGCAGATTATGTGCAGTATAGTGTTGGCACCTTTGCATATACAAATCAACATTGTTGTTCTCCCTCATAGCAGGATTGTTCAGCTCTGCTCAGTGTGACCTGTCAATTAGTGTACTGGCCTCTGCACTGTGATTTCAGGTTGCATTTCTCCAGAGGTTAACTCTTGTACATCTTCATCTGCTTTACTTTCTTCAAAACCCCATGCATCCATGCTGGTTTGGTCTAAATATACATAAAAATGAATGGAAGCACTTATATTTTTGTCTTAATGCCTGATTTGGTCCAAATGGGGCTGAATGATCAAGAATCAACAGCCACATTGTTCTGTGTGGCTGTGCTTCAAGTTAGATGCTAAATGCTAATGACAATAACAATGATAACATGCTGAACTTACTGGAGTTATTGTTCCCAGGGTGCTTTGTTCTTAAGGTCAGAGTAAGGTTTTTGACCTTAACACAATATAAAGTATGTTTACAAAATACTGAATTGGACAAAATAGGACCCCGGGAACACAGATACACTGTCATGTTATCAATGTACTGAACAAACCAAATGTGCTCAACACATTGGTGTTCAGAGGTGTTTAAAAGAGGACATCAAAGTCGTTTCAATTCATTTTGTGCGAATATAAATAGAGCAGAGAAAATTATTCCAATTCATCGTCTGAACCATAAAGTTTTGTACCAATTTTTGCATCAATCTATCAGTGAAGGTTGAATAGATCCACACTCTTATTCCACTGATTAGTTTTGCTGCTTGCTCCAATCTGCTGCTGTTGTCTGGTAGTTAAATACTCCTTCCAGTTATAGCTCTATAACCAAATAATGGCATCTGTTACTTTGGTGCTGTGCATATTTTATAGTCATTGTTGTTGAAATATTTCTGCTGGTTTGCATATTTCATTGTGCCCCTCTTGGCATACTACACACATCCTTGAATTCTACTTAGCTGTAAAATGGAGAGGAACTGTGTGGCAAGTGGGTATGGTTTCCCTTGTGCTGCAATGTATAAACATAAAGGGGTAGGATTCAGATTTAAGTTTTACTCCAGGCAATAAGATTTACAGTGTCTGGATTACAACATGACCTGCAGAATACAATACGCTGACTACAGTGATCAGACCTTGCTAGCATATTGATAATTCAAAGCACCTGCCACCCCAACAAATCCTATAAAGATGTAAATATGAACTGCTACATCCAAAATGAACTTAAATGACATCACTGAACCCTCACAAGGAACTTAAGAAACTTGTGAAACAAGTCTCTGACTCTCAATGCTGGAGCTTTGTGTCTCTATCCTTTATTTAGTAACAAGGTCACAGTTTGCCTTCCCCAACAAGCTCGTACTGTATAATTATTTTTCTTCAGAGCTATCTGTTACTATGCATCTTATAGATTACCCTGGCTTACCATTTGTTTTTTTAATGAATTAGTCAAATGGAGTCCATTTCTACCCACTGGCAATGATTCTGACCTTAGCCCACACCAGACGAGATACAGAGATGACGTATGGTGAACTGTCTATAAAACCCCTGCTCTGTTGTTGCCCTGTAAAAAAGTAGTCACACATACTTTCTGTACTTTCGTGCAACCTCAGCTAACCATACTGTCAACAGTGTAGTGGGTATTTAAACATCCCCGTGATTTAAAATAATAAATTGGATGGTGAGTTGTCTCAGGTACATGGTGGTACAGGTACAGGTGAGACAGGAAAACATGATTTAGTTGGTCCAGTTTGAGCGACAGACCCTTGAGATTTGAAGGCTTGTCAGTCACCGAAACACATCCCAGAGGTTTACAGAACTGTGATAAAGGATTTTACAACTATAGAAAGTTTTCACAGTGGGTTTTTTTCAACTTAAATTCATTCATTTATTCTTGAATTTTTTTATTGGAAAGCCCTGAATTTTCTGCCTGTTTTTTTCTTTGCTGATGACACCTTTACTTTCTTATCTGATTATCTACCTCAAATACCAAATCTTTGTAAAAGAACAGAAAAAGAGAACTGATTTTAATCATAAGTATATTTAGCAAGGACTTCAACTCGATCTCCAAATTAATCATTGAAATTTGTTGTTTGTTCATGTCATCTTCAATGACACATCTTAAACCTCTGTCAGTAGGAGATAATTCAAAGCCTTCCAAATAATGACAAATCACAACATGTCATGACCATAATCAAGGTTTTCATAGTTTTCTGTATCTTCTTCTTATTGTCAATTGTGTATTTAGATCAAAATGAAATCATTCCAGGTCCTTAGAAGAACTTTTCCCCACATGACCTGATGCATGTTTCTGCATTATGACATTGCTACATAAGCCCACTAACCTGCCTGATGTGCTTCTCTTCTTCTTGACAAAGAGCTGCAGGTCAGGTTAGTGTTTTAGCCTGTTAGGATGCCACATAGACACCTTCCCACACTGTTTTTTTTTTTTTTGTAAATTTAAAACATAAACACTGTGGAATATTATCAGAAATTGCATTTGATTTCTTTGAGCTGACTTCTCTCCCTCTCTTCGTTTACTGTCTATAGCTCCCTTAGTAAGCTGCTGCTCTCTGCTGAGCTGGGATGTTGTGGCGACTTTGGTAGAGTTTTTGCAAACAGCACCAGAAAAATCTTGCATAGTATATAAAGATTAAACAATGATAATAATAAAAGATAATAATTTTCCACCTCCAAGCTTAAATCTTTCAAGTCAATAATCTTGTCACTCTCTGTGTTAACTTATAGAGAACGCTATGTGTGGGTTGAGGTAGAAAAAGGTGACAGCATGTTAACCCCCATCGCTGCTTTGTGTGAACGGCTGAGTGGGAGGTTTTTGTTTGTTTTTTTTTTTTAAAAAAAGGAAAAAAAAAACATTGATAAAGTCAGCCTCTAACTTTTGGTTGGTTATGAGAAACAAACAGTCTCTATCTAAGTTAGAAGAGGGGTTTTGTTAGCTTTATCTCTTTTAAAAATATCACAGGTGTTCCTTCTTTGTAACTGTTATAATTTCTTTGACTGCAAGATGATTTTCTAAGTTAAACCCGCTTTTCAAACCTTTTGTCTGCATTCATATGAGTTTCAGTTCATCCCACACAATGAATGTCTTCTATTGTTGATGCAAATGTTAAATCCTGCAGACTTTATGCAGACTTTAACATCTGCATTCACAGGTCAAATTTGATTTTTTGGGCTAGTTTTACTAGTATAAACATCAATAATGACCATATTTTGTACAGTTAACACCAACAGATTGCAGTAGCTCCTCTGACTTCACGGTGATCCTATATTTTGCACAAGTTTAGTCAACAATAATAACAAAAAGCCTTCAATATTTTATGCATCCCTAAATGCAATACAATGTATCTTCACTGAGAAACCATTTTAATAAGTCGAAATGCCTGTTATGTTTGTGAAAGCCACATGAATGCTCAATATCAATAGATCGAAACACCAGTAAGATTAAAGCTTTTTCTGCATACCAGCTGGACAGTTGTCAGAAACTGTGACCACATATCTTTAAATTGGTATCAGTTTGTTCCTCAGTTCAAGAATGAAAGACCATACTTGCTTGTATGAAGGAGGTTTTGTATTCTTTTTGGAAACAACAGAAGCTTTCTGGGAAAAGAATTGCGTTGGGTTGTGGTTTTTGTGTGTGTGTGTTTTGTGTGGTGATTTCCGTACTCAGCGCGTTTGTGTTAAACAGAGAGAGCAAAGAAAAAAGATAGGAAAGAGAGAGTGAGAGTCAGCTCTTTCATTTTAGTCAGAGCAGTTTAGGGGAAGTCCAAATGTCAGTAGAAGAGAGAAATAAACAAAAACGTATCTCGGTGAAAGAGGTTAGAAAGAGGTAGACTGCAAAGCAGATAGTGGCTGACAAAGTGACACCAGATAGAGTTCTTGCGTTGTGAATGTGATTCAGAGTACTTCTTCCCCAGTGTGGCTTTTCCCCTCCTATCAGCTGCTGATTATCACATGTGGTCAACTGAACTGTAGGGAGATGCTGGATAAGTACATACCTTCTGTTGGGGAAGTTGGACTGTACAGAATCAAGTCATTTGAGTATTAACATGAGTCTTGATTTGACAAAGTCAAAGAGAGCTTACAGAAGCAATGCTGGATGTTGGGTCGTGTGACTTTTAGACCAAAGGTCAGCAAAGAAGAAGAGAAACCTGGCAGAGTTCAGCAGTTTGTCTTGAATCTGAGCAAACATGCATGAGAAACTGCCCATGCACATGGAGCTGCCACTTTAAAACAACATTAAATGAGCACTCTTTAAAAGGCAATTTGGTATTTTACTTTGATACAGTTGAGGGACTTGTAAGATACAAGTTAAAAAGAATTACCAAAATGAGAAGGTAGAATTTGGCTCTCCTTCCTTTTTGTCCCTGATATAAGTCAAGGTGCACAAATCACTGCAGTGTTTTTTGTTAGCCTGGTAATTGCCACTGCTTCATAGGCCATGTTTGCAGAGTTTACTCAAATAGTGCCATTGAAATACCTTACAATTGGAAACTCAGTTAACATGATTTGTTTGTGTGTTAAACCAAACTTACTTACTGTTTTTTCAAACCAATAACTTGTTCTTACTGCTGGAATTTACAGAAGAACTTCCATTTATAACACCAAATACCTAAAAGTCAAATCAAGAAGGACATAAAAGAAACAGCGACTTAGAGAGTAACTGTTCATCTCAAATACAGAAGGATGAAAAAAATATGAGTTTTTGACAGCTAGATCTCATTGTGATGTTATCAGCTCGGACGTGAGCTTAAAGATACAATGAATAATACTGAAAGGCAGATTTTTGATGCTAGTGGTCCACACAGTGATTTCAAGTCATACCAGTCCCGCAGAAAATACTCATTTCTGAAACCCAAAACAAAACTTCTGTCAACAGTTTCACCACAGCTGTGCTTCATGTTTTCAGGGATGTTAAACTGTGGTCAACCATAGCACTAACACTTTTCACGAAATGCTTTCTGATTAGATAATAACTCTTACTAAAGCTGATCCAACCTTCAGTTAAACAGACAAACGGAATATGGTAAGTCTTTTTAACCATGTTTTTGGCACCAAAACCAGGTTTTTAACAAGACATTGGGACACTTTGGTAACAAAACCTTGTGTCTGAGACAAATACAAGATCTTTTCATGACTCTAAACAAGTGGATTTTGTATTAAAGCATAACCACTCCTTTTGGCTGGGGTTGGTCATTTTATACACTAGTTGTTATATATGGCTAGATGGAGCCATACTGAGTTAACTCTTTTCCGATTAGCTTGTTGAAAGTGCTCATCCAAATGTAGCCTTTGGGATGTGAGCTGTCTCCATCCAAAGCACATGGCCATCTCACAGCTGCCGGCTGTATTAAATGGGTGATGATGTTTTAGCATTGTTTTTTTTCTCTACAGTTTCTGAGTTTGTAATCATGTTTGCCCATAAGATACATTATCTTTTTTTTTGATAAATATACAATCCTTTTTATATCATTTTTCATATTCAGAACCAAATGGACTCTGTCTGTTTTAAAGATGAACTTGGTCAACAAAATAACGATTAGTGATACTGGGTACTGTTTGACACTCATGTGCAGCAGCTACAACAAAGGGGCATGAATCTAATAGAATAGTGTACTGTGACTTTAAGAGGATAAAGACAATTCAGCTTTTCTGTCAACACCTTTTTAAAACTGAGAAAACATTCAGAAATAGCAATGAAAAAAAGGTGACTCTTCCTGATTAGAGTCTTTTATTTCCTTTGTCTTCCATAAGGGATATAATAAAGGCATGAATTCCACATCTCCCATTGTCAATAAGTTAATATTATGACTACTGAGAACATGACCCACAATCTGATAACTGCTGTTAAAAGAACAGGAAGTGTGGTGGGCAGGAAGTGCACTTGACAGAATAATGAAACATTTGAGTTCTCAGAAAAATAACCCTGACCTTTATTAAACCACGTACACAGTTGACCAGGTTGTCAACAATAACTCGTGCCTTCACCTGTGCATGGACATGGATAACAAAAATGAATAAATGTACGTGTGTGTGCACTACAAAGACAGAAAATTTTGATTTTAATAGAAATGTACTCTAACAGAAAATGATTAAAAATTCCTTCAAAATATATTTGCACTGCTATGGTGCAGAGTGAAAGTTAGTTTTTTGTGTTTGGAGCTCTGTGCGTTTGTGGGTCAGTTTGCTTTGAGCTGTGACCACAAACCACAAATCATACCTGAGGACACATGCACACAACCATGCACACACACATCCTCGCACACACAAACATGCACACACACATCTTCGCACACACAAACACACACACACACTTCACTTTTTATTTTTCATCCTGTTTTTGTACTTGTGTAAATGTCAGTGTGGTTCACATGCAAAAGCAGAAACAGTTTGACATGTATCACTGAAACGTTTGCCATGAACATTAAACATGGAATGAACTTAAAAAATATATATATATAGACACCCAATGTAAGATATTAAACACCATACTGCGCTTGTGTATGTGTGCGTGTGTGCATGCACACTGTCAAAGAATAAAACACACTGGAGAAATGCCTTGTGCATTTCCCTATGACTAGGTGCAGGGAGGTTAAGTTAGGTAAACACTGGCCTTGTGCAGGGGATAAAAAACTGTCACTGGTGAAGTAGCCAGTATCCAGTCATGAGGGGGTTTGTGTTGTAGATTACAATATTTTTTTTTAAATGAGATCCTATATCAGCTTCTAGTTATAAAAAAAGCAGGTGCATAACTGTTGTTGCCCTGAATTACACCCTGATTTATTAGTTGAAGGAAAAAAACAAGAGGAAACTGCTCTGAGGTGTGAAACACTAATTTCCACACCTTTCACACTTAAACTGTTAGTTGAGGGGGTGGATTCAGAGCGAGAGAGAACTCAAGGACTTGGACAGATCTTGGTTTGTGATTAAACTTCTTTGTGGTAACCTAAAGTGCACACATTATCTTCTGTCTTTCTCTTCACTGAGTGGCGGTTTGCCATTTCCTATCAGAAGAAAACCTTTATATGTCAGACGTTTTTTCACAGGGCTTTGAATGGAATGACAACAGCGCTTTAGAGCATATCCTGAGCTGCTTCAAAAACAGGTGAGAGACACTAAGTTCCTATTCCTGTTTCTGTTAGTGTCTAATATTAACAGGTGTCATATCACATATTGTTAGGGAGTCACCAGATGTTAAGACGGGATGTGACATCTGAGCAGGCAGGCAGCTGCTTTGCTTAAATTACAGGATATTTTAGACATTTTTGTGACACTGTTATGATGACTTTATGTTTATAAAGCACAACATTGGAATTATTTTATTGAAAGTTGTTTATCACAACAAGACACTGGGTTTGCAGAGCTTTTAACTTATGACAAATGATCATTGTTTTTCTTTGTATGTGACTGTTGGTTCTCTCTTATACATTCTTTATCTAAATGTCATTTCAAGTAGTATACAAGTCTGGTTTAGTTATTTTGACTTCATGAGGGAGTACATGAGATCTCACACAGCTATAATGATTGACACATAAAGACCAAGATGGACTTGCAGTTTGGTCCTTGATTCGCCCGTCACTGGTTGTGTCAGGTCGAAAAGTTGATGAAACAGTACAATGTTGATCCCTGAATGACAAAATACAACTAAGTGCACACATGGCAGACACATTTATTGTGCAGAATTTAAAGTTCTCTAGCTTTTGCATTCCAAGTGGTGTAACGAGCCAGATCTTGCATTTTTCATTCATTTTTCAATGATGGTTTTTAGAGAATGCATAGCTCTCACAATATCAGGCATGCTGGATCTTTGGGTTTAAGAGATGCATCATGAGCTGCAGTGTCCCAGGTTTGATTCCAGCTGTGGACTGTTGTATCAGGCTAAAAGCAGTTAAGGATACAATTGTTTTATTTTATACTTAAGCTAACAGGTTATTCTGAATAAGATATGTTTAGCTAAATTAGCAGGTCAAATCAGCTTTTATTATTGTTTATCTTAACAACTATATTTACGTACACAGACAGCAAGAGACCAAAAAGTTTAGTAGTGGCAGGTTGAAGCTGCTATTTTAAGTCTGCATGTCTGCATGTTGCAACTGCATGGGAACTTGAAGGTGAGAGGCTCCTCCACATTAAACAAATAATAATATAATAATAATATACACTTTATTAATCCCAATGAGGTAGATTCATTTTAATGGGCTGCAATTGTACAGTGCCTGTTTTTGGTGGTGGCAGAAACCAGAGCACCCATGTAGACACAGCGAGAACATGCAAACTCCACACAGAAAGGCTCTGTCCTGGCTGGAAACCAAACTGGGGACCCTCTTGCTGTGAGGGGACAGTGCTAACTACTACGTCACTGTGCTGCCAAGCAAGGAAAAGGGAGATGTTTAAGGATGGCTGGTCAGTAGGAGACCAGCTGGCTTTTCATTGGTACCCTTGGCAGCATGGACTCAAAACATGCTGCACTGATTGGTTGCAGTGATGCTTTGCCAAACATAGCTAACCCCGCTTTCCTGTCTAACTACTGCAGTCTGTGCAGGACAGACCAGAGAGAAAAGTGTGTGCGTGTGTGTTACGCTCTCTGTACATTCATAGTTTCCAATAGAATCTCTGTGGTATAAATTTCAGTTTCTTTTCTTTATAACTGTATTTGAAATTTTTCTATTACACATGCAAATCTCATAGCATACTTACAGAGTAACTTAACACCCACTAGACATGTTGTTTTGCTGACTTTCAGCATTTGAACTCCCCACCTTGCAACAATCTGGGATGCTGATGAAAATATTCAGAGTTTTTACAGGCTTAAACCATTGGAGGGCAGCAAAACACAGCTTCTCAGTCTGGTACTAAGTCACTCTTAATATTTGAACAAGTTGGCTGAAAATACCAGATATCCAGAGTCAAAAGAATAAAATTGACCCCATTGATCCCAGCTAAGGGGATATTGTTTTAAATACACTACTCAATGAAATAAAATATAAAAGATACAAATAAAATTAATGGTCTAGTATTCTGATCCTGACCTTTGATGTGTGAGTTAACTGGGAATTTCCAATAATAATTTATAATACAGCCTGAAGTTTGCTGTTTATTTTCATCACTTGTATTCAGCACATCAGTACACTAAGCCGTTCCTACTGGTACTTAAATGTTGGCACAGTTAAAGAAAACAAGACAATGTGGAACTGGGCAGCAACAGCTGGTTAATTTTAAAGGAAAGGAGAAATAACCTTACAGTAAGTATTATGGGAAAAACTGGGCACATACATGATACAGGGCTGTTTTTTTTATTATGACAATATGATAGAATGTTATTCAAAATAACCAAAACTTAATACAGTTTACTAATAGATGTACCATGAAAACAAATATCATTTTGTGTGAAAATCATGTCTAACAGGTGT
>JAPZDV010000020.1:12312258-12330526 GCA_029814665.1 Acanthurus lineatus | reverse complement strand
TATTTAGTATAGATAAACATTTTTTAGTTTATTTATTTTAAGGTACAGACACAGATCGTGGCCTTTCCTCTTCCTCAGTGTTTTCCTATGGACGCCTTGCATGTTAATTACTTATATATTATACGTACTGGGCATTCATAGTAGGATACAGGTTGAGGATAAGCCAGAAAAACAATTAATTCCTTTCAAATGTACACCTAAAATTTACTGAACATCACTATATTGATATAAAACAGTGCATAATTATCTATATTATCTACATTATTCTGTAATATTGACAGAGACAGAAAGGTCAGGATCTAATGAGCTAGTTATTTAATTCCAGAAGAAAGGATCAGTCCCTTTTATGGCCATCTACTGCAGAGGTGCTGCTAAGCTGCTGTTTGTGGAAAGTGCAGTCTCTCCCTTCAGGGCTCTGTGTGTGTGTGTGTGTGTGTATGTGGACACTGGTCACAGCTGGACTGAGATTTGAGCATCTGTCCGGAGAGGATCACAGGGATATAACACAGGAAGCGTTGGTCAGGGTGAGAGAGGGCAGATCTGTGGCTTCTTCCTGTGTGGTTTCTCCAACCCTGAGGTGTTTAACTCACGACCACATTAGGGCCAACATAAGGAAACATCATCCCGAAGACAGCACAGTGCTGTTTATTCAGAGCCTCTTAGACCTAGATACATATAATTATCTTTATAGATATTTTGAAGCTTGACAGCCTTTGAGTGTTTATTTTACTCATGGTTTTTTAAGTATCTTACAGGAGCATGTGAGCCCTAAAAAGACTATAAAAATCACTGAAACTGTCACTGACTCTTCCTCCAACTTTTATTGGATATTTTGTTCCACAGTTTGTGCGCTTCTGTTTATTATTCAGCGAGCGTTTGCTTAGCTCATTGGCCTTTGTTGTTACAGCTGCTTCAGAGTGATATGGTCCTACAAGGAGTGTCACTCGATTTTCAAAGCACAGAGGGTTTTTTTTTTGTGTACTTGGAACAACAGCGGCACTCAAAGTGTTCACTTGCACTGACGTTTTAGTCCAGAGTGGTGACAGGAGGATGCACATAAGCCCATTAATCATTTTCAGAGCTTTCTGTCAAGTTGCATATGATTTTAAATTTCAGACAAAGTGTTGATCGGTGCAAAACAGCAAAACAGGATGCAAAAAAGAGGCAGGATTTAAGGAAAAATAGAGATACTAAAGTCTTACACATCCAAATAACAGCTGAACAAGTGAACATGTGAATTAGAGTATATGAATAAAATGAATCTGAGATTTGTATCTTGAAATAGGTAACAAACTGCAGCAAATATTTATATGAACAAGTGGAGAACATAATAAATACAGATTAGATTGGGTTGGCTGATGGAATTAAAATTATGCAACTAGCATGCACATGCCTTGTAGAGTTTTGAAAACTCTTTTGAAAACTTTTAAGGCTGATTTTATGGCCTATAGTGGCCCAGCAACTTACTAAGACATTTTCCTCCTTTCATACGTCCTGTCTGTATATGTTTGTATGCAAATAAGTAAATATAACAACCCTTTAATACCCTTCTCGTTTTGTTTTTAATTTTTTTGATGCCCTCTAGTATAACTACATCCTAAACTATTTTAATTTTACTGCAGTTCCTATTTGTCCTCAGCAGAGGTCAATAAAAGTCAGATCACATCAAATACTCGGCATTACCTCAGCCTTTTAAAGCTCCTGGCATCTGAACACAGCTCACATTTTTCAGACAGACACTCCTAACACATTTCTGTCAAAAGATTTTGTCTCGCAGAGAAGCACAGAATAAGGATAAGCACTGGTTTAACAATACTGGTTCAGATTTATAAGCAGGATTTGAAAATGTCAAATTCAAAAAGCCCCTGCTGAAATTTGTTTCCATATCTGGATTTGTAACTATTATGAAATACAGAAAGAGCATTGTGTGCATGTCAAAGTGAACAGTCTGTTTTGCAGATCTGATCGAGCCTTGGAACCGTTTCTTACTCAGCTGCACTTTTGTAAATGGCAAGATCACATGTATAAATCAAGTAAATATTCTCCATGCTGGCAGAAAAAACTCATCTGATGGAGCCAATATGGGATGAATTCATGTAGTCTTGGCCAGGTTTGACTGATAATGAGTGGAGTAAGGACTAATTTCCATCTGAAGCGAAAAAAATGAGGTAGCAGTGTTATCTCAAAGAGGAATATCGAATGGCTCCCCTGTGAAAAAAGATATGTGAGGAACTAAAATATGCAAATTTCCTAACCGAGATGAGGTGGTGGCTGTGGCACAAGAGGGTGGAGTGGGTCATCTGCTAAACAGAAGGTCGTTTGTTAGATACCTGGCTCCTGCTCTGGAGTGTGTGTGTGTGTGTTTGTACAAACATTGCTTCACTCATTTCTGTCCTCTTCACTAACCTGTGTTTCCTTTTGTCCACTCAGGTGACAAAGGAGACAAAGGCGACAGGGGTACACCTGGAAAACCTGGAATAGAGGGACCTCCCGGCGTCCGAGGACCCATGGGCCCCAAAGGCAGCAAAGGCCAGGCGGGGGCCCCCGGAGACGCTTGCAAGATCCCTCACTCCTCCTTCTCGGTTGGACGTCGCAAGTCCCTGCACAGCGTGGACTATTATCAGGCGCTGGTGTTTGACACGGTGTTTGTCAACATCCACGAGCACTTTAACATGTTCAAGGGTAAATTCTACTGCTACGTGCCGGGCGTCTACTTCTTCAACATTAACATCCACACCTGGAACTTCAAGGAGACCTACCTCCACCTGATGCACAATGACAAGGAGCAGGTGATCCTGTACGCTCAGCCCAGCGAGAGGTCCATCATGCAGAGCCAGAGCGTCATGCTGGATCTGGCTCTGAACGACGAGGTCTGGGTACGACTCTACAAGAGGGAGAGGGAGAACGCCGTTTACAGCGACGACGTGGATGTTTACATCACCTTCAACGGATACCTGGTGGCACCGAGCATCCAGTGAAATCAGGACAGCGGGAACGATGAGTGAAGTGGCAGAATCTCTGGATCGGATTCTCTGATCTCTTTGCGATGGATAACGCTTTACGCCAAAAAAACAGGAGAACTAAATAGAGGACAATAAAAGTTTTATGTGTAAATACTCCTTTTAGCCCGGAGAGGAACACACTGTGCTTTCTTAAATGAGGCCTGCCAAAATATAGTAGAATCAAAAGGAACAATAAAAAACGAAAAAAAAAAGGTTGCAGAGCACACAATTAGGAAGGAATGTTGAATTGCTTCCTTTGCACTAAAAATACACCTTTGTACAAAGTAAATCATTTTTTCCTACTTCTGTGCTGTGCTGCTTTACCTCTTGGAACGTTTCTTTCAGGGACTTTGTGTGTAAGCATTAATAGTATCATTAATAGAAAGTTCATGAATCTGTGCAATCAGTTCTGTATTTTGTACGATGGTGCTTCTTCACAATGATCGAGAGTTTCTGTCTGATTATAATGTGATCAGACAGGCTGTTGTTATACCTTCAACCAGTGTTTTCTGTGTGCTCTCCAGAAAACACTAAGCTTCAAAAGGGTCAGTTCACCCAAATTACAAAAACACATTGACCCAATTACTCCTCATGATGTCGAGCCATAGAAACTGTGTGCACTCTTAGAGCTTGGTAGGACTTTCAGGAGTCTTCTGGGTTTTTTACTAAGGACCCAAATCCCAAATTCAGTCCATTTGGGTTGGGTAGAGCCTCTTCTTACTGACATAGCACTCTGATCTGAGTGTCTATAAATCTAATACCCAAGAGGGCCCAGGAATTAATGTGAACATAATCAGCTCTGATAGCTTTGGGTGTCATAATCACAATGAAGGAAAATATTCATGGCAATTAGCAGTGATATGATAGTGTCCTATAGATGTATCTTATAGTGCCTTGTAGAGTCTTTTAAAGACCTTACAAAAAAATTCTATGAAATCTCAATTCTTCTGTTAGATTGGATTCACAGATATCATAGTTGGTTAGAAAAATGATCCGTCTGCAAAAGTCTTTAACACAAAGTGTTTCACTGTTGGTGCACGAGGTAAAAAGAAGCCAATCATTCATATAAAAGATTCTTCAGAACTTCTGAATGATTTTCCATGACTTTATGTTTGTTTTTGGTACATTATTCTTAGTTCACTGCTCTTTTAGGCCATGCCGTCGCAAAGGGTTGGTGACCACATTTTGAATTTGGTCTAATTATCCTCTGGTCTGTGGGATTGCTTTCAACTGTGAATCCCCTTCAGATTAGGCCTCTCATGGGTTCGACTAGGTTTGCCATGGGTCTATTTTACCCCTCAGCTTAAGAATGAATCCAAGTGAAAATAGTTTGAACCTTGATAAATCCTGTAAATTAAACCAAAATTATCCGCATTGCAAAGGTTTCAGGAAAAATAATCTTCTCTTCTTTGCAATTTTGGTGAACTGATCCTTTAATCATAAAAACATCCCAACATATCACAATGAAAAACAAAGGTGCTTAAATATCAAATGCAGGAATGCATTAGGTTTTTATGATCTTGTGTTCTCACAGAGACTTCAAACTGCAGAGCAGTTCATGTAAATAGTTGTATTATAGCTTTCTTTATAACCTAAATCTGTGCATGCAGGACAAAAATGTGTGTGTGTGTGTGTGTGTTGTTGTGTATGTGTGTGTTTGTATTTGCAAACAGTATTTCTTCCTTTAATAACCAAGTCTCTCTTTGTTCTGTACCTCCAAAGCAACAAAAAGATACTTGATTACGACAAATTAAACATTTTCTGATTTTCACATGAAATTGTGGGCCTGTATGTTCCATTAAGATGTCAAAATGTTTCTTTTTTTTTTTTTTTAAACAAAGCATATGCACATGCTCACATCTCTGCAGGGATCTCACTCTTTACTCTTCACAAATGACATCATGCAGTTTAGGATTTGGCTCTGAATTAAGCCACTCAATCCTATGAGGGAATATGTATTTGAGATTTTAACCCCAGAAGCTGGCCAACTCTCTGAAATAAACAAACAAACTAACAAACAAAAAATCCATCTCAAACTCTAGGAGACAGCGGATGGCTCTGCAAGCATGCCAGCTCCATCTGTTTGGCCATATCTCTCCCATTAGCTGTAATGCCGTCCTCAGGGAGGCCTTGCTAGAGCAAAAGCAGACTGCAGCGTTGTAAATACTTTAAGCCTTGAGTAGAGATCTGAAAAGCTCTACTGGGAAACAAAGCAGGACATCTGAACAGTTTCCTGGTTCGTCAGCCCAGACTAGTGGAGGCTGTTCCAACAAGCACAGGAGACAAGCTGTTCGTTACTGGTTGATTTAGTTCTCTTAAAATGTGCAGTATGGCCTAGTTTAGATTCGACTAACCTGGTTTCTATTAAAGATGGAAAGTTTAAACACTAGTAAATTAAAGAAGTCAAGGGTAAGGGAGCATAAATTGACCAAAAAATATTATAGCAGCTGAGTTGAAAAACAGTAAACAATAAAAAAGTGATGAAATGGATCAGTGGTGGACAGAATGTTGGAAAATAACAACAAAAATGCAATAAAGCCACATAAACAAACAGATTGAAACTGAGTAAATGAGAAGAAATGAAGCCCTTGATGATGATAAACCTTAATGGAGGACGAAAGCACGCCATCGAAACCACTGAAAACATATACATCTTAACTTTGCCATCCATTAAAAATAGAAACAGCAGTGAGCCCAGTGAACCCAACGTTTACAAGACAGCTGAAAACAACCGTGCCATCGTAAAAAAAAGTCTCTTAACCATCACTGCTGAACGTAAAATACCAGCTAACAGCATGAATGAAGGGTTATCCTGCAGAGTCATGGTTTCTCATAAGCATGTCAGTGCATCACAGGTACTTCATGCAGCCCCCACATATATATTTGAAATGGTTTCTTTTTACAACCAGCACGCAACATGCCTTTCTTTAAAGTAACTTAAAGCAGGTGCATTCAAACTTTACTGCAACAAGAGCTACATGTGATCAAAAATTTGAGAGGCAACCCTCCAAAACGCTGAGCTTCAGTGCAACTAATACAACACAGGCGCTTTGTTATCTTTTAGAAATGAGATGTAAGAAAGTTATATTCATGTAAACAAATAGTATTTATCAAGTTTTGACTGGTATGAGTAACCTTCTTCTGTCAGAACTTAGATTATCACACTGTAAACCTGGTAACTGAATAAAGTAATAGTTAGGTTCCATTATACTAATATGAAATTAAATTTTAATAATTGTTCATTATAAATGAATAAAGACCAGCGGACCATTGTAGCTTCAAAGTGAGTTAAGTCATTGCATTAACTATTAAACTTTTCATATGAAAAATTAACATTTAACATTACCTGAATACATTTCCTGCTGCAGTACCTGCAGCTCACTTCAATGTGCGTGCCAAGTTTTAAAGCAGAGATCTCAGTGTTTTTCATGAGGCACAGAGAGCACTTCATCATGTAACCTTTGTCCTTTTAAAACTTTATATATAAAAAGTATAAAAAGATGCAGCCACATGTGGACAGGAGCTGCCACTTGCACCTTGTTGTGGGCTTTGCTTCAATACCATTACACTGTAAATAAAAGACAATGGGTGCTTCCTTTTCTTACTAATGGTGAACTACTTTGCAGTAAAGGTGCTCCTCATGCAGTTTCCCTCTCTGCACTCTGTGCTGGTGTTCAGAAAGGACTAGCTTATAACAGAGGTATAAATGTATTAGAGTAAAAATCAGATCACTGGTGTAAAAGTATTCCAGTGTAAAGAGTAGAAGTTCAGTTTCAAAATAAAACAATAAAAAGCAACGGTTCTCTAAAATGACCACTTTCTTACTTTTGTGTGTTACCTGTAGCAGATTATTATCAAACCCTGTGAACAGATGATGTTGTTCCTACAAGGGAACATGCAAAAGTCCCAAGTAAAAGCTGAGAAGAAGCTGGATCTCCATTAACTGTAATAAATTTTTCATTCATTGTGCACTTGTTGTTTAAGAATAAAAAAATCATATTAATCAACACATATAAACAGTTTAAAAGACCTGACTTTACTGATGCCAATGAACTTAAACCCCTTTTGTACACTTCCCTTTTCAGTCAAGACTTTTTCTAGGTTCTTCAAAGTGGTTCTCACAAAGTTGCTGCAGGAACAAAGTGCAACACTCGTTATGCTGACAGACCTGCTGGGAAAAAAGCTAAAAAAAAGCCTGTAAGCTGGAGAAAGACCTGGATAACAAGATCCAACTGTAAGGCAAAGTTAAGAAACTTGAAAACAGACCAGAAGGGTTTTGAAGCAGTATTTAAAAAAAAAAAAAAAAAGGAAAAAGAAACCTCTGATCTTCTGTTATGATCAAAAAGTAACAGACGGATAATATTTCCTCTGTAAGAAATTAAATCACAAGCATGATCTGTAGATTATCTTTGGTCCAATAAAATTTCCTTAAGAGCGCTGTGGGGCCTTTTTGCATTCTAGTGTTTCTGTAGTTATGTAACTGATCAAGCAGAAGGGAAATTGACGGGTGGAGCTGGCGTAGTGAAGGGGGAAGCTTATGATAAATGTTAAAAGAGCATGCAGACAGGTTAAAGACAGTTTTATTTAGGTTTGGGAGTTTGAAGGCTGAGCCCCGAGGCTAGCAGCTGTTTTCAGGGCTGACTGAACTGCAGTCTGTAGATTAGAAACAGGAAGCGGGGCAGAGAGCCGAGGCAGCTCTCTTCTAATTACAACCACATGACCTCTGACCACGCTCATCTGTCAGGGAGGGAGACAGGACCGAGGCAGGATGGAGGAAAGACAGAGTCATGGGGGATTAGTGAGAGGAAACCAGGTAGGGGCAAATGAGCGGTGCGAAGAACAAATAATAAAACTGAAAACTGAATCAAAATCTATATAAAGCACATCAAAAGACTCGACCCAGTTCCTGACAGTTCCTTGAAATCATCAAATTTACGACTCTTTAAAACAGAAAACCCCAAGATGTTAATCTCAAAAATCTGCAGTTTTTCTGGAGCTACAATCCGACACCGCTGCATAAACAGAGCAGACAGGAAGGCTCAGTGAGAGAGAGCCAACGAACCTTTCACACACCCTCCAAAGTAAGCAGCATAGTTTCGAGAGTTGAGAGTTATATCCCTATTAGTTGGCGTGTATACCAGAGAGCGACAGTGTGACTATGTTTATGAGTTACAGCAGAGACACTTCGAGTTCATGCTGAGTTTTATGTTGGCACCAGTGTGCAGCTGCAGTTTTTCCTCCCTTTCTGTGCTTCATAAGTGACAGTAAGCTATTTTTTTCCTTTGCATGTTGGATAGAAATAAAGGATTTCTATAAGATTTGTATGCAACAACATAATTAAAATAAAAACTCCTATTAAAACATAAACAAGCTAAAATAAAATTACCATTCAAAAAAAAACGTCTCATATAAGAGTTCATGCTACTTTCCATTCTAATAATGATTTCTAATTAATTATCATGAATCATTCATCAATTTAAAAGCATAAAGTACCAGCAGACCACTATAGTTTCAGCATAAATTAAGGTCATCACGTTCAAATTGAAAATGAACATCGTACATTAAATATTACCATAATTAATATTAGCTAGCTAGCTACATTTCAGTAACAGTATGTACAGCTTAATGTGCTTGCAGACATTCCAGGAGGTTTTTTTTTAAAGCAGAGACCATAACAGGCATAGCACAAACTTATCTTGTAACTCTTAACTTTTTGAGATGTTGGATTAAAAATGTGGCCAGATGTGGACCAGGTTTGTTGCTGGAAGCTTCCTCTTGTTCTGGATTTTGCTCCGTCATCATTTACCGTGTTCAAAAGACATGTAATGCCTGTTTTAACCCTTTCATCAACCCTTCCCTAGCATCAGCTGACCGATTGGATTAACTTTGGCAGCTTCTGAGGAAAGTTAAGCTCACCAGGTCAGAGTGTCATGTTAGACAAGACAGTGAATTAAGCACACACACACACACACACCTAAACAGGTAAAGTTACACTTACTCAGGAACATTTAGGTCACATTTTTACAAAAAACAGACGTCCCTGCAAAGGTCTTAATTTAGAAAAGCATAAATTCATGCAATGGGATGAGATGTTCAGGTTTTATTGTCATGCTGATATGGTGCAAGTAATGGAAAACAGTCTGCTCAAGTTTAGTTTTTAGTCTTGTGTGTTAAAGGTCATCTGATCCTGGAGTCTGAGAGTCGGTGGTAAAAAACACAGTGTATTAGTTGTTTTTTAATGCATCACAATGCATTTTTAGGCCTCACAAAATCTATAAAAATACATTATATATGTATAATATTGGATGCATAGAGCATCAAACAATGGTATAATACAATATAGATACTGGCGATGCAAAATATTTGAAATATATGTTTCAGTCGCATGAATTTCATCTATTTTTCAGTTCAAGGTTAAAATGAATTTTAATCAAATCACTGTAATCAAATTGTCTTAATCCTTTAAAAGCTACAGTGAATAATCAGATGTGCTTCTGTCTCACCACATCCTTTTTACTTTTTCCATTGCTGTGTCTCTCTGTCTCCCCTTCATCACCCACTCTTCTCTGTTTCCCTTGTAAAAGCCTCACTACCTAATAACTGTGTAATGGCTCTTGAGAGAGCACTCCCAGAGTGCAGCTCGGTGAGTCAAATATGAGTGAGGGGAGGAGGTACATGGCACTGCCAGACACTCCTCCATGCTCTGTTGGTTTTATTTTATTCCGCAGTGAAGGTCATGAGTTGAGCAAAGGGGAGCAGATTTGGGTTTTCGTGCAAACAAGGTAGAAAATCTGGTCTTGAGTCAGCAGAGCAGGTCGGTCGATGGAGGACAGAGGCGGTGAGGGTTGTTCACAACACGATTTAAACTTTTAATGACAAAATCTGGAGTCTGCTGATGTTTTTATGCACCACCGCTGCAAAGTTGGTGCTGTTTTGTGTGAGAGACGTTTGCTAGGCGTTTTCTGAAGAAAACAATGACGGCGTTTCTCGGCAGGGTTCAATGAGTCAGGCACTAAATCAGTAATTGTGTCGTGCTTTTTGTCTTGTGGAAGATTTTCTGTTGATGATGTCAGTGTTTCTGTAAATGACTGTCAATGTGGTTCGAGCATTTTGCTTGCTGACTTACATATTTAATTTTTTTTTTTATTTTTTTCTGTCTGTTAAGTGATGTGATCCAATCAGAGGAGTCTGTAAAAGGTGTTTTATTTTGAAAATTGACTGAAGTCTCTGTGCCTTTTTCTCTGCCTGGCTTGACGCAGTTTTACATCAAAAATAGACTTGCTGCATATTTTTGTTGAGCAGAGTGAAGAGCTGCTTTAAGGATGCTTTTAAAACACATCTCCTCACATCTGAGTAGCTGCAGACAGCAACGACAGCCGTGTCGCAGCCAAAATGCGATGTAGTCATCAATGGCAGAATCTGTGGGTAACAGTTACATCACAATGTAATAACCTCTCAAATCGAAACCCTTTGAAATCATATACATCAGTAAAACTCAATTTCTTTTATTATCCAGATAACAGAGATTAAATTAGCCACATCATATGTAATGTACTGAAAATACAAGTATGGTTTCCACATTGATTTTTGCTGATGCAAAGAGTGGGGAGAGTCACAACACTCACACTGCGAAATACTTGTTAGTGCCTGAGTCCAAATTCTGACATTTTGCTGAACAGAAAACATATCAAAAACTGTGACAGGCTCCCAGAATCCAACACTGAGACTTCGTGACATAGATTAAGGCCCAAAGCAAAACAAAACAAAAAAAAAGACATGAGGCTTTAAAAATAAAAACGACAGTATGTAAAGTCTTGTCCAGTGTCATATTGACACTGAAACTCATCATAATGTTTTGCCTTCCTTCACCTAGTTTGACAAGTGCAGGTTCCCATACAGCTTCATGTTCGTTGACATTCCTACATTTAAAAGTTTACCCTTGCCCCCCACCTCACTGATTACTTTCGCCAATTGTCAAGCAGGTTGTAAATTTAGCAAGCTAATCTCGCTAAGCATGAAAGCAGAACAGACATAATCTGGCAAAGTGGCTATCTAGAAAGACATAAATGAACAAAATGTCGAGTGGTTTCATCCTGGTATTTTTGCTTCAGCCGACAAGCGACTGCAAACCACTGCAAGACATAAAAGAATTTCTACAAAACCCAACTTTAAACTGCGATGAAAACAAGGCCAAGGTTTTCTGAAGGACAAAAGTGTCTCCTGGAGCAGATGTACAGCTAGAAAAGAAAATGCCTCTCCACTCTGACTTATCTCTCTATCAGAGGCTAATTTAGCCGTTTGGTTTTTTTTTCCTGAGCTTGAGAAGGCAGCCGACAGGGCAATCCTCAAGGAGAAGGATAAGGTTTCTCCTCAGATCCGGGCTCTGATGTGCCCCGATGCTCTCTCCGGGGCCAAAGAACAAAACGCCGACTCCTAAACACAGGCCTCAGGTCAGAGCTCTTATCTGCTCCCTGCACAGTGTGTGGTGTCGAGCTGAGAAAGAGTAAGCTGATTCAACGGTCGATACTTGAAGACGTTTTCTGTTGCAGAGTCTGTGTAAAGGGAGTGTATGTGCGTGCAGACAACAGTGATTTTTGGTCATATGTGAGTATTAAATGCTTTAAAGAAGTCCAATTTGTCGTAACAGTAAAACTTACAAAGGATTCTGATTCCTGTGTGAATCTTTTGTTTGTGCTGTCTGTGAATTCAAAGTCCCACTGAAAAATTTCCCACCTGAGGTCATCTGTTTATCGGAGAGGGGAAATCAAATTAGTTCATCTATTTTCCATCCGCTCTGCAGCTCTGCAGCTCTGGGTCATGGCGGCAACCAGCTGAGCCGTGTAGCCCTGAGGTTTTTCCCTCCTGGGGCATCCCGAGCCAGATGCGATACATAATTCCTCGAGCATGTTTTGGCTGGGCCCCCAGGTCGGATGAACCCGGAATATTTCCACACAGAGGCATCCAGGAGGAATTCTGATCAAATGACTGCATAATTACAGCTGAGGAATTTCAATGCCGAGGAAGCAGCTGTTGTACACTGAGTTTCCTTCAGATGCCTGCAGCTCTTCACCTCAGCTAAAATCAATACATTTGTAAATCTGAGTTAAATATTCAAGGTCATTCAAGGTCAGGTGAAGGAGAGCTGAGGGTTGAGTTTCAGACTGTTCTTTTTAAATTGAGTTGCCTCTCACAAGAAATTTACCTTCAGGCAGATACATAATCTTGAATAAATAAATAGCACTTGTTTCTTTCAATCGTTCATAAGTCTTACGAGCTTTAACTTTGATTCTGTCTTCTTTAGAAAGACATTTTGTTTGTATGTCTAGAGGCACAGCATTCTTAGAGTATGTGAAAAAGCAATATTTTCCTCTTTTTATCTCCCTTTTGATGTATTTATTCATTCTATCTTTTCTCTATCTGTATTTATCTTTGTATTAAATACTCAATTCTTGTATGAGTGTCAGGGGAGTGTGAGGTAATAATAGCGGTGCTGTACACCTGCAAGAATATGATTTGACAGGACTGGTCAGCTGATGGTAGAACAGCCAGTGGCTTTAAACCAAAAAAGCCACTGATGTGGTTCAGTTAATGCAAGTATGACATCAGTTTTATTCCTGAATGCTGTGCTTCATCTGAGGTGGGGTCAGACCTCACATGAGGTCACCAGGTAATGATAGCACAATGTAAGCAGGGTTCATGAACTCATACTAAAATCCATTCAGATGTTATTTTACTGTTTCTATATTATAGGCAATGTATATCAAAACAAGTCCTTAACAAGTGTTTTGTGTCAATTAATGCATTCATCCACTTAATATACATCTGTAAAAAAGCTAAAAAATGAAGCTTAAATAAGCAGCTCTTCTCCATCTAAGTCTGCAGGCAACTAAGTATATAACATGCCCATCATGGTCAGGCAGTTTGCAACCATGGCAGACATCTGGCTAACTGTCACCATGTGCTATTGCTTCAGGGGTGAAAGGTGGTGATGAAATTGAGGACACACTGCTGGGGAGGAATATTTTGTATAAAAAACGGGTGCAAGGCAACAATCTCTCAGAGGGCCGAGAGTTTTTGGTCACATCAGGCAGGAATGTGTGGATTGACTGCACCCCTGTGTGATTTTGCACAAAGCAATTATCACAAAAACACTCATTTTCTATTTTTTAACAGTGGCCTTTTCTCTGTCACCGGTCTGCACTAAAGGGAATTCAATATGATTGTCAATTTAATTTGAATTCGATTTGCTGTGTGCACCTTGCTCTGACAGGGGGGTTAACAAGTGGTATTTATTTCCGTGCCACATTTTTTTTTTTTTACAATTTTGTCAGGAAATAGAAAGAGAAAGGTGGAAATAAAAGGTTTAAACCTAGGTGGTTTCAAGTTCCTGTTATTGTGCATGCTGGCTAACTGTCAAACTGTCATGGCTCAATGGGGCACAATGTTTGATTATAAATTGCTATTTTTTAAATATGTGGTTTAAACATGTGGTCAAAGGAGGCACCGCAGGGTTCAGAAATATATATTTTATTTATGCCCAAATAGCTTTTTATTGTTTAATGTTTTCCATTTTCTTTCTATTTCTCACAAAATAATTATTTTTGGCCAATAAAAGTGAGCAGACTCCTAAAAACATGGGAAATCCGCTACAGTAAAGACTAAACTATTTGGAAATTGCTCTCAGACCTTCACCAAGGAGGCAGTCTGTGCTGAATACAAAGCCACAGTTCACATCGAATGAACAATTCTTCAAACAACAAAAAACTCTTATACACAAATGAGAAAGCAAACAAAACCACGCAGTTACAGACTCACCTCAACAGTTGGCAAATGAAAAATAAGCCCAAGCGGCGCCTCTTGTGTCTCATAGAAAAGGTAAGTGAATCTCTCACAGGTATGGAGTTACCTCTGATTGCTGGGCCAACGCGTTGCTAACAGCTCTAGTGAAAGACCGGTCTGTGAGCCAAACAGTTTGATGGCGGGTCCGTGTGGAAAGATGATGGAGTTAGACAATAATCCGACTCTGAAGAACACCTGAACTATGACAAAAGGACTTCATGGCTTGTTGTCGGGGATTAACAAGCTAATTAACAGATTAGCTAGCTAACCTGTGTGCATATTCTGAATTGATTAATTCTGCTACCAGTTTGGAAGTTCTGGCAGACCCGATGTGGTCTGCAACTGTAACAGAGCTCTCATATGAATGGCAAAATTCCACCAAGACGATGTTGGATAAATTTGAACTTTTTTAATAATTTCTTGCTGCTACTTAGCTATCAACTAACAGAGTTGAGGTGACAGTGCTTTGAGATGCAACACAGGCTTTATATATGAATTTTTTTGTTACAAATGAGCAACTCTTGAGCTCCTCCTGATCAAATTCACCTCAGTTCCCATCATTCAGTCTGTCTGACCCTCCTGCTCCACGTTGAAGTAGCTCAGTCTGCTCTGTCTGTAGAGGAAGACGACATGCAGTTAGCCAACTACAGCCACTACACCGCCTAAACGTCCTGCTGACACTGTTACAAATCTGATCCACCTACGACAATCACACACACACACACTCAAGCCTGCAGGTATTTATTCGGTCATGCACACAAGCGCACACACTAACACACATATCCACATAAAATGACGAGCTGTCTGGTTCCATTTTTTTTAGCTGCAAATTACAGAGTTGTTCGCCCTAGTTAGCTTGACCCCTCCCTGCGCCGAGAGGCAGCTTTACTCAAACACACACACACACCCAAACGCACACACATACGCACACACAGCCATGCAATACAGGGGCAATACCCAACCATTCAGCCCAAGGCCTTCTGTAATCTCTGCCATCCAGCTCTGCAGCAGCTATCTAGAGTTTTCCATCTGCAGGAGGTTTATATGAGTTACTATCATTAAGGCTGACACACAGGGCCTCTGGCTCTCACCAGATGGATTTTTCTTTCATTTTTGTGTCACTCCTGCTCAATTTCAAAGTAAACTGTAGGGATAAACAGGAATGACTCTAAAAGAAGTGAGGGGATCGCCAGATAAAATACTTTATTTGGCAACGTACTACACAGACAGGATGAGTTGAAAATCCACTGCACACTTTGTGGTATGTGCTAGAAGTTTGCTGCTCTTCATTTTTCAAGGGATGAGAGTGAATCTCTTCTCAACACACCGAGGGGTTGACCACCAGAGTGAGAAACGAGAATTAGGAGTTGAACTTTGAAACTTTAAAATTAGATCAAGCTGATGCTTTGTGGCTGTATGCCTCCACAAACCATCAATTTGCAGTTCAAATGCATGTCTGTGAAGACTCTTTCATGTTTTGTTGACTTAAAAAGCATCGAATAAGAAGTATTAAGAGTGTGTTTTTGCAGAATAGAAATTATTGCTTCAGTTTTGTATGATTTCAGGGAATTATTTCCAGTGAGAACCATGTTTTCTTAGCTAAGAGACTATTTTTACAGGAGAAACACAGATATGATAAAAGGCTTTGTCACATGGTGCAATGACAATCACCTGAAGCTCAATATCAGCAAAACTAATGAGCTTGTGGTGGACTACACTTCTGATCGGGATATTTCTGGAAAGAAGCTACAAATTCTTCATCTTTGGCACTTCAGACCAGCTTCAGCCCAACAGCAGCTTCTGCCAACTGTATCATCCCCTCACCATGATACATTTACCATGACTCATCTTTGCTTTATATTAAAAACATCAGGTAACACATTTTAAGGTAAAAAAGTAAAGTGAACTTTATCACTAAAATGTGTGGCATCTAATTTTGTACACTTGTGCTGCATTTATTTATTTTTTTTTGCCTTAATTACAACAAAACAGAGGAGCATCACTGAAAAACTGAGCCTTTGGGTATCCCACCCTCATTAGTTTAGACTAATTAGTATGAGATGCAGGCGTTTTACCAAACATCTTAGTGACATTTTAATACTGTTGATCATTTTTCAGAAGGCTGGTAATGTGTAGTAATGAATTCACAATGTGCTCTCACATATTGTATTGCTGCACAAAAGCAAATAGGAGAAAAGAACATTTAATAATCTGCCTCTGCTGTACAAAAACCATCCATTTCCATATTTTCTGCTTGGAAAATATTGTTTCTGTTTCTCGGTCACTGTCACATTGAGCCATTTCCTCCTTTATGATTGAATTTTGCACCACAGTACATTTAATTTCCTATATTTCCCTTCACGTACATAGATTGGAGTATTTGGAGAGAGGTTTTTTTAAGTGAATGGTCAGTGTACCTGCTGAGATGGCGGGTTGAGTCATCAGCAAACAGGAAAAATGTAAAGAGGATATTAGATGCTGATGAGATGCTGCTGAGTGGAAACCAATGTACCAAATGTGATCTTCAGAATAAAGAAACAGGAGTACAAAAGTGAAGTGGTTTGAGGACAAAAGAGTGTATATATCATATTGACAGACATATTTTGATTTTATTTTTCATCTTAAAGAAGAAAAAAAATCATAATCCTTTGAAAAAAGCACAAGATTGTGCAAATGTGCATTACTAGATATGCACATTTCTGCATAATTTGATAGAGAAAATTGACAAGGTGTGAAAATATGACTTAAATGTCTGAGTGCTGATAGAGTCGGCCCTGTTCGTAGGGCTGCTTTAAAAATCTCTATAAATTATGACTCCAGTATCAATTTTATTAATGCTCCACCGCTGCTTTCTGTGATTATATACCGGTAAATGCATGAAATGAGTTGCTGTCAGTTATCAAAGTTATTCCTTCAAAGCAGGGCTGTGTCTGTAAAGTGCAGGGTGGGTTGTAGCTTTGGACTAATGGGGATGTCTGTCAGTGGAGCTTTTCAAACTGAACAGGCCTCTAAGATTTACAGAAAGTAAAGTAATTTTGATGTATTCTGTATACCTCTTTATTCTCTCTACAATCAGAGATCCGTTAAGAAATGTGTTGAAGTTGTGTTGCTGAGAGAAATTGAAACCTGCTGCAGGAGAGAAAATGCATACAACATATGTGTTTACCCAACTCCACACCTCTGATCATATCCCAAACCTAAAATCAGAAGGATTCTGGGTCATATTTAAATCAAATCTCTCTCAAATCCCTGTCTCCTTATCTAATCAGTGCCTGTAACTTTCAGTGGACTGAAAGAGCTCAAAAAATATAAAATGTCTGTCATTTACTTTGTAGTAATATGATTAATTGCACATTTGATTGGTTAAATGCACCACAAAAGCACAACAAAGCTGAAATTCTAAGGGCCCTTGTTGTATTTTACCCTTTTCTAAGGCCCTGTTTCAAAACCTAGTTTCAGCACTATTAAAATATGGCGTTATTCTGTTTTCATTGGGCATTAAAACAGTCTGGGTTTAATCAATCTATCCCAAACTCACACAAACAACGTGGAAAATGGAAGTATTTTGGCATGGAAATACCGGTGGGTTTCTGGGATTCTGGACAAAATAAGATGGGGTTTGTTTGTGTGTGTGTGTGTGTTCGTATGCATGTGTATGAATACATGCCTATTTGTGGGAGGGTGGGGGAAAGAGTAGAGTGACTCGGCATGTCCCGCCTCCCAGCCCTTCCCAAGTTGACACTTTTTTTTCACATTCTAGATGCATTTTTTTTAATTCAGAGAGGAGGCACTTCAGCCAAAACTCTGGGGGTTCAGTTACTCTTTAACGGACCAGAAACAGTCTCATCTCACAGCATGTTTAATCCCTCAGTGACTGAAAAAGTGCTATGTTGGGTGCGTAATCTGTACATAAAAGAGAGAGGTTCAAAAATACTGGCTAAGTCAGGATGTTGAGTCCAATTAGTGACAAATCAGAGGTTTAGTGTTTTGCTCAGACATTAAATTGACGTGTGTGAGGCTAAGTCTCCACATAGCATTTTTTTGGGCAAAAAAAGCGCCGGTGGAGTGCTTGGTAGTGCTGGGATGAAGTGTTTATGCACTGAGAGAAAAATCACTGGGTGTCAAGAAAAAAAACACTACACGAGACTCCTGTTTCGATGACAATATCCTGACAGCTGTACCCTATGAATGTTGACAGGTCGTTAACAGAGGGATGACAACAACTAGGCCTAACTAACAACTCATAGTATGGCAAAAAAACCCCACTCACCAGTCATTCTAAGTGTACATCTAATCTGATCCCACAAACAGGCCAACTCACCTGGACATGGTCTCAAAGAGGCCCACACAGGCCAAACCCTCCACTTAAAAACACTTCCTCTTCCTGGATTTCTTCCTTGCTTCTCCTAAGAGTCTGTCTATCCTAA
>JAPZDV010000020.1:12299186-12310647 GCA_029814665.1 Acanthurus lineatus | reverse complement strand
CCCACACCTTAAAGGCTGGTCTGTGAAAATGTTGTATTACATGAAACAGGTCCGTGGCGTAAAAAAGGTTGGGGACCGCTGTCTTAGTGTTACCACTGCTCCGAAATTTCATTCTGTGTACCCTTGTTGTACCCCGTATGACAATAAAGTTTGTCAAAGTCAAGACAGGATAAAGTTATGATTAGTTTCATGATCAGAAAATTGAAGGAAGATGAGGAGACTCTTTAAAAAGCTAAATACATCATTCAGATGTTGGGCTGGTCGATATGATATAGATTCAACACTGATTCATGCTGCTTCTCTGCCATCACTCAACTCTTTGTGCTACTCAGTCTAACTGGGTCTGGTTGCACCATCTGGTCTTAGCTAAGACTAGTCAAAACTCCTGAGTCAGTTTTAGTTAAGACCTGTCTTAAGAGTGGATTAAGCCTAGTCTTAACTAGGCCCAGTTTTAGCAATGTGCGTTTACATGAACAGCCCCGTTATTATGGCATTTGCCTAGCAGCGTGTGTTGCTGGCATATGCTGCTACGTGTCTCCGGCTGTCTAGTTAATTTTCTGTCATTTTGCAGCTGCTATGGATGAAGCAAATTAAATTTCACAAACATAGAAATAAGAAAAATTAATACACACAACATATAAAATGCTATTTATAAAATGCTTAAATAGCATTTTATAGGCTATGTTGATAGTGTAAAAACAGAGTGCTATTGCTAGCTGCAGAGTGAGTGGCAGAGCTGGTTACGTTCCGACACAAACGGCAAGTGACGGCTCTTAAGTCAGTTCAAACATGTATCTCCTGCAAGAATCGTAACATCTCAATCAGCTCCTCGTCTCTGTGTCTGTCACATTATCATTAACTGTTTTAGTTAGAGGTATTTAACGTTTTTGTTACAGTGAGGCCTGGATTCCTCCTCCTAACCAGGCTGATTTAAGAATGCTTAGGCCCTGTTAGAGCAACAGGAGCAACTGCTAAATCGGGCTTCGAATGCCAAGGCGCGACCAGTCTTAGCTTAGCTAAAACCAGACTTCAGACCAGTTGGTCTTGGTCCTGGACAAGCCAACAGCCTGCAACATTTTTGTTTGTATGTGTGTGTGCATGTGTGTGTGTAGCAACAGCGAAATAACTAGTAGTATAGTAAATAGTAAAAATGTGACCAATAAAAGCATTGGTGCATAATCTAATGCTGATTATATTATTTTCTAAGTTTTACAAAAAGGATTTTCTTCATCATTTTTAAAAACATTTATACCTGCTGAGAAGCTGCTGAGAAATTTAATCACCATCCTCGTTCATTGTCTCTCAGGGGGGCAAAAACATAACCAGTTTATCTATCAAATAGCGCCTGTCATAGATTTTCATTATCACCATGCAACAATAAAATTCATAAATGTTTCTGCCAATGTGCTAACTCTAAATCTAACTGCCCTCCTGCATCCTGGTGCATCTTGTTATTATTTCTCTCTGCGTGGTGCATGCAGCTGATGTGTTCACTGTTTTATGTTTTCAGATATTGCAGACTTTTTGTTTGCGGCTCCTTGTCTCCACCTCAGACACAGAAACACAGCAGCAGTGCATTCCTTGGTCTGTGTAACTGGGCTGGGAGCTGTTACACCCTGGTCCACTGTGGCTGATCTGGCACTTCAAACTGGACATTAACTGGATGTTTGGACACAAAGTCCTCCCTATGTGTGTCGCCGTGGTGTCACGACTTCAAAAGACTCTTTTTTTTAAACTATTTTATGTCCAATATTATGGGAAGATGGACTGTTACAGTTGACATTTAGAGGTGGTATGTATTTTATTCTGTTTTACTTTTTAAATTGCACTTGCTGTGTTTGGTTAATGGTCATTTCCACAGAAAAAGTCCACTTTACTGCAGAGTAATGATTCCTCACCATATGGTTGTAGTTATAATCTTCGTAGAGATGTATCCCTGGACGACATTACGGTTTTTACAGTCACCTTGGCTTGGTTTTTACATTTTAATATCAGTGTGTAAAAGCAAGTCTGGCTTGCCAAACGGGGAAAATGTGAAACTGTCCTGAGTAAACCGAAATACCCTGAGGACGCAAAGGCCCAGATCCACTGCATATGAATTAGTTTCTGTAATTTGGTTAATTAAATGCACATTTATAAGTAAATCTTTATCACTCTGAGGAGTAGTTTGACATTTCAAGCCTTAGTTTATTAATTTTTGTGCAGAGATTTAGATGGGTAGTTTGATATGCTACATGTTAAGCTACATCTAGCAGTAGCATAGCAAAAGGCTGGAAGCAAAGGGAAACAGTTTAGCATGAGACAGTCTAAGTGTCCATGTCATCAAGTGGGGTACTGCATTTATATCAAGTTTCCAAGATATTATATTAATTTTATTTATTTATTTTTTTCTAAAATGATGCATCTTTCTCGACCTTAATCAGTGTTTTAAAATTAGCTAACAATCTATGGGAAATGATTTGATCTAATGGGAACTTGGTGATAACACAATACAAACATAATTACCAAGTGATTGACAGTTGTCAAAAAGAGGCCAAAACACACATTTTCGCCTCAAAGCCAACTGTGACTCTTTTTATTACTGTTGTATTAAATATGTTTGATATGTTGTGATCTTGATCCTGAATTTCATGTATAAATAAATGATAAATAAACCTAATTTAAAAAGTGAAATAACAGAAAAAGCTAGTCATTAGTGGGAAAAAAAAGTGTGTCCGTGCTACTCATCCAAGCAAAGTTGCCAAAAATGACAAACATGTTTAATTCCGCAAAATGCCCTGTAATGACAGCATTTATCTTGAATTTAATATTTATAGTTTTGTTTTGTGTTTGCAAAAACATCACTTAGTGCAATAAAATACATCCCTTCCATTAGGAGTTTTGGACATTAAAAGTCTTCTGCTGAAATGAATCCAAAGCAGTAATGGAGTGTGCACAGTGATGCATCCTAATGAGCTTTAATGATGTGTGCTGCAGTGCTGCCCTCTAGTGAGATCAGGCATAGATGATGCAAATCACCGCAATAAAGTTAACATTGCAGAACATCTGCACACACACACACACTCACACACACACTTAAGCAACAACACTACAACAGACGTTCCAAAGTCAAAAGCAAACAGAAAGCGTTGTTAAAATTTTAAAATTAATTTATTATATGTCTTTGTCATAGAACTCATTACTTTTGTTCATGGTTAACATACAGCCATTCATATAGAGAACAAATGAGTTTTTTTTATTCGTCATTTTCAATTAACTTAGAAATTTACACTCTTGGTTGTGACCCCGCAGAGGAGAAAAATATGATTTTTTTTTTAAAAGTATCTTTTTCTCATTTGTGTTCCCCACCCCCCACCCCCCGAGGGAAAAGTCCATCTGCCTCCTCCTCCTCCTCTTCATCTCCTGTTCTCTCTCCTCTCAGTCTCTTTCATTTGGATGAATGGATGTGGAGGCAAGGGAACACCTGAACACACTGGCACAATGATGAACACAGGCAAAGGGGCTGATGCGCGTCGGGAGCCGAATACCAAGCCACCGAACAACACACCCAATCTTCTTCTTCTTCTCTCATCTCTCTCTCACACACACAAACACACATACACATTCAGTGAGCTACAGTGCATACACTCACTCTCCCAAACACACACTCTCCTGCACACCGATTACAAAGACCATCAAACCGTTCCAAAAATAATAGTACAAAATAATAAAAGACCCCAGAAACAAATTGAATCCCCAACAATGATATAAAAAATAAAACTATTAAAAAAAAAAAAAAAAGACCAAATACAATCATTATCAGTGCATGGGGGACAGAGGAAGGCAGGGTGTTCAGGTTGTGTAATTTTACAATTTCACAATGTGTTATAGGGTACGCCCATATGTGGCCATTGTGTAAAAAATAAAAAAAACATCTTGTCCTCTCCCGAGCGACTGGTTCGTTTTCACAGGCTACGTGAGGACATCTCTGTAAGCTGCTCAGGTCAGGTAAGAAGGTGTTTGCACTGGGTGACAAAAAGATGAACTAGAATTACACGTTATGAATGCTTTCTAATAATCTCTTCAAAAATCAATCAGGACAGCTAACAGAGCAAACAGACAATGTGCTGCGACCCATTTGCTTTCACCAAGATTTTATCCAATAATAACCAAACAACACCAAAAAAAAAAACCAAACACCCAACCCGAGTCGTCTGACCTACTCACATTACCCGTCTCACATTGTAAAAATTTAGATTTTTTTTAAAACGCAACAAAGGCTGTGTGAAGAGGGAACGGCCAAATCTGGCAACGTAGCAGGACGGTGAAGAGGATTAGATGGATATGAACCTGGCAACCGGCCTGTTGGTTAATTGGCTGCAGACAGCACTGTGCCCCGAGGACATGAGACCGGGTGGCAGCACCATGCCTGGTGCCAGTCATCTGCCGAGGCCGTATTGTTGATGACTGTGTGTGAAAATGTGTGTGTGTGTGTGTGTGTGTCAGAGCAACATGATGTCTTTTGTCAGTTAGTCATTTGTCCTTTTTCAAGGACAAGATGGACGGAAGGCGGAGGAAGTGTTTGTGTGATATGTGAGAAGACAAGCAGGATGCCTCCTAGTGGTCGCTGTGTGAGGACAGGCCACTGTGTGTGTATATGTGTGTGAGTGTGTGTGTTTGTTTGTGTAGGCTTTACTAGGCAGCTTTAATTAATTACAATATGTATATATTTCAGTCTGGACCAACAAGTTTATTCATCAAGTTTGAAGAAAAACAAGCTTGTTTCGTTTTGTCAGCGACATTTAAAACATTTCAAACACGCTGTTTTTGGTTCTTAGGTAGAATAAAATGTGATTTATGACCCAGTTTACACATTAACCAGTGTCTGGCTTTTTTTTTCTCACGCTGCTTAATAAAGCCTTCTCACAACAAACACCAGTGATTGAATCATTTCATGTTAAAATCTTGCATTCATACGCAAAAAATAATAACCCTGTTTAATAGACATTTCATTGCCTGACTGGCTAACAGTTTTAATTTCAACAAAATTAAAAGTAAACAAATAAACAGATACATCCCCCATATATATTTATGCAGTTATTTAAAAAAAAAAAAACACAAACCTCAGTAAGGTGCAATTTGTAGTTTTACAGGCAAAAGTCCTATCAGTTATTCAGTATACAAATCAATTAAAAAGCTTTTTCCCAAAGAGATGATCATCTCTCTCTCTTTTTTTTTACCTTTTTTTTGACACCTTTGTCCATTTGGAAGAAAAAAAATAACATCAGTGATAAAAGAGGAAAAAAACAGATCACAAAAAAAAGCTTCAAAGCAGCACCACTTTGCTGTCAGACAGTCACAGAACATTAAACAAAAAATGAGGGTAAAAATGGCAGGTTTCATTTTTTTTTTTTTTGTTTTTTTCATTTTGCCTGAATGCCCGTTGGCTCTCAGGTTGGGGCTCTCCGGCCCGAACCGGTTTCGAGCGGCTTAGCGACGAGAAAAATGGTTTTTTGGTCAAACAATGGCGAGCCTTCATAGCGATCGCATAACAGCGAGGGCACGAACAGAGCGGCTACAGTAGTCTGACTCTTTGACCAGCAGAGGACACGACCACAATCAGACCACAGTAAAAAACAGAGGCTGTACTGTGTGTATCTTTGAGTTCATGTGTGTGTGTGTGTGTCTGTGTGTGTGTGTGTGTATGTGTGTCGTGCTTATGAGTGTTATCTGCACATGTGGGGAAAAAACAAACAAACAAACAAACAAAAAATCAAATGAAAAAGCAATTTTGCAAATCGAGTGGTTAAGTGATGCTGTTTAGGTCACAAGGAGGAGATGATATCATCAAAAAAAAAAAAAGAAAACAGAGAAAACAAGATGGCTGCCACAGTATGAAGTCCCCTTTACAGCATCAGAGGAGGTAAAAAAAAAAAAAAAACCTGTGAGGTGGAGTGGAAGTCTATTCTAGCAGGCTGAGATAGTACTTATGAGCGTACACACACATTCAGTCACACGCTGCCTTAAAAAGACATTAAATATCAAGCTGCCAAGTGGATAAAGTTACAATAAAGTAAAAAAAAATAACAAAGTTAAAAAGAAAAACAGAGGGTCAAAAAAAAATTATTCTCCCTTCTCTGTTTCTCAAACTTCCACCCAAAAAACAGTATTATAACTTTTAGAACAGAAGAAAAAACAAAACACATTGATTGACTTCACACAAAAAGCATAAGTGCAAAACAAAACCAAAAGGAAGAAAAGAGTGGAGACCATAAATGTGGAAAGTCTGTGATTGTGAGGATCAGTCACTCCCTCTTTCCATCCGTCTCTGTTTCTGATTGCAAGAAATTCAAACCCCTCTGGAGGCTCGCTCTCACTTTCCCTCGCTCCTCCATTCCCTTCATTTGCCTTTTTCTGACCCCGTCTCACTCTCTCTCTGTCTGTCTCTCTCTCTCTCTCTGTCTGTCTCTCTGCCTCTGTCTCAGTTCACGGCGGGACGCTAAGGGACAGCAAGTTTCTGAGCGTTGCAGGTAGGCTCAAGTTACAGAGCAGATCACACACATGCACACACAAAAAAAAGGAAAACACACACACACACACACTACATGGACAAAAGTATGTGGACACCTGAAAACTACAGCCCTGTGTGTGATTATTGTACATCTCATTATAAAACAATGGAAATGAATCTACTGCTATAACAGTCTGATCTCTTCTGGGACAGTTTCACTGCCTCACTTCAGCTCAAAGATCATCAATTAAAAAATCCCAAAGGTGCTGCATTGGGGTCGAGGGTCAGTCAAGTTCTTTTACACCAAATTGGAAAAACCGTTTCTTTAAGGACCTGGGCTTTGGTCACAGGGGCATTGTCATGTAGAAACAGGAAAGGCCCCTCCCTCAGACTGTTACCACAAAGTTAGAAGCAGCCTTAAATATGACTTTATGCTGCAGCATTAATGGCCTTGAAAGCATATGTTTGCAATCAGCTTCTCACTATGAATGATGGGATCCCGCGTGAACGCACTATTTTCTGCCATCATGTGCCCCGGTTTTACTTATTTCATTTATTAGATTTATGTTTTTTTTTTCTTCTTCTTCCTTTAAGTGCTCTTCTACTGGTTTCAAGGAGGAGGGGCTCGATCAGACAAAGGTGATGTCACCCCCGTTTTGCGTGCGCCCCATCAGGATTTAGCAAAAGTTGATTCAGCATTTGACGACAGTTGGCGAATAGTTCGGTCACCTTCGATCGTATCTGATCGGTCACATTGTCATGATGAAGCAGATTAAAGACTGATGATTTCTGCCTGCCTAGATACTGTATCTCTATGGCAACATTAGTTACAGTATCCAATCAAATTCTGCAAAAAAACTATGACGGTGTCCGTGACATAACAAATTATTCTGGGTGTGTGACATGGAAGAAAAGTGTCTTTAAACCCTTTTTTTTCCTGTTGAAAATCCCTCATTTCTATGAACTGCCCCACTTTAAGACAGGCTTAAAAACTGCTGGGCATTAAAAAAAAAAACAAAAGGTTTGCTCACTTACAGTTAGTGAGAGAAAAAAGTGATGCAACTCACTTTCCTGTAAGCTAGGGGTGAATCTCATTTGTTCAATGAGTAACTGGCTAAAGTATTACTCAAAGGGTGATACATGATTTTACACTATTGGCTCACTATTTAGTCAGAGATATGTGGTGTAATTTTATGAAAGCACTTGTACTTTAAAGCAAAGTATCAGTGCTTCAATATTTCAGACAGTTGGAAGCTCACAAACTCGTATCAAACCCATATCACACATCAAAATTATGCTACCAGTGTTTGCCACAAAGTGCAGTCTCTCTCTCTCACACACACACACACACACACGGACACACGAATCAACATTCATCCCTTTCCTCTCCGGTTTCTGACAGCATTTGATCTGCGGCCAGGTGTCTGACTTTTTCATGCACGTAAGCGTCACAGTGTCCATCTGTCTCTGCAGCGCCACGCTGACTTTCATCTTTTTGATCCTCCGTGTCACAACATATGGACTCCTCGACCAGACTCGTCCTACACCCGCTCTGAGCCAACAATCTGTCCTGGAGCATATTCGTCCAGAGTCAATAAACACACACCCTCTTCTCCTACTTTGCCGTCATAAACACCAGATGCGTTCATCCGATAAAAAACGTGACACCTTTAACAGAGGAGGAGTTTTCCTCATCATCATTACAAACGCTTCCACTTTTTCATTCTCAACGCTGCTTAATTCGATGTGTTTATTTGCCTAATTGGAGCCAACTTCAGTGTTCAGTTCACTCCATAGTGAGTCTTTCGGTAAGCTGTAAAGGGTTAGTTCACCCAAATATTCCCACTGTGCTTTATTGGTGTGATGCCACGCAGATAGTTTTGGTTTAATCTGGCCTGGATTTGAAATATTTGCTCAATACAGTTGTGGTTTCCACAACTTTCAGATCTCTTCCCGGGAACAGTGTCTTTATTACTGTGAAAATTCCGCAGAAAATGAGGTCAACAGTTTTTATAGAGAGTATTTCCTGGTAGACGGTAGTTTCAAGGAAAACGAAAAGGCACTACAAAGTAAATTTCTCACTGCTTTTTTTTTGTAAAACCATAAAGGAAATTTAATTTTTTCTACATTGTTAAGGATTGGCGTTAGAAATATCAGAAACGGTTTTGACAAAATCTGGTTTCCTGGAATCAGAACTTAATACAACAGCACAGAGGGAGTTGTTTTGTAATTTGGGTGAAGTGACCCCTGTAATTCTACCTATTGTGTTCAGTTTAAGACTATCAAATCAAACCTTGAAGTCCAACTGAGCAGACAAAAGTAGGTTAAAGACTTCCACTTGTTTTGGGTAATACTTGTGGCGAGAAACACCAAATACTTTCCAATCAGTGGTGACACATCGTTGCGGCTGTCAGACTTAATGTGATCGCTCAGCTCGAGGAATGCAAATGCTTTCTGCTCCTCACACAAAGAAAAAAAAAACAACCTGTTTACAGCCAAGATGACAACAGCAGAAGTTTTTGGTTGAGTTGTTGATGGGAGGGGTGCGCCGGTTAAAGTTTTAAATTTACAATTACAAGGAATTTCTTTCTGGATTTGAGTTGAGGCTTTGACGCATCATTCAGCCGCAAAGATTGTTCCTCACAGGTTTTAACTGCTGAATAAATGAAGTAAGGAGTCAAGACTAAAGGGGGGGGGGGGGAGTCTTTTGTGTCCCAGGAAAGCACATTTGGCACTTTTTTCATAGTTTTCCAAAGGTTTATGCACATTCCAGACTCATGTAAGAGCCAGGAGAAAGAAAGAAAGGAAGAAAGAAATGATTTCAACAACAAAGTTAAAAAGGGGCTCAAGTAAAATGACTCTCTTTTCTCCGCACCCCCACAAACTCCTCCTTGATTTCCGGCCTGCCTGCCGCTAGTATTTCTTGGAAAAGATCAATCGGTGGAAGCCACAAGGTTGGCGGGGGGCCAGGGCCGTGAAGGCATGTAAAGCCCTGTGGACAGGCAGCCAGCCGCTCCGCAAGCACAACAACAGATGGGGGGGTGATTGGGTAGGTGGTGGGGCAACTTAGCCCGGGACACACACATCTGTACGGGGCACACACACACACACATGCTGAATGGTACGAAACATATGTTGATGGTTAGTGTGTGTGCTGAAAAGAGGGTTGGACCAATAATGAGGATTCTGGAGGCTGATAGTGATAATTTCAACCCAGTGTTTCTCATTTTTGTCACGATATTCTGAATCATCTCTGCTCAACTTTGTCAAGTTTGAGAAAAATAACGCTGATGTCACAGTGATGTCATCAGCTTGGCCTTGAATGCTGTTTATTTCTAACTGGATGGAAAGTTGTATACAACAGGCAATGAGTTTGACAGGAGCAAACAATTAGCAGGTGGGGAAGATGTAGCAGAATATACGCTGCTGAGATGCATTGTGGGAAATGCAAGATCAAGTGTTTTCGCTGAATATCTTTTGCAGCAGTTATGCTCCTTTTTTTTAATACATGCATTTAGGGCCCCTAGCCTTCATGAGAGTGCAAAATTAAATCCCAAAAGTTTCATTTTCAGCCTTAAAAAGGCACAAATAAACATAAAAAATTCAGTTAATTGATCATTTTAGAAGAAAATATGTAGCATTAAGCAAAAGTCAGACAAAAGCTGCCTAATTGGCTGCAATGCAGCAGTTCTTGTTATACTGGAGTTAAATGTACAAGTAGATTTTTAGTAAAAACAGTCTCTGACAGCACTTACATCCTAAGTTTAGAGCACTCCAGAGGCAAACACTAACCTTCTAAACAGGCCCAGGTTTGTTTCTTGTTGCTAGCATTAATGACTGTAGGCAAACACAAAGGGCGCCAAGCTGTTTCCAAGAATACTGCAGTGGAAGCATCTTTGCTGCATGTCATTTATAGTTTTGCATACACAGTTCATTTATTCCCTCTGTTACTATCACCTGCAGCAAGTAACATTGTTTTTTTGTTTTTTTTTTTGCAGGTATTTGTTGGTGGAAAACCAGAGTAAACTGATCGAATTAAAAGCCTAAGCTTGTACCTTTTGGTCGAATGTTTGACACTCCTGTAAAAATGCTGAAAACGCTGTAAACATCCTTAAGAGATGTTGTGGTTTATGTGGCTGCAGCTATTTTCATTTTCATATGTTATTGCTTTATTGATTTTTATGATGGCGCACAACAAAAAACACTGACAGCAGGCGCCAGGCCAGCATCGCGTTCAGTCAGACTGTTTAGGAACATAAAATGTGACGCTTTTGTTAAAGTGCCGTAATGTCTTTGGAGTGTTCACAATCAGCCAAAGTGTCCTTGAGCAAAAAAACACAGTCCCTCCTTTTTGGATATCACACACTTTAAATCCATTATGAGCTCAGTGAGGCGGCGCGTACACACACACACACACACACACACGACTTCAATCGTTCGGCATCACATTCTCGTTTTCACTTTAACTGTCACTGGTTTATAGATTTCCTTTTACAGGGATGATGAGCTGCTGCCTTCATTTGGACGCTTTTCATTTCATTGCAGCAATGACTTTTCCCTCATCAAAGTGAAAAATCAAAGCCGTTCGGTCAAGCTTATTACCTCCCTCCGCTACGCGTGTCATAACCACGCTTCATCCAATAAGACTGTCTCTGGGAACAGCAGTGGAAGGATTATTTCCGATATGTCTCTTTTTTTGGGGGGGGTTTTAGTTTCCATTCATCAACCTTCAGCTTTCGTTTGAAACCGGACTCTCTCTTTTTTTCTTATATCCTCGCTCAGCTTCTTCAAAAAAACGTTTTTTTGACTTAATTATGACTCTAAAAGTGTTTTTTTCTGTCTACCTTTGGTGCTGGTTAATGGTGTACATAGCATACCTGTATCACATAAACATTTACTGAAAGCAATGCATTTTTTTTTTACTGCGGCCAGGTTGTGTATGTAGAAATAAACTCATAACAGTTTCATCCC
>JAPZDV010000020.1:12266410-12284219 GCA_029814665.1 Acanthurus lineatus | reverse complement strand
AGTTACAATTTTTTTAATACCATTTCATTAAAAACTGAATGCATTTCGAATATAAATATAGAGAAATCGAATAAGTGTGTGTGTTTGTCTGTGTGTGGGTGTGTGTGTGTGTGTGGGGGGGGGGTGTCTTATCAGTTCAGCCCATCACCAATTGACACACCCATCACCACCAATCCCATAAAAATATATATATATATATTAAAAAAAAACAAAAACTATGCAAAGGAACTTACATATAGAGCAACCACAGGCATGGTGTGAGTGTTTTCTGCAGCTTCAGGAATGCCGGGGCGCCTCTGAGCCAAGACATGATCGTAGAAAACACTCCACTGTGATCATGTCACCGGGCCTTCTCAGTAACTGTCAGGACCTTTCTCTGCTGAGCGATGCTGCCTATCAGATAATGGACAGGGTGGATTTTTTTTAAAGGTTGAGAACCAGTCAGACATGTGACAGAGATGAGGAGATTATTTCTGCTTTGCCACTCAGACTGGTTTGAAAATGCCAACAGAGTGGAACACAGGTTAGCAAATAATCAGCTGTTTTTTTTTTATTTTTAACTGGCAATAAGTTAAGATATTGAACTCTACATGCGATCATAACTAATTATCTGTTAACTTTACTCTTTAAATTCATCCTCTGTGCAGATGTCTGTAGTTTTTCTGTGGCTGTCTCTGTACAAAGTGTGCACCTCGTACCTTTGGGTGCAGGAAAAAAATTTTATTTCCTCCTCCGTTCCTGGCTAGACTGCTGCAGTTGGTTGCTGTTGCTTTAGCTGTATAGTTTCTGATGCTTCTCAGATTCATCGGTTACAATCTCCTCTAAAGTACTGTCCCTGTTTTCGTGTTGTGCGTGCCCTTAGGATGCACACTACTACTGTGCTGTGATGCACTGGTAAGGTTTAGACTGGCCCTTAAATTCTTGAGAAGTAGGTGTGGTTACGCTTGTGGGCAGAGATAGCCTTGGAGGTAAAAGCTCATACAAACAGGTAAGTAATATAAAACTGATTTAACACTGCAGGAAAAAAAGGAGTCTAATTCTAATTGAAACTTTGTGTTTTAATGCAAACTAAAAAAGAATTTTTCCAATTTATGATTTTTTTTATTGACTTTTCACTTTTTACAGTCAGAAAAACTTGAATCTTTGTTTTTTTAGAGACTTTGCATTTCAAAATTCAACCTAAAGTTTACATTCATTTGCCAGATTGACATTTCTGATGCCCCTCATTTGCAGTCATGTACATGTTATTATGATTTTTATATATTTCTTTAGTCTTTATTTTGTGAAGCATGTCTCAGTAATTGCATTGTTTTTCTATGCAAATCTGTGCAGGACTCTATATTGTTGTTTTGATACAAAACTATCAATTCTACTAGCTAACAGCTGAACAGCACATTATGTAAAGAAGGCACAGAAATATCAAGAGGAAACACAAACACAGAAAAGAACCCAAAGTGTAAAGCTTTACTTTTATGCCTCTTTATCTTTATTTAAACATTAAATTAAAGTTTTCTTTCATGCAAAAAAAAAAAAGGCCCAGATGAATCAGTCAGGTTCAACAGCCAGCACCTGTTTTTACGACAATGAGCTATCCAATCAAAACAGGGCAGGTCCTCAGATCTGGAATGCAACGAATTGAAGGAAGAGGAAATTTTCAGAAAAGGCCTTTTTTGTGTGTTTTGATTCCGGCTGATGTGAGTTCCTGTGTTTATACAACTGTGAGCTTTTATTTGAGGACCGTCTGAAAATGAGGAGGAGGTGGAGAGCCGAGAGATCGCTCCTCTCCCCTTCAACTCTGTTAGTTTATCTTATCAGTAAGGCCCTGCTTGTGGATTTCATATCACTCAAAAAACAAAAAAACAAAAAAACCCTTTCTTTCTCCGCCAGCGACTCTGCCTCTGTGGGAATTTTTTTTTTAAAAGTTTCAGGAGTGCACATTCATCGCAGGAGTGTTTAGAAAAGATGACGAATGCAGCCCAAACATTTGGTTTGGAGACATGTAGGCCGATCAGAGTGATAAACAATCACATAGAAAGAGAGGGAGGGAGGGGGCGGGGGGGAAAGAGTTTTCCCACTGCTCCCAATTTCATTCGTCTGACTGTGTGTGTGTGTGTGTGTGTGCTTGCACTGCTACTGCCGAACTGCTGAACCAGTTTCACATTGAACTTGGTTGGTCCTTGAATTTGGGGGCTGTCAGACAAAGAGGCGTGGGTGGGTGGGTGGGTGGGTGGATGGAGGGGAGGGAGGGGTCTGTCTGTTCTCATAGCTATAGTGCGATTAGGTGGGAAAGTCGCCCCTAACAAAAGACAAAACATAGTTTTAATTTCTCAGTTTTTATAAAAGCAAAATATCCTTCCATGGATCTATTTTAAAAAATAAAAAAAACGGAAAAAAAAATCTGATTTAGAAAGATAAATTAATATCAAAATCTTTGAGAAACTGAAAACAAAAGATTAAAAATTGTAACTGTACAGTTACAATGCAAATATCTCAAACCTAATCAGCATCTGATTTGCATATCCTGCCCGTCTCTCTCATCCCTTCTGTAACACAGAGCATGTTTTGAGCTTTTTCTGTCAAATTAGAACCCGATGTTCATTAAATCATTGTTTTTTTTGGCAGGAAAGTTAAGGAGGATATATTTAAGGTGAATATAAATAAGGGCAAAACAGGTTTTGAACACAAAATGGGTGTTACAGATGTTAATCAACATAACTGAGCTGAAGCCAGCAACCCTTTGGCTCAGTGATGAGTTTAATGGAGGCATGTTGGGTGGGAATCATCAGGCCTCTGTCTGTTTCTGAACTTATGAACTGGTTTAGTGAGTTATGTTTGAGCTTTATGGTGCTATTTCAATAAATTACGATCCTAATATGTTCATACTGAGCACTTATGATATGAATTTGCTGCTTTTTTTGCGAAGTTACACTTCTTAACTCAGTACCGCTAAACTGATAGTATGTTAGGTGTTTTGGCGGCGTCACACAAATGTAACTCAATATTCAATATTCAGCTCTGGAACCAATTAAAGTAAAAGTGCACATACAGTATATGTGTTTGTGCATTCACACACACACAAACATACACAGGCAGACACACTTAAGCACATGCAATCTCACTCGGTGGTTTGTGGGGTTCAGTTTTTTGCAATGCTAGCCGATCCGTTGCATAGGTGACGCACTGCCACTCCACGGCGCTTAGAGGACTTTGTTTTATCAGAACTTAAGGCGGTTAAGCAGTGCTCAGTGTGTGTTCATGCGTGTGTGATGGATGATGCCCTGTGAGGAGTGAGCTGCCTCCACTAAATCCACCTTTCTCCTCTTTCAGCACAAAAAAAAGAAAACTCCACACGTCTTTCCACTTGAGAAAGGCTGCGGTATTGCCTCAACTGAACTACAAAGCGTCCCTCGGCTTATTCTGCACCACCCACAGTCTCTGACCAGTCTGTTGATCTCACCTAACAAGCACCCGGGGGGGGGGGTGTGGAAACAAAACAAAGCATCTTGGGTGCAGCAGTTAGTGAGACCAACTTCCAACCAGGATGATCAGAAGTTTGGTCCCAATCAAAGAGTCCTGTAAGGCTTTGAAACAAAAGGAAAAGTCCTGTAATTTGCAGTGTTCAACAAGAAGAATCCAACCTAAAATGAGCCACAAGTTTTGCAAGATCACCTCTTGTTTGTGAGGGACAGAGCGAAATATAACTCATTTTAAAATACAGAAGAACTGGGAAATTCTAGTGCATGTTTGGAATAAAAATCCATTGTTTCAAAGGGCTTTACCATTAAAAAAAGACAATAAAAGAGTATTCTTCATGCTTATAATTCCAGTTCAGCTAACTTTATTATGGGTGGATCCCTTCAATGGCAAACAAGCATAGTTTACTGGAAAGACTGGGAGAAAAGACTAAATGTTCCTTCTGTCAGCCGTGCTCTTTTTGTTTTTTGTTTCTTTGTCTGTCAAGTCAAGGTTACTTTAAATGAGAACAAGCTGAAAAGGCTGACAAAAGCTACAAAAGTCGTTTAAAAAAAGAGCATCGTAGAACAAAGCCAAATAAAACACTGCAGTATAAAGTACTTAAGAAATTATTGCAACCCGATAAACTGCCAAGAGGAAATAATTAGGACATTATTCGGGGCGTGAACTGGCAGATGCCGATCAAACCGTTAATCAAGCTGTTGAGCTTTGATCATTTTGAAATTAATATCACCACAAACAGCTGATAAATATGTTAGATTGTCAACGGTTTTAAAACTGGGACTTTTGCAGCGAAGCTTCTGTACAAAGTTGTGACATCTGCACATGCTATGATGTTAACCCAGCGCGTACTGTGTGCTCAAAATGTTCCTTCAGCTTTTTGCCTGTTGACGCATGTTAATGAAAGTAATTTCCTGGATCCATCTGACGGCCGTGCTTGTTTTTTAAGTCATACTGGACCAACTGGTTCTAATTGCGTTAAGCTGTTTTTTTTTTTGGTGTATGTGATGATTTGAACTGTTGCTCCTGGACAACTGCCACATAGCCTTTTCTGGGTCTAAGTGCATTATGTGAGTAAAGGCTTTGGCCACCAGACAAACTAAAGGCTTGTTAGTTTCATTTTTTTACTGTTTTTTTTAATATAAGCATCAGTGAACGTCGCAACTAAAACTGAACTTTTTTTCTTTCAAAGCTTTGGTTTGCCCCTATGGATGTATTTAGACAAGATTCATTAACTTAAAAATAGCAGCCCAACCATGCAAATGAAAGCTTTTCACTAGAGGCATTTCTAAAAAAAAAGGTTTCCATTACTGCCCTCTTTAATATGCCTGTGCATTAGGGTTTTCCCAGGGACCCACTTAGTGGACTGCCATATATTTGATTTATTTCTTAGAAAAAAAGGTCAAGTGTGTATGATCTAGGAGGAAGTATTTGTAGAATATGGAAGACATGGAATATAATATTCCAATATATGTTTTCATTGATGTATAATCACCTGAAATGTCGAGTCATGTTTTCATAACCTGAGAATGAGCCTCTTACAGCTAAAGAGAAAGCAGCTCCTCCTCTGTGGGGGTCTGCCATGTTTCTACAGTAGCCCAGAATGGCCAAACAGAACACTGGCTGAAAAGAGGACCTTTTTTATTTTTCACTGACCAGGCCACTGGAAGTTTTCTCATGATCTTATAAAAGGAGGAAGAATTCAGGGATATTCAGAGGAATATCCAGCTGGGTGTTATTTGCGACTTCGCTGCTAGATGGCACTAAATCTCACACATTGTACTTTAAAGCTACAATGGAAAACGTGTATTGGTTCCAAATTTTTAATATACAAGTTGCTTTGACCTGTTGAGGAACTTCTTCATTTGTGTTCTTCAAGTAAAAATGAGCATAAATTCCTGAGTCATGTGATTTTATTATGAATTTTGAAAGTTTTTTTGAGTACTTTGTGGCATTTTGTTGTTTTAAAGTACTTCACATACAATCAGTAGTTTTAAACATCAGCTACCCTGCTCTGATCCCTTCAGTTGCACACCATGAAATGCTTCCCATGTCCTTTTCTTGAAAGACGTGCTCTTCCTGTCTTTATCCTCTGCTTACACTAAAATTTCAGTCTGTATTCTCTTTCTCGTCTTTTCTGGGGCAGAATCAGAGGATTCAGCTCTCATTCTCTCAGCTTATGGGCCACCGGTTTGGTGAGGCAGATGTCAGGAGAAAGCCAGCGTGCTAAGTGGGTTTCAATAATACAGGCATGGTGAGGGCCTCAGTGTGTGTGTGTGAAACTGTGTGTACGTCTCAGACCAGGGTTTTTTGGTGTACATGAATATTGGGAGGTGGAGGGCTGGAGCTGCAGAGTGGATGTGTTCTGCCTCTTAGAGACTTGGTTCGTGTAAGGAATATTGTTTGGGTGTAATGGGTGTGATTTAGTGTGTGTGAGTGTGTGTGGATAGAGGTGGGGGAATGGGAAAAGCCGGTGGAGTGCCTCCATCTCTCTGACCTCATCTATAATTCAGCTCAGCGGCGGTCCGTGAGGTCTTTCTCTCGTCTCCACGATCCCCCCGTTCGCTCTCTGCACTGAAGATGGAGACAAGTGTTCCACGGTACATTTCACCGTCTCTCTCCATCTATCCATCCCCATCTACCGCTACCTCTCCAGAGGCCCGAGCAGCCGTGAGCAGCAGCCCAGTGAATTTCACTGAATGAAGATGTCCTGAACATAGCGAGTGTGTTCAAAAGGTTTACACGTTCTCCACTGTGTTTGACCGAAATCACAAGAAATCCTCCTTTTACACCCTGAGTTTATATCACGAGCAGCTATCTTATTTAGCCATTTTTAGCAACCACCTTTAAAGGATGCATAAAATCTCACATAAACGTGTTAAAAAGTATCACAAAACGTGAAAATCTCTTACGCATGTGTTGACCACATACCTTATATGAGGTATCTAACCAAAAATACTTATTTAAAGATCATCTAAAGCATGGAGACAAGAAAATTTACAACTTGTCTCCTGGTTTTAGGACTCATTCCCGTTGCAATCAATAGTCTGAGTACCTGAAGTACACATAATATTTCAGAGGTAGCAGTATCGGTCTGTGTTTTGTTTTGTCTTTATGTGATTTATGTTTGTAACTCAAAAGGCCGCTCAGGTTTTGTAGCTCAGGATCCTTCAGCTAAACTCTCTCTTTTCCTTTATCAAGGCTTTTTCAGCCGTTCTCCCTCTCTCTTTACTTCCTTTCATTCTAACTTTCTCCTACATTTTTTCCACCAGCAGTGTGGACATGTTTGGATTCCGATCCTGCCTCGAATGCACTAAATAGTTTCCACTGTGATTAGTTTGTTTTTGGGGTTTTTTTGGTCCATCTCTGCGGTATCTCGTTCCAAAACAGGTGGATTTTACTGAAAGGTAAACTGTCCTCTTTCCCCCCACCAAGTCACTCCCTCCAAGCTAAAAAAAAGTTACTTCTTACAGCTATGGAGTAAGTGGCTCCTCCTCTTTAAAGTCTCCCATGTTTATACAGCAGCAGCCCAGAATAAACTTTTCATGCAGTTTTTCACCGTTGCAGCTGTGTCAGCTATGGTTAAATGTCTTATGCAAGATATGTTACATTATTGATGAAGCCAGTGATAACTGAATGTTTTTTTTTCTTGCGGGGGGAGAGGGGGGTTGTTGTTAGCAAATGGCCTTAAAAGAGGGAAAAAAAATGAAGCAAAGTATTGCTGCAAATACAGCTAGTTGTGACATACAATGAAGTAAGTTCCTGGTTTGGCATCGTCTTATCGGCATCATCTTCTCACTTCTGTCAGACCCCCCGATCTGGGTTCAGCTTCCTCCCCTTGATCATTAGAATATTCTCTGTCTTGAAACTCTAACAAGACTCCCCTCAGCCCCCCTGATCTCAGTCCAGCTGCCTCAGTAGTCCAGTCTTGTTGACTGAACACCAAATTAAAAAAAGGTAAGCCAATTATACATCTGCGGCCTGCGGGAAAACTTCACTCCACTACAAAGGCTTTAAGCGTCCATCTTCCCAGTTTCCTTCACCATCATACATCACCGCGCAGCTCCGTTAATGAACACAACCCTCTTAAAAAGCAATCTTCGCTGCAGTGATTCACTCCTTCAGTCATTTGCAGCACTCATCCTCCTCTTTTTGGCCACACCCACTTCCTGCTCCTCTATTAGCAGCCACATCTCATCTCCTGGTGGCTTGTTACCACTCTGCTGTGTGATGGTTTGGCGGACTCTGCTGACTGACGCTAGCATTTGTTCAAAATCAGTAATGACAGGGTCCTGCAGATCATCTTGACAGTAAACAAACACACTCTCCTTGTTGCAATGCTTTCCCCAGGTGTGTCATTATTTTCAAGACAGGATGAAAACACCAAATCTCTCTCTGTGTTTTTTTTTTCATTTCCACTCCTCTCACACCTTCCCTTCCTTCCTGTCTTCCTTACGGATGTCTGCTGAACTGAGAATTGTTTGCTGCAAGGACTTCTGCTTCCATTTGTGCCTGAGGTAGTGAAGTCATTAGTTTGGGTTGTGTGTGTGTGTCTGTGGTGTGTGTTGTTGGAGTATAAAGCTGTTTTCACATGTCAGCTCTGTGAAAACGTCTCCAGAACTAGGTGCTGCAATATGTGGCGTCGGCCTTTTCCCCATGCAGCACCTATCTGGGGATTATCCATGTCAGACATGTTCTCACATACTGGAAACACTCTGCCGGGTTCAGCTGAGGAGTGGCCCCTTGGCAAAGCGTGCAGGAGGCATGACGTGTTTTGTTTTCAGTGCTTAAACAATGGTGGATGAGTCTGTGTGCAGACCAATCACTAACGATGACTGATTTATGTTGATATTAACACTTCATGCGTATCAACCAACAATAAAGTTGAATGCAATATAAAGGGAGGCATAAAAATGTCCAAAGCAGCTGTGCTCTGTGCACTTTGATCCCATCGTAATAGATGTAGAGTTTTGAGTTTGTGCAGTGTGAGAACATCAATTCATGCTTAGACAATAACCTTGTCCATTCATGAGATTAATATCATGTTATGTTTTAACAGGGAGCTGGCAAGTTGAAGTCAAACGCTTCCTGACATTTGTGTTCAGTCGGTAGATATCCAAAAAAATTTAGCATTAGTGCTGCATGTGGAAAAGGGGCTTCAGAGACAGTAAATGGGATGATATTAGCCTCTTGAATGGATCTGTGAGCTCTTCTTATTAAAACATACAGCCATCTCTGTGTTTCTATGCAAAGAAAAAAAAATGGCAGCAGATACAAGTGGGTTTCTGCCGCTGAGTCTTTGTGTGTGTGAGTGTTTACCCGTGTGAACACACGGCCCAGCGCGACGATGCCTTTGTGAGGAGCGCACCTGCTCGCACTCTCAGTATCCTTTCATCTGTTTTTCGTTGGCCCCTCTCAAACTGAAAGCCGTCTGGGACGCGTTTCATTTCATCAGCCAGGCGGCTAATGATCTGGTCAATTGGCAATGTCAAGTCACACCGGCCCACTGCATGTCACTGACACTTCAATCATAATGGCTTACTTGTAAATTGACCCTCATCAAACGGCATACAGAAGTACACAGGCCTGGGATTAGCTTAAGTAGGTCAACACCCAAAAAACAGTGAGCTAAAGGATTTGCTGGCACACTCCTATTGTCTGTTTGGCTACAATTGTTGTTACGGAAACAGGAAGATGGAAGCTATTAGAAAGGATCCATTTTGGCTCAAGTTAAGCCTCATGGTCTTTGCATTAGGCGGTAATTGCTTAGCGAACAGAATGAGGCCTGATGGACCCAGAGAATGGCGCCTTTGTGTCCAGTATTGTTGCTGTGAAAAGCATGACACAACACTCAATACTGAGAAATGGCAAGCAAGCAAGCCAAAGTCAAGAAATCTCCAATTCTTTGCAGCGGCTGCTCAGTTTAACCCCCCTCCCTTCTCTCATGCTACATTGCAATTAGACATTTTGATCCCGGTAATGTAGCGTGTCCGACCGCAGCAGAGACTCGGCTCCTCGCTGAGGAGGACGGGAGTCACGAGTCGCACCTGAACGCAGCACGCTCGGCCTCACTGTTGTAAATTACAGGTCGATGGTGGCACTCGAGGAGGAGAAAGTGTAATCAGAGAGAGAGAGAGCAAGGAGAGTGAAGAGATGGTGATTAGAGAGATGAGTGTGAGGAGCGAAAAAAGCCAAAAAAAAAAAGGGACAACTTGAGGGGGAAGGAGGACGGTCTTAAAGGGGAAGCACAAGTGTGTGAAAGGAGGAGGGTTGGTGCGGTTGGTGGTGGTCTAGCAGGAGTATGTGTGGCTCTAGTTATGAGTGAGAGTGAGAGAAGGAGATGTGGGGGAGGGATGCAACCGGATGTGCCGAATAAAGAAAGAGCCAGAAGGTGTGTGTGTGTGTGTGTGAGATCAAGACAGTAGATGGATCACATATTTAAAAGGGAGATAATAAAGGAGAATGTGCAAAAGCAAGTTCAACAATGAGAGATAAAACCTTTGGTATGTTGGCACAAAACCCAAAAACACTCCCTCCTGCTAACTGAGGATATCAGTTCAAAAAAAACAAAATGTACAGTAACCTAAAAGATACACATAAATATTTTAAATTCACTTATGACGAACCACACTGACTTATAGAAAACATAGCTCAAAGAGAGTTTAATGAGGGTAAGTGTGCATTATAGACTGTGTGAAAGTCATAAAAGAATTTTAATAAACTAAAAAAAAAAAGCCCATGACTTGAGATTAATTACAGAATTTTATTTTCACCTGATTAAAAGAACTGCTGTGGGTTTTTTTTTTACCCGTTTACAAGCAGAACACTGGTTCCAAAGATGTTTTTTTACGATTTTGTCTAGTTTTCACAACCATTATTGAGTCAGAAGAAACCCGCAACTCATCCGACTCATATAAAGTGGACTTGACTTGTATCGACATTTTTTAGGCTGAAAAATAGGCTAAAGTAATTAAGATAATTGATAATAAGACAGTAAAATAAGACCTATCATTAGTTACAAATCCACATTTTCTAAAGCTTCCAATCGATTTTTTTTATTTAAGTTGATATAAATGTCACAAAATCCAACTCCAATTCTGAAACTGATACCAATATATCTTTGTGTCTCTAATGTAAAATCAGCCAATAATATTTGTCAGACAACATGTTATACTTCATAACACATTAATATTTTAATGTTACGTGCCAACAAGAAATTAGAATATAACTAAAGAATACTGTTGTGCATTTTTTTTCCATTGGATGAAACAGCACCTTAACACAAGGTCAGTTACTTACAGAAAAGTCGTTAGTCGAGACATTAAGAAGTGTTGCTGTTATCCATCAAGACAATCTGCCGTTTCTCTGACACAGCAGCTGGGGGTGATTTTTCTTTTGTCATGGGAGTAAATGGTTTGGTGCCAAGAGGAATTTAAGTAATCAAGCTGGTTCAGTCGAGTTCTGCCTCCGCTATTACAACACTAATGCAAGTGAGATAACTCTAAAGGGGGTTTATCTGACAGTTGCGATATTACTCTACTTGCTTTAATCAAATTATTAGCAATAATGTAAACACAAGGATTGACGGAAGGAAAAAAAAAAAGATGGTGGAGGTTGAGGAGACGGTGCAGGCAGAGTGCCACGTTCGATAAACGAAGGCAGAAAGAGATGAGAGATGGACCACCACAAAGCAGGATGAAAGAAAGGAAGAAAGAATCAGGTGATTTCAGTCGGCTGTGTGATCCTGAAAGAGCAGAAAGCCGTGGTAAAACCGCTATCAGGCCTGCTCCTCTTGGCTCTGCTGTCATCTGCTCTTCACTGACTGAAAGGCCGACCAGAGAAAAGCCTGACAGCACTTGGCAAACACTACCAGTGCTTTCCTTCCTCTCGGACAAGCTCTCTGAACAAAAAAAAAAATACAAAACAAAAAAAAAAAACTGTACTTCCGTATAACGGGGACACAGGAAGAATGTGAACATTGCCACAGTGCCACACAGTCGGTCATAATCTGCCACTTTTTCCTATAAATAACGGTCTCATTTGCTATGGTTTCTATTTTGCAAATTCTTTTGCTACGGTGCAGTGACTCAACATTTCTTAATTCTGAGTATTTCTCTACCAAGAAGCAGCACGGGCACCCAGAAACGGCTATGACTGCATGAACACCACAGCCTCCATCTGAAGAAAAGCCAAATGTACAGAATGCTTAGCGCCAACATGTTAATGAAAACATCACGGATACCCAGAGTTAGCTCGGAGCATCGGGGTCTCGTTTTGGAATTAATGTCACAACACATCACTTCTGAATGCAAAGCTGGAATGTGTCATGAACACAACACTTATTTGTATGTACCAAAAAATCCTGATGATAATAAAGGCAGCGCCGTGTAAAAAAAAAGCCCAATATTTACCTCATCATTCTGGTTCTAATGGGTTATTTCACAAACTGTGTCTACATTATTTGGACACTTACAGATGGCGCAGTCTCTCTAGCAAATAAACAGCGGAGCGTATTTGATCGTTTATGCAAAAGAGGAAGTTTGGGTGAAGTGCAGCTGTGTGTCAACTGAGGGGAACCAGGGAGATATCTATCAGAGGCAAAAAAACGTTAGGCTGTTATAAACGTGTTGCATGATCTGGCTTTGCGTATTACTACATATGCAAATATATACATGCTACGAGTGCGTTTCCTCTTTTAGCTCCATCTCTATCAATCGCAATCCAGTAAAACTGCAATGTAGGAAAAAGGCTGAACGTTCACTGCTCTGTGCAATGATACTCTGAAGGAAATATAAAAAAACTTAACAAGCGACAGACAGATTAAACAGAAATCAGGGGCATTATATGTTGGACTGCATGTCATAAAAGTGACTTTAATGTATAAAGACGGTGGAGTCAGTGGGAAGAAGATAAAACTTCCCCTGCACCTTGTGCTTGAAAACTTCTGATAAACATTTACTAACACCGAGTCGTAAAACCCGCAGGTGGAGCCGTTGAAGGTTGGAGGTCTGAACTTTTTGAACTGTTTTGTTTCCAGTGGGAAAATCTTCTTGTCACACAGATCACAGGCTCATAACATAAAGCAGTTTTGCTTATCTCGACTGTTGACCACACAGGCCATCCAGAGCTGATTGTGGTCATTAGATCGCTGGACAAATCGATATAAAATTATTGTTCAACCGAACAGATGGCAACAGGTTAATGGTTGACTTGGGAGATCGTTTGTTTATTTCGTTCAGGTTCTGCATACAATACTATCTGTATCTGCGGGCCTCTATGATTTGAATAAGCTTGTAGTGTTGAGAAACAGCCTGTTAAGTGTCTAGTGTCAACAGTTAATTTAAACATAAGAAAATAAAAAAGTATGTTGCTTCTTTTATGTTTTTTGGGGAGGATTTTCAACTCATTGCTCCTTTTCAGATCTAAAAGACATTTGTAATTTAGCCATTGATGTCTTTGATAGCTTTTAAGTTGGTTTGCAGCTTTGAAAACTCATAGGAAAAAAGTACTTTAGCACCTCTGCTGAAATAGTTGCATTATTCAGCATGAAACTACAGCATATTTCGGTCCTGTTTTCTTGTGATGTTCTAATTTCATCTCTGGTTACTGTAAACCGAAAGATGAGTGATCAAACTCAGCTGTGTGTCTGCACGCAGACCGTACACGTTGCAGTTTGTCAGGTGACCACAAATTGCATCTGTTGATTCATAACATCAGCAGGCCCTCTCACCTCACATAGCCCTGAAAAAGCACGTTCAGACCTGCAAACACTCACACACACTGACATACTCCTGCACACACACACACACACACACACACACAGACCCTCACAAAAACCTCCTCTGTTTCCTGCCCTGCATGTTGCTCGCTGCTCTTTCCCCCATCTGAGCGAGAGTTTTCAAGCGGTGTGACAGATTGATCAGCAGTTGCTGCCGCACGTGTGAGTGCGACGGCGTCCGATCGAGTCTGGCAGATTTCTGCGGCCGCCGCCTTGTCCAGACTTGTAATGGGTCCGCTGCCAAGTGCGATAGTGCGATGGCTCGTCTTTGCACTCCGCAGCTCACTTATCTGTTACAGGCACAGTTCAGGAGGCGCCGTGCACGCTGGGAATACAGAGCTGCAGGCTTTGACTGTGCCTTGGTGAAGTGGCAAGTGTGTGTGTGTGTGTTTGTGGTGTATGTGTGTGTGCGTATTGGGAAACAGTGAATCAAAGCAAAAGCATGTGCCTTTATGTTCGAGTGAATACATGTCTGCAATAAAAGAGAGTCTTTGTGTGTGTTACTGTTATCACCATAACACCATAAGCCTCACACACACACACCGCACCCTCTCTCTCACGTTCAGACTTGACATTTGGGAAGTTAATTTTAGCAACAGAACAGAACAGGGCAGTGAAGCAAATGGAAAGCAAGTCCACGAGTAAAGTCATACGGCCCCAGAATAATAATAATAAAAAATGACAGGAAATAAAACGTCGCAAAAATCGAGCTCTCTCTCCCTTTTCCATGATCTATGACTCATCTGAGGCGTGAAAATCCGACTTTAACCTTTCAGTGACACGCGCGAGAATGAAAAGGATGTGTCACTTTAAAGACTTCTGCTTGTGAATATAAATTTGTGTGACTTCCAACAGCCACACGACACACACACACACAAACACACACACACACACACACCATGAGGCGTCTGCTCTGTTTTTAATTTTGGAGAATCAACAGTGGATCTTAAAAGAGCTTGGCTGGTTTTCTGGATATGCACCGACTGCTGGCCTATTTTAAGTCAAATAAACTTCCTGAGTGTTTTTAATCAGTCTCAGTTTCTGTTTCATGCAGATGTGAACTACAGGATGCCAAGATGTGGATTTTGAGGAAATGCTTATAACAGAAATCCAAAAAAAACACCCCCCAAAAATTTCCATATTTCACAAAAAAAGAGATGGGAAGACTTTGCAAAACAGAGAAAAACAAATCTCGCACTGTTGCAGCTTCCACAGAGGACCCACATTCAACGCTGCCGGCAGATTCGGGCTTTAGAGCTCTCACCGGATTTAACCTGGTGATAAACAGGTGTGCAACTTGAAACTAACCTTTGGTCAGAAACTTTGAAGCAAAACAGCTGGATGGGAACGCTCCCGTTGAAGAGCCGGTTCATTTCGAAACTGCAACCGAAAAAAAATGAATGCTGCTGTCCTTGACCTCAGAGCTGTTATATAATAACCAAAAATGCTGCAGAGAGAGAGAGGGGGTGTGTGACAGAGGGAGGCAGATAATTACTGTAACTGAATAGGGTAGGCCTACACATGCTCAATTTTAGACGAAATATTAACCGAATACACCCTGCACGCGTTAAAAGGGTGGATTTTTTCCTTCGGTTAAAGGATAAAAATGTACTTATTGTGCATGATTTTGTAAATTCACATTCTGTTGCAGGAAAGAAGGGGGATGATGAAAGAGCAAAGAATGCTAAAAAATGCAAAAACCTAGCTGGATGACAGAGAATTTGGGCTCTATTGGTGGCAGATGAAAATAAGATTCATGGGGAACTGCAGCAGGCGAAGTACTACACATCCTCAAAGCGGGAGAAACTCTATTATTCTCTTGGCCAACAGAGAGGTCACGGTGGCTGCAGTGTGCCGCGTCGGCACCAGTCACTGTCAGAATCAGAGCCCCCTTTAGTCGCAGATAGTGACATTACGGCAATAAGACCACTGAAGGAGAGTGTAACAGACAGGCTGACTGATTCGCTTTTTAAAGGTTTTCAGCTGCCAGCTCAGCGGCTGCAGTCTGGAAATTCTTCAATTTAAGTAACAGGGACTCTTCCTCTATTACTGACCCTCTGCCTTTTTCCCGTCAAAGGGCTTGTTCAGCCATAAAAATAAAAAAATGAAGAAGGTTTCTCTCTCTCTTGCTGTTGGTGGTGCTGGCAATGCAAATACTGTTGTTTTTGGAGGCCTTGTTGGATATGCAACAACGCAATTCTCCGACACAATGGAAGTAAACTGAACTTTGACTTTAAAAATGGACTTTTCAAAAATTGTAATCATCATGAATGGTTGTTGTTGTTGTTTTTTTGTTTGTTTGTTCGTTTGTTTTCTGCCGTGGAGCAGTGGAACAAGCTCATAACACAACATTAAATATTACCATGTTGCTCCAGCACTGACTGTTTATGCAGTCAGAGAACATGCAGCAACATTAGCATCAGCATTAGCATCAGCCGTCGAGCTGTTTCTGCCTAATTGCTAACCTGAATATTCCTTCTTATTTTATCTCTGTTGTGGTCTCTGTGCCTCTCGAGCCGCTAAATGCTCCACTTTGTTCACTAGCTGGCGTCTGAGTTTGCCTGTCTGTGGTTTTGGTGCTGAACAGGTGGTGGGTGTTTATCAGCCTTTTGCTGCAGAAAACAAAGGTGACGAGAGCGGCGAGATTGAACGAAAAACAGCAAAGTTGGTCGATGCAAATACAATGCGGTGATCTAAAAAAGATGCTATAATCCTCTTTGGTGCTAAAGGCTGTCTTAATATAATAATGTTATTATCCTTTGTAGGTTTGCCTCTATGGGTGACCTCTTGCACATTATTTTGCACACTCTTTTGATCTATTGCTGATGAAAAAGTATTTTCTGGTGCAGAAAGGCAACAAAACCTTTTGATGAACCCAAAGCCGGTAACTCTGACTAATTCACTAACCTCAGTGGCAAGTTATGAAAACTGTTCACAACCTGTGTTTGTATTATGTCGAGCACCGCAGACATACTGTTTTACCCCATATTTCCATTTCTGTTGTATTTAAATGGGGGTACGTGCAAATAACACCAGAGCTAACAGTATAGCTTTATATCTTTAAAGCTAGTGAGTAAAAATGTGGGGTTTTTTTGTAATGTGGGTGAATAGAACTCCTAATGGTCAGTGGGATTCAGTATAAATGTGTGAATCATTCACTTGTCCGTGTTTAGATGATGTGTTAGTAGCTGCTTAAGCACAACAACAAGCATCCATCCAGCTGCTGTAGCTCTACATTCAGCTCGTGTTTCGCCGCCGTCGCTGTTGACAGGCCAGCTAACCGAGTAGCATCTCAATAGTCCTTATTCCACCAACACATCTTACTTTACATCAGCAAAAGCCTCACCTGCACTCGCAACACTAACTGGAAAGGTCGAGGATGTGAAAGGGAAAAAAAAGACTTTGGGGTGGGGGTGGGGGTGGGGGGTGAAAAAGAAAATGTCAGGCAACCTGAGCTACATGTCAGCAGGATGCATGCGTTAAAGAGGATAGGCGACGTGCTAGCATGTCCGATTCCTCTGAGAGCCGAGGTAAATAACCCCGGGCTGTTTGCTGTGCTTCCTCTCCTGCTGGCGCTCATGCTAATCTCCACACACACACACACACACACACACACACACACAGAAATAACACCTTTTGTCACCATTTTCAATCTTCCCCTCGCTGACACCTCATTGTCATTCTCTGTCTCTCTTCCTGTTTCTCCTTCAGTCTGTCTTCATCTTTTTTTTTTCAGCTTTGGATTTTTTATAAACCACAAAATACGATTTGATTTGATTTGTTTTTCCTTTTTTTTCTGCTGTATTTGTAATCTTGAGTCTACACAGAAAGGAAGGTAGAAAGTTTGCTGATATCTTCAAGCTCCCGCGTGCTTCAGATTGTTCTTAGTAGTTGCTTAAGCTCGAGGTAAGAGGTGGTTTACTTACGGCCAAATACTCAGGTTTCCATGCAAAGCAATGCAGCATAACAACCTGACAAACTATTCATCGTTATCTTGACAAATCACTTGAGAACCAGATCATAAGAAAATACAAATAGTATCAGGCAGTACAGCATGATAAGTATTTAGTTAAGCAGGTACGGTTAGCAATAGAGCGCACTGTTTGCATTTGCTCAGAGAAACGGACTAATGTGTAAATGAGGAAAAAAAAATTAGACGGTAATGAAACTTGACACTGTGCGACGGATCATTTTAGTTGCGTCAGGTGAGCAGGTAGCTATGCAGTCAGAAATCCCCAAAGATCCTTCTGTCACATTTCCACCTGACTCTGACCTCACGAGACCTCTGAATGAACCCGAATTCAAGAGGAGAAGCTACTCGACCCTGGCTAATCGTCTGTGGCAGATAAACTCTGGTAAAGTCACAGTGTTTAAAGTTCGGATGTAGCAGTGTTTACCTCGCAAACATTTCTGTCAAGTGTAAATCAAAGCCATCCATCAACTCTGGAGTTTGTGTGAACAAGCAGCCAGGCCATGTCGAAGAACCTGCTGTTCACATATGAGTCTATGTTTCAAACTCTTTAAAAAAAACAGGATTAAAAAATGAAATAACGTGAT
>JAPZDV010000020.1:12254918-12265491 GCA_029814665.1 Acanthurus lineatus | reverse complement strand
GTAAGGTTTTTTTTTTTTTTTTTTTTTTGCTAAAGATGCAGAAACACAGGAAACATATATAAGAGCAGCCATGTTCACAAATTGATACCCGGAGGAGAATAAAAGCCAAAATAAAGCCTATGAGATGGCGCGAGAGCCTCGGTTAGAAGTAACTTAAATGCATATTATACATCACCAGGTAAACTCTGTGGTGGCTGTTGTCATTTTTATTGGTATTAGTGCCTCTATTTTGATTTTATTGTTTGGCTTAAAACCATGTTGAATGTGAGTTTTTTTATTTTTCAAAATGTTATGAATATTTTGTTGGTCTGTGTTTCTTAATCCAGACTGCACAAACCCACAGACATGTAATTTTCAACTAACAACATGGACAAAAGTAAGCATGAAATAGTCAAAAGTAAGAGGCTCAGAGTATTTTTTAAACTTAAACCTGAAATAAAATCATGTCAGCAGGATTTCCTGTTGAGGACTTACTGATTGACCAATCAGCTGAGCTTCAGAGTATTTGAAACCTTCAGCGAATTCACGATGTTTAGATAAATCCACGTCAATGTCACAGCAAGACAGCTCTGGGTTTCAACCCGGCACTTCTGTGTGGAGTTTAAATGTTCTCCACCGTGTCCCTCTGAGAGCTTCTCCACCCTCCCACATCCACCCTGCTCGTCCAAAGGCATGCAGGTTAGGTTAATTGGTAACTATAGAGAGCCTGTACATGTGAATGTCAGGGTTAATAGGCATTTGTCTCGATATGTCATCTGTGTGATGAACTGGTTACCTAACCAGAGTGTATCCTGCCCTTGTCAAACGTCAACCTGTATTATCTCCACAATGGTTTTGTTTGTAAGCTCATTCCCTCTATGACTGACAGGACAATAAGTTCGCTCTCTGTCTTTCAGAATGAGTAACTGAACTTTAGTTAAAAGCTCTCAATATCTGATTGCCATTGTTGTTTTTAAAACAAGTTATTCCCGTCTAAAAAAATCCAGTTTTTCTATCAATCTGTGCTCTTCAGCTTGTCACAGACGAATCATACAGCCGTTAAGTCACACGAGCCTCTGCAAACCTGCCAGAAGGAATAATAAGCCCTCTCTGATGAATACCTGCCACCTTCTAGTCAGTCAGGTAAATAAAGGCCTCGTCTGATATATGCACATAGTCACATGGACAATAACCTGACTGGCATGCAGACAAATAAAGGGTTTTCTCTCTTCACACACACACACACGCACATGGACACACACACACAAAAAAAAATAAATTAGAAAATGAGCACCTGTCCCATCAGGCCGCTCTGGTTGAATCTGGAGTGAAATGTGAGAGGAGGGAAGAGGAGACTGGCAGCTCATTAAACCCTGGAAGACAACCTTGTTAATGATATGAGCGGTGGGCGAGCGCGACACTCAGGTAGCACCTCACCCCCCCCACTGTTAGACATTCACAGGATGGCGGGGAAGGAGCGTGCACAGACGCACGCCAGCAAATAAAAGCACACACTAAAAAATATCTAAAGAATAATATGGACAGACGGACAGGCGAAGGCATAAATGGCTAAAAAAGTGCTAATGCTAACCTTGCTAACTGGACTTTTTCATATTTGTTTACACATAAATACACAGTTACTTTAGGGAGGCATCTATACACTAACGATCCCACAGCGAAGTCCCAACACACAGCAGGGGAACACAAGCTTTGACCTCTGACCTCTGATTAATTGGCATGACTTAAGGATTAGTGTCATATCACTGCTTGTTGGTTTCACAGGCCAAACACTGAGGGATTTTTATTTAAATTGTATTAATTTTTTGTTATTTTTAATCAGAAAAGTCTGAAGGATGGGTTATTTTTAGAACAAAGAGGGAAAAAAACACAGCTCACAGAAATACCTGTGTGTGCGTGCGTGGACTGAGGTTTAAACTCTGTAAAAAAAAAACACTCATGTGATCCTCAAATGTCTGCTCATACATTTGTACACTCGCACATAAACAACACTGAATTATTCAACAAAGAAGAAAAAAAAAATCCAATTGAGTTCCTGGCAATTCAGCACCATCTGTTTGCTCCTCCTCATCTTGACTCTTCAGCTCTCAATCAGCTACACACACACACACACACACACACACACACACACACTAACACACACACACCACAATTACAGAGAGCCTATTAGTGATGTTAAGCTTTCATGTTGTGATGGCGGGATCAGACCTCAAAAGGCGGCTGTAGATTTGCTTGCGTCGGCCTCCAGCTGAGCGCCGTTTTGCATACGAGTGTGCAGCTGTGACTGGACTTTGTTTCGCTCTGAGGTTTGTAACCACGCTTTCATTGTGGCTACTTTAAAAAAAATAATGCAAATCTCCTACTTTATGTTCTTCAGCTCAGATTCAGAAGGTCAACTTTCTATTCAAAGGTTTTCTAACAATGAATCAGTTATGTTAGTTAGGGTTTGGCGGATTTCGAGGAATGTGTTTGAAGATAATCCTGGATGCTGCTTCAAAGACTGACAGGAAATGATCTCACTCAACATTTTGTCATTAAAAAAAAAAGTAAACCGAAGAGGAACAGAACAGATTGTTGGGAGGAAAACATCATCAAACGGGAACTTAAATCTACAAAGATCACATGCTCGCTCGGAAAAAAATAAAGGTCATTTTTTTGGAGAGATGGAGTTTCTGTTGTTCAGAAATGACATGCAGTTTGGTGAACAATAAAGTTCAGTCAGATGCGATCCATAATTCAGGCATCAAGTTGTCCTAACAGAGCAGACATTCAAAAAAAAATCACATTACATGCTCTTAATGGATGCCGTGTCTCTGCAGCAAAACAATTTTCAACACATTTGTTGTTCTGATTAAAACTTGCAAATGGATGTTTTAAGTAAATGTCCTCCAGAATGGTATTTTTATACTTTCATATAGAAAACCCTGCACCCCCCCCCCCCACTGAACAAACACCTGCCTCTGAGTCTCGAGTTATTTTTGACATCTTTATATTAAGATTTTTTTCTCCCCTTTTTTCTTTTGCCATCTGTATCCCATCTGTTTCAGAGCTACTTTCTTTGCCTGCTGGTTTTTCCCCATCAAGAGAGGCTATATTAAGCGTGTTAAGCAGAAAAACCTGGATATTTAGCTGTGTGTGTATATATATATATATATATATATATATATATATTCTAAAATACAAACACTTAAACAAAGTGAAACTGTGCTGTGACCCGATATTTCCCAGTCTGGGAAAACCATCTTCGGTGTAAAAGCTTATCTAAAAGGCTTTGAGATGATGGAAAATAAATAAATCAGGACATAAATTTAATTCTGTTATTTTAAGCCCTTACAAACTTGATTAAAACTAAACAACCTACTGAGAGGAAATACCTTCGTTCTCAGTGAATAGATCTTTAAACCTCTGACATAAAGGTCACAGACCGAGACAGACTCTTAACCACAATGACTTCTCCTCACCGAAACCGCATTTGCTGCAAAGTTTCCTCTCTGAAACACTCCGGCATCCCTCCTCCCTCCTCTGCTGATTGAGTTTCCTGCTCTTTGCATTGCTTATACTTTACATTTTTTGGCATCGGGAGTAGAATATGCTTAATTTCCTGGATCACTTCTGCTTCATTCCACCAACTTTAAAAAAAAAAAAAACAGAAGAAAAGTCTCTGCACTCCAGCAACAGAAAAGAAAAGAAAGAGAAAATTCCTCTAACCTTAAAAGGATCGTGGCAGAAAGAAGTGAGGAAAAGGATGGATTTCTTTAATGAGAGTAATTAGTGCTAGCAGAGGAGGACCATGGAGGAGACAGGATGTTATTCAGTGGGGGGTGATGAGAGGTTATCCGTAACTTGATGAGTTTTCAGCCAACAGCCACTCTTGTCGAGATAAAGGTGGGGAGGTCATCCCGCCGCCATTGTTAATTTTAATGCGTTCCATTCCTGTACACGCCGCCGTGCGAGTGTGTGAGCATTGTGTTCTTTGCTTCTGGGCGTAAATTAAGTTTCTAGATGAGCACAAAAGACAGTCGGGAACCAAAAAAACAGGACAACAAATTCCTGAGTGAAGCCGACAATGGCGAAGCAGTTCGTCTCATTAAAACCGTGGTACGGTCCGAACACACACGCGCAGCTGCACGCTCACACTGAATCATTTAGACGCACAAACAGCCTCTCCATTTTCTGATAAAATGCTGCATTATGTTCCTTAAACAGTGGGGGCACAGAAAAGTAGGGGGGCGGGGGGTGGCTCTTTTCTCTAACTCCATGTCTCGTCAATGAGCCTTTAAGAGCAAATTATGGCCGGAATGTGCACATGCATGAGGAAAAAAAAAAAAAACCTGCTTCCTGCTTGACACCGAGTCTTGTTTCTCTAAATGAATGGTAGTAGCGAGGCATTGTTCACTGGAATGAGCAGTTTGCCAACACTATTCATGTTGTCTCTGTATCAATATGCAGCTCAGTTAAAACTGTTCATTTGCAGCCAAAAGCCACCAAAAAACACCGCAGACATGTCTCTAAATCCTCCTACCAAAACAACCTTGTCATTTCTTTAAAAACGCACAAAAACACTGTCAATCAGTGCACTCTGACATGAAATAACTACTGCAAGTGCTTGAGGAGATGAGGATTTTTTTTTGTGGATATTCTATTTTTTTAGTTTTGTTAAAGTTTTCCGTCGTTAGTTCTTGAGCAGAAGTGGAAAGTCACCCAGATCCTGACACACTGAACCTGGGATCAGTTCAGGATAAAAAAAGGCCTAAATAGCTGCATTACTCATAAATGTGTGACATTTTCCGCCTGACACAGTGCCATTTTCCCCCTGGAGCTTTATTGATTTCAGAAATTTCTGAATTACCGTTTTTTTTTGGTTTTTTTTCCATCATGTTAAGCTGAAGTGATCTTCATTTAAGGTGGAGCAGCGAATAAAATCCTGGCTGATAAAACAGAAAGAAAAAAGTAGCAAAAAAAAACTAAAAGACACAAATTGTCTTATCTTTTCCAGCGAGCTCGTGAGCTGGCAAAAAAAAAAAAAAAAAAAAAAGTGAAAGAATTGACAGAAAAGCTGCTTTCAGCAAAAAATGAGAATCAGGAACAAAAACACAAGCACAGCAATGGAGCTATTAGTCGCAGTGCACAAAAAAAAACAAAAAAAAAAAAAAGGCTGAGAGTCTGTAGCACCACTTGCTGCTCATCGAGGCTGCAGCTTTCATCACGGCCCACAATATGACAGTGATTGACTCATAAATGACAAACCAATGTCTTTTCTTTTCCGTGGAGTCTTATGAATATTGTAGCCGAAAGAGAAAACAAAAAAAAAAAAAATCTGAGGAGTGCTTCATGAGGATCATAGAAATCAAAAGCATTTGTCATTTAAGAGCGTGAATCTGCTTGATATATTTAATGACAGTATGCTTACACATTATGGGTTACTTTCCATGGAAAGTGTAACACCAGAGAAAAGATAAATGTCCAAATTAAACAACAGTATCGCTCCTGTAGGGAATAAATATATATATCCTGTACATTTAAAGGTAATTAATCTGTCAATTCGATCTGACATTTCTATTTGTTGCTCCGGGGGAAAGAAACGGAGAACATTACTATGTATTCTTAATGGATCTGGAATATAATCTGCTAATTAAAGTAAATGGCTTTTGATCCATTTTAAATCAAACGTAATACCACGATAAAAGCAGTACAATCTATTTATTTGACGGTACATGTTTATGACCCGCAGCCATCTGAAGTCCCGATCGACCCTGTTTGTCACTTATCCAAAATGCACTTGCGCAATAATAGAACTTTCTTTCAACCGCCTTCCAACACAATGCAGCGCCGCCATGAAAGAGCGCGGTGATGGGAGATTGGCAGTAATGGCAGGAGACCCACTGCGAGACAGCGTGACACAGTACCAGAGTCATTCTGAGAGAAGGAGGAGGAGACAAAAATAGGTGGAGGCAGGCAGGGGGTGACATGAAATGAGAACATAAGAAAGAAGACCTTGTGCGCTAGAGAAAAAAACTACAGAACAGAAGAAGAAGAAGATGAAGAAACCTTATGATGATAAGCACAACAAGGAGAAAAATAGGATCTTCTTCTCTTTAAGTGGAGTCAGGTTGCCCCCCCGAGTGGGGCACTTAGCTCCATAACACTAAGAAGAAGCTTCCAGCATCCACCAGCTGATGATCGTGGTCATCCTGGGAAGCCTTCACGTGTTCGTCTGCGTTAAAATATTACAACATTACAACAGACTTTTTCATGCTAGTTGCCCCCAAATTAGAAGAATAAGACTTTTTTTTAAGTGTAGAGAGTTTGTCTGATATCGTATCTTTGGTGCCGTCGGCTCTTTGCTGTGATGTTTAAAAAAGTACAATTCCCAGTTATAGACCACCGGCAATCATACAAGGAAAAAAAAAAACAAAGAAAAAAAAGGAAAGCACTTGGGCCAAGGTTGAATCTCTTTAGTCTCATTATTTCAAAATCGAGTGTTGTGAAGCAGATCTTAATATGAAAAAAAAGGAGATAAAAGAAATACTCTGCATTTTAAAACAGTCATCAAGATCCGCCACCAATCTCTTTAACCTGACAGCTGAATTAAATTTAAGGCAAAGTGAGCAAATCAGACTTTTTTTTTCTTGCAGCTTCATTTTTGTGCACTAACTCAGCTAGGGACGTTTATATCAACATATACAGAAGAATTTAGCTCAGCTTCTACAAGTTTAGCCCGATATAAAGGAAGTTAATGTAAAGGTTACTGCACTAATGTTACTGTAGGAACTGTGAGGACACTGACAACTTAAAACTGCAACAACAAAAACAGGAAGTGAGCCCTTAATTAAAGAAGTTTCAACAAACTGATCTTGACCTCTTTTGATCTCTAAACGCACTCGTTTTCCCAGGTCTGTGCAGAGTTTAATGCATGCACATGAACACTTTTTTTGGGTTGATACAGTCTGCAGGAATGTTTTTTACCTGTCTGCAGACTTTTATCTCCTGCTGCCTGATTTATATTCGAGCTGTGCTGTGCTGTGCTGTGCTGTGCTGTGCTGTGCTGTGTGTCATCCGCTGATTGTGCCGTACAGTATGAGAGCAGAGCGAGAGCAGAGAAGAAGGCTTGTGATTCTGCGTGACACAGTTATAAACGTGTCGGAGCATATGTGTGTGTGTGAAAGGAGACAGATCTAACAGCATGTGTGTACACAAGAGACAGCCAACAGAGTGTGTGTGCGCGTGTGCGTGTGCATGTGTACCAGTCTTTTGGTGTAATTTTTTACAACATTTTAACTTCCTCTTTTGCCATCAGTGCAGCGCCTAAAATATTCAGTACCCTCTTGCTAACAATCGTTTTACAAGAGCTTCCAGTTAAAACTTGTGAAGTTTAAGATCTGCTTTTATTCGCTGAACTGAACAGAACAAAATGAGCTTTTTTGTACACAAAACTTAGTTTGACATCAGCAGAATAAGTAAAGTAATGTTAGTTTCTTCTTTGATTTGAGAAAATCTGACACTAAACTAAATGAATTCATGCCTTCATATGCATAATTTGCATTTATGAACTGAATTTCAAACCTACACACATGCAAATGAACATTTTAGCAGCATTTTAGTTTGCCTGGATCATTGCAAACATGATTAAAGTTCCTCTTTTCAGCAGCGTAAAGGTACCTGCCTTTGACTTTAAATGATAAAAACACAACAAGATACAATATATTACATTACTATCCATGACTGACAGAGAAAAAAGCTGTTTGGTTGAAATTTACTTCCATATTCCACACATGCAAAACTGGTCACAGTTAGATTATAAATAGCATTCAACTTTGCTCACAGGGCTCCAAACTAAACATCACAATTACAACATGGACCAAGTGCACTCCTGTGAAACAAGAAACACGTTTATCGCTCTGCAAACAGAGCTAATAAATGCAGACGTGATAAGACAAAGCTAAACAAAGACAGCTACAAGTTGCTGGATTATGAACAGGTGACCCAATGATATAAATATGAAGAATGAGGAACTTTTTCATGAACAAAGAAGATTTTCCAGCCTCGGTTTCAGAAACTTTATACAAGTCTACTGATATGCAGTTAGGGATTGCAAAAGAAGAAGTGAAATTGCAAACAACTTATTTAATATTTGTTTTACATTATTGATAAAAGCCTCCAGCTAAGTTAGTGTCTCTGTGAGACCGCACTGTTTGGATGTTTTGAGCTGAATGCAGTCTGAAACAACAGACTGACCAACGTTGCTAGAATTAAAATCTGTCTTAATTTCTTTAAGATAAAAAAAGTAATGCTTCATTCAAACCAACACTATACTAAACCTGCACAGCTACATGTGCCTAAAATAGAAGTTCCAACCTTTCGTCACATCACATCACTCATCATCTGACTCTGTTAGCTTGTTGATGGAAAATCATTTTATTCCTTATCAGCCTGTAGATGATCTGTTCCACATAAAACCAGCATGCTACTGCAATTTTCCTCCACGATCATGAGAAAGTTTTTGCCCTAAATGTGATGAAATGGGCCTTGGGGGCTGACCCAACCTTATATCTCCCTGCTGATGCTATCGGGGTGTTTTTCTGACGGTTGCGTCAGTAGGGCTTGTTGCACGCTGGTGAATTAACGTGACTAAAGCATTTTTCTCCTGCATGAGTCAGGACATGCTCTGGAAACTGTGTCGAAAAAGCAGAATCTCGCCTTAAAGGGACGCTTGCTGTGGTAATGTTTACAGTGCACGCTAACATTATCCACCATGGGCACGACACAAGACATGACGGTTCCAGATTCCTCATGTAAGACTCCGTCGTGTGTTTAAAAGTGTCACACATTCGTGTGTGCAGTTTCAGAGACTAATGGAAGCTAATGCGGACAAACAGCGTTAATGTGCAGAGCTTATTAGAGAACAAGACTGCTGTTTATTTCAGTACAGTGCTTCTCATTAAGAGAGAGAGAGAGAGAGAGAGAGAGAGAGAGAGAGAGAGAGAGAGCACTGTGGGGTCAAGCTGGCTGGCCACCGAATATTGTATATGTGAGTGTGTGTGTGTGTGTGTGTCTTTGTGTGTGTGTGTGCACGCTCATTGGCTCGCCACTCTGTCTCCTAGATAGTGCTGTTAGAACACAATGAAGCCCATTAAACTCTGAAGCCACCTCCTGTCTCTAGAATAGTGCTGTATCACAGCTCCTGATGGGGTGGGAGTGTGTGTCTCTGTGTGTGTGTGTGAGTGTCTATATGTAGGGAGTATCAATTGAAACACACACATACATTTACGCCCATGTAATCCTTAATAAAGCCATCTTTAAATGGTCATTATGTTGATGTAATGCCGTTCTGAGACAACGAGACGATGGTGTTGCCGGTTAAACCTTTATCATGTGATGTCAGTGCAGGAAACGTGCTGCCGGAGCGGCGTTCATCGTGCTGCATGTTAAACTAGCAAAGGGAAACCTAATGACCCTTTAAGCTCATCCGTGATGGATATTAATGCATTAATACCCACTTTAATATATTAAAACACAATATAGATTTATGAAAACATGTCCAGTTGCAGCAGTGTAGCTGCAATCCCCTGTGACAACATGATATATGGCTACATTATATTTTCTAGGAGTTTAATATTACTTGTTTTAGGGGCTTTAAGTTGAGGAGCAGAGAAAGTCTTTTCATAAAGGAGACTTTCATGAGGAAAGAGTTACACTTGAGCACAAAAAAGACAGGAGTTTACGAAAGGTTGCGACCCCGAAAGTCAATGCAACTATTTTAAGATTGAGCAGTAGAAAGTAATAAGTACACGTCTTTCACAGCCACGCTCATTTTGTTAGAGTAGGCAGCGTTTCATGTAATGACTTTATTTTGGCAGCTCGCTCAAATAGCTCCGCTCCCACCCACTTACATTTCTTGGTATTATTGTGTTTTTATTTCTGCCTTTCAAAACTTGTGTTTGCAGTCAGCAGCAGTGGTGCATTCAAGTGCAATCATGCTAGGTGGAAAAAAACAAAAGACCTCCCTAATCAGAGTTTGGTTATGAATGCAACTGACCAGTGGGTATGTATCTGTATTATATATGTTTGTAAACTTAATTTTAATAACTTTGGTGATTCCCTCACTTCTTATTCGGAGCCACTGAAATGTCAGAACATTAAAATCACTCAGTATTTTGGTTTTTATGACCACAAACTTGCAAAACTATGATGTAAACGTGGTTAACATTTTGCTTTCTAAAAAGTTGCATTTAGCATTGTCATTGGTAGCATGTTAGCAGGCTGATGTTGGAGCAAAGCCTCGTCTATTTAAAAGTACTGCTTATTATAACTCCGCATATTAAATTTCTTATCTGACATATTAGCTTCTTATACAGTATCTTTAAAAATATTAGTTTTTCAACAAACCAAGCAGTAAATGAAAAGGATGCAGAGCGAGCTTATTAAATTCCAAGATATTTCCTCAAAAAAAAGCAGCATTATCAGGTATTTATAGATAAAATCAATTTTATCAATTAGTATGCTTTCGGTTAACTATTCAGTGTAGCTGCTAGCGTAGCGCAAACATTTTACAGGCAAACACACAATAAAGTTCTTG
>JAPZDV010000020.1:12224917-12242684 GCA_029814665.1 Acanthurus lineatus | reverse complement strand
CGCGCCCCCGGGCCGCCGCCCCCCCCCGCCCCCCCCCCCCCCCCCCCCCCCCCCCCCCCCCCCCCCCCCCCCCCGCGCGGCGCCACCAAGCACACCGCATCCGCGGGGGGCCCCCTGCCTCTGCTTCTGCTGCTGCTGCAGACACAGTGAAGTACACAGCAGCATACCTCCTGCTTTACACAGGCTCAAATTCTTTCCTGCTCTGCTCTCTTAGCCGCCTGGCAGGTACAGAACCAGGACCAATTTGCTGTCCAAACAAGTCAAAACAAATCACGTTGCCTTCCAGCTTCATATTTACCGCAAAAAAAAAAAAAAAAAGCTGCTTCTAGGTTCAACTTGACCAAATGAAAAGTTGTATGTATTCTATAGAAAACACGTATAAAGTAGTTTCCCATGAAGCAACGTTTAATCCTCAAATAATCACCTCTACCTGGCATGCTTTTTTTTTAAAAGCCTGGATTCACACTGAGCATGCTCATCAGGGATTCCCGTTTCCACACGTTCACACACCTGGGAGCGGCCAGGTAAAGCTACAGTCTGCTACTGTTGCACCACTGAGCCGTCTAATTGAACTGCTGATTAATTGCCTTGCTCAAGGGAAACATGTCTCGGGGCAAAAAAAAAAACACAAACAGATTCATGTTTAACACTCCACAGCCAAGTCCTTGTTTCCAACGTTTTTTTCCCCCCCAACAGTCTTCATCTGTTTTACTATAACCTGCAGGCTGAACACCCCCCACCCCCCCACCACCACCACCCACACCACCAGCCTCCTCCATGCCCAATTCATTTGCACTAAATTCTGCACCCAACTGCCTCTCCTCAGTGAACAGCTTACTCAAACTAACTCTCAAGCCCTCATACGCTCAAACTCAGCTGGGACCGTGGATCAATACCTGACCCCCCCACACACACACCCCCTCCAAACAGCGCTCCGGGGGAGGCGGGACGCTCTCGTGGGAAATCAAGATATAGACGCAGCAGGTGATGGTTGTGGGTTTTTAGATGTGACTGGATGGGAGATGAAAATGTGTTTTGTCAGCGAGGCTGGCGGTTGCTGCATGTGGAAGACAAAGCGCCCCGGGGGCACGGTGATTCAGACATGGTGATGTGATGTGTGGCAGGGATTTCCTCCGGGGGGGGCCTGCGAGATGCTGCAGTGACAAGGCTGAACGCTGCCATCCGTTCAGGTGGTGGTGGTGGTGATGGTGGTGGTGGAGGAGGAAGTGGTGACGTGTGTGAAAAATGAAAATGAAGAACTAGACTGTGGAACGTGAACTACATTCAAACATCTTATGAGACTGTGGGTTCACTGAAAGATGAGCAGCCAAAAAATGTTGGGGGGGGTGTCAAAAAACTACAAATCCATGCAGCGTTAATGCAACATTAATCCACTGAGCCTCTGAGAACCGTCAATGATTTGGAAACTTAAAGGCTAAATTGTTTTGAAGATTAAAAGAAGAAAGACACCCACTGAAAAGTGCGGTTGTTTTACGTCTCTTTATGATCATTTTTCTAGACTTTGTGACTCAGTTGCCTCATTTTTGTTTGATTAAAGGTTATTAGGACGATTTCTTCAGTCATTTTAAGTCTCTTTCTGTGACATTTTGCCTTCTGAAGCCCTTTGTGACCAGCCGTCTTTGCCCTGTAGGCCTGTTCAGTAATCAACCCATAGTCATGGTATACTTTTATCATTAAATCTCACATCTCCAGGACCCCCCCAGCCAAAAAAAACATAAGAAAACCAGAATCATATGAAAGGCAGCAGCTCTACTCCACCTCCTAACCGGAGAGGAAAAGGCAGTATGTTAATTCTCACTCAATCATCCGCGTCTTCACTTTCGTCAGAAGCAACTTCATCAACCTCACACACACACACACACACACACACACACACACAAAATACACCCCCCTCCCTCCCTCCTTCTCTATATGCCAGGTCTTTTAAAAAACTGTACGTGCGGTGGAAGGGGTCTTCACGTCACAAGCATTCTTGCTCCCCTCCGCCTCCCCCCCCCACCTTCCTCCTCCTCCTCCTCCTCCTCCTCCTTCATACCCAACCTCCATAATATCCCGGAATGAAAATAAATAAATTAAATGCATCTCCTCTTACCCATCTGTGCCTGCGTCGGATGCCTTTCAGATGTTCATGGTAGAAGAAATCCCCCCCCCCCCCTCTTTCTCCGATCTGATTCTGGACTGCTGGGGGTTTTTTTTTTTTTTTCAGCTGCAGCAGCCGCTATGCCATTGCAATGGTGATGCTGGAGTCTCACTGATAACCGGGGGCCGGGGTCTCTCTCTCTCTCTCCCTTTCCCTCTGTGTCTCTCTTTGCTTCTGCTGGGGTTACTCGACAGTCATCTCGCAGTGTTTCCCCCCCTCCACCACCACCACCAACACCACCAACACCACCACCAGCAGCTCCTCTGCTTTTATATCAGCCGGATCGGTCGCGCCGACGATCGGTCGTCCCGACGGTCGTCCCGAGCAGGACTCACGGTGGACCCTGTCGGTCAGGGTGGTGATGGCACGGTCTCCTCTCTCTCTCTCTCTTTCCTCTGATGCTTCAGCCAAACACCGAGCAGAGGTTTTGTCCGGGATGGATTGAAAGAAAGACAGGAGCAAAAAAAAAAAAAACAGATATCACCGTTTGTGGTGCGCAAAGGGATGGGCCAAAAGAGACAGATAAAAAAAGGATGGAGATGAGGAGATGAGGAGGGACACGGAGGGGGTCGGCGGTAGGGGGGGTGATCGCCGCTGTCTGCCGTCCTATTCGCCGTTTTCTGTCGTGTTTACGACCCGCTGTCGCCTCCTCCCTTCGTCTTTTTTTCTATCTCTCTCTCTCTCTCTCTCTCTCTCTCTCTACCGTGATGCGTCCCCTTCGCTTCCGTCCTCCGCGCTGCGCCCGGTGTGACGCCTTTTCCGCTCGTAAGAAACAAAAATATGATCCCTTCTTCTGCTTCTTCTTCTTCTTCTTTTTTATTTTTGGACTTCTTCTTTATACATCATCTTCCCTCTCTTACCTCTCCGATCAGACGACGCTGCATGAAGGAGGGGAGGTGGAGACGTGAGTGCGTGGGGGCAAGTGAAAGAAAAACGAAGGCATTGAAGGAGGAGCCCCGCGAGAAGAGAGCTCCTCCCCCGTTATGCTGCTTATCAGCTGGACGAGGGGGGCGCCCATCATGTAGGCTAGAAGGGGATATAAAGGAGGAAATATGAGGAGAGGGGGAGGAGGAGGAGGGGTCGTAGTGATCGTCTGCAGAGGTTAAAACAGAAAAAGGGAGCTTTTTTTTTTCTTCTCATGACTGACCCTTCTCTCCCCCCCCTGTGATACTTTGAAAAGGCTCCCATAGGAAACCCCTCAAAAAAAAAAACAAGTTCTGCAGAACTGAATCCATGACTGAAAGTCTGGGACCAAACCGAGGCCAGTGTGTAAAAAAAAAAAAAAAAAAAAGATGAATTCACAGCGTGTAATGTGACAGAATGCAGACAGATTGAGTCACATGACCAGAACATCAAAGTGTAAAATATTGCATTTAGGTTCAAAAGAACCATTGCAATGAAATTATATCATATGTAACATTTTACGTGAAGCAATTTAAAGGTTATGTCCTATATTGGTATCAGATTTGTGGCAGTTCAATAATGTCATAAGCAACAACTGTGATCCCGGATGTTATCCAAATCATGTTATGGTCTCATCAAACTACATTTTTTGTTTTGTTCTTTGCTGCTAGGAGGTATCTAGGAGCAGATATTACATATTATGCATTCAAGGAGGTTAATATTTTGAGATATTTTCAGAATTACACACCTCTAATGCTCCAGTTAGCTTTTCTAATTAGAAGTGGATGAGAAAATTGATCTCTCAGTTCAATATTAAGCTGGACTTGGATGCCTGTTAGCTTAGTTGGCTGCCCAACATTTTATTTTGTAAATTTCTCATGCACAAAAAGGAAAGCAAAAACACAATTAGTTGTTTATGCATTTTGGTCTTTATGTGCACTTTTGAACTACAGACCAACAGGTGGACTCCCCTGTTTTCATACTATGCTAAGCTAGGTGACTGGCTATAGTTATCGTTATTTTAATTAAAAATACTCTTTTGGCACACATTTGATACTTTCATCTTTATTTTTTTAAACTTTTTGTAAGAAAGTAAATCCAATCCAACTGGTTCTTTAAATTAAAAGGGTTTTGTGGTATATTATGCTATAATCTTATGCGATCTGAAATGCTTTCATTGCGGCCAAAAGAGGTAGATGTTTTATAGCACTGAGGTCTTTTCCTGTCATCAGGAGTAGACGTCTTTGTATTAGGGTAACTGTTACCTTGGCCAAAAGATTAGGTGATTGATACCACTGAAGCCTCTTCCTGTTATGGGAAGTGGGACCCTTCTAATGCATGGTTCATGTGTGAAACAATAGTTGATAACTTTCATTTGTGCGTAAGATGAAACCTTTGCAAAACCTTTTCACCTAAGAGAAATGTTTGAGCTGTACGATAGAGATTCATATGGGCTTGGAAGGCAAACCGGGATGCCTGATCAATACCGTACTTTGTTGTAATAAACTTCTTTATATGCAATCAAGTCGGCGTCAGCAGAGATTCCTTCAACATCTGTACGGCACTGCTACATAAGATACTACAGTTTCCTCTGATATTCACACATGTGCAACTTGCAAGTCATGTTTCAGGACTTTTTAATGGTTGAGTGACTGCAAAGTAGGTTGTAGGATGGTTAAAACCAGTTCACCTGGTCAATTTAACATTATCTATATTAAAGTTGGTTTTAAATATCTTGAAAGACACTATGACTGATGTTAAATATTCATATTTGCTATCTTAGGCACCTAAGCCCTAAATTGGACATATCAAAGCAGAGTCTCAGCTTCAATTAAAACTTGGATATTGACATCAACATATTGACACATTAAAAAATGGTCACTTCACTTACTCTTATATGACATAAATGCCTTAACAACCCTTACAGCTTGCATTTAAGGGCTTCTTAGGCTTCATCTTCACGATAAATGCACATTAGTCACCTTGTCTGGGCCGGGGATTTTTTTCTGAGTTACCTGATTATTCATTTTTACATGTAAAACCTTGTTTCAAGGAACTGGAGCGTAAGGTCATGTCTCAATTTTTTGAGAAACCTGAACAACCTACATGATAAAGCTTATTTCAAGTGCCAATATACCTTATCTTTTTTACTGGCCATTCTGTGGAACGTTTACAGCTCCTTCCTAAACTGAAGTTACACAGCAGTCAGTAAAACAAAACTCAACTAAACTGAAACAAAAAAATACACAAAAGAAAAACAATGTAATAGGGGCCTGTGTGAAATGAAAACGCAAGTCTGACTTTGGTAAGGAAGATAATTCATTGTTTTCTTCCACTTGAAATGACTAGAGAGAGAAGCCAAAGCCAGCAAAGTGGTAAATACAGAGTCCAAGCTGAACCCAAACTGTGTTCACCCTCAATGTTGAGTTTCCCGATCCAGAAAATGTAGAGTCAAAGGCCTGTCTGCACTGCTTCAAGTGTAAAATAACTACAGTAGTTTACATTTTTCATTTTGTGTCAAGCACTCAAACATGTTAGCATGATTATCTCAGGAAAAGTCCTGCACAAAGAAAAGTTTTGGCAGTAAAAACACATGAAAAGTAAATTTAAAACCAGACACCTTTCATTAAAGTTGTAAACACTCGTGCTTTACTCTCTCGCTACTACTTAAATGTCGAAAAACACAATACACATGTATGGGTCAAGCAGGGACAACAATTCCAGACCAAGAATGGAAAACCATAAAAATTGTGCAAGAATAAACTACATTTCCAACTGCATTTACTGTAAAAGCACATTTTTTTTTCCCTCTGGAAGCCAAAGTGTTTCCCAAGCTCAGTGCTGAAACCCAGAATGGGCCAGTTTATGTCGGTTTGCCGCCTCAGATGAAGTGAATGTTTCGTTTTGTTTTGTTTTGCTGGTTTGTTTACCTCAGATGTTGTATGCAGTCCATAAAAAAAGAGAAACACAAAAATGTATGTTCATGCTGTATGACATGTTACAAAAATTAACATTACACTCACAGATTTGAATTATTGACGTGACGTGCTTTTATAATCAAATGAAGAATATGTAATTTAAATTTATGATTTGTTGCGGTCTCTATTAGTAGTTTATGTATAAAAAGGAGATGACAAGGCAACTCATGGTTCCTCTTTGTCTTTAGATACTGAGAAAACCAAAAAATTTCTCTTGGTTCTCGACCTAAAAAAAGAACTTAGGAAGCCCCTGGTTTAAAAGCACAAGCAGCAGGAATTTCTTAAAAAACAGCAACAGCATCAAAACACCCCACGCCCACCCAAAAATACATAAACTCATGTAAAAGTATAGCTTTTACCCCCCCCAGCCAATAACAGCACAAGGTCACGCCTCTTAAAAAGAGGCAGTGACCAGGTAGCATCTCTGTCATGAGCTCTAGATGTGTGTGTTTCTGTTTGACCGAAGGCAGACGCACACACACACATACACACTCACAAATCCACCCACACACACACACACACAGCAAAGAGGCATCCAGGGGAGGGATGAAGCTTCATCTGTGTTCACTCAAAATCCTGAATTACGGCACCTTGCTGCAGGCTTTGGCAGAGGTGTGGGGGTGTTTATTTGTGCTTTTTGAAGGTAACTGCTGTGAAACAATGAGAAAATAACGTTTTAAGACTTTGATTCACTGCTTTTGTTCTCTGTAACACCACTTCCTCTCTTCAGGCCTCGTATGCTTGCTCAACCACCCATGCTCTCGTTGAGCAAAGGAGGAGGGGCCAAATTTAAATGTAGTTTTCTGCAAACAGTATCTGTCAACCGCTGCTCAGTGTGCATTTAAAAAAATACTGAAATCAAACAACAGAGCCTAAGAAATGAGACGATTTTCAAACCTTTTGTTCAAAAACGAGGAAAACATGCTTGCAGTGAATTACATGTGTGTGGACAAGCGCTGTCAAACACAACACATCCTTTCATTTTTGCATGGGATTTGATTTTGTCTCTTTCTCTCTGAATGTCATTTCTCTTTTCATTTGCATCACATTTGAATGCATGTGTAACTTTAATTACACGTTACAGCTCTTGCTTAATTTTTTACTACAGTTTAACATTTGAGGACTTTGGCTTCTAATGTTACAAAAAACAAAACTTAGGTTTTTTCTTCATGTTAATTTCACCTATGAGGAAGGAAACTTGCTTAAAGTAAAATGGAACTATTGTGCAAAAATGGCAAGAGAGGAGTCCCTGCAAAAAAAATCGGCTACTTCTTGTTACATTTCTTATTTTGTTAATTTATTTTCTCTCTGTCTGCAGTTTATTTCCAATATGACAGCTAGACATTCTCAAGGTCTTAAACTTAAAAATTATCCTCAAGAACTGCACTAATGTCTCATCAAGTTTGCATATAAAAACATATTCCCTTGTAGAATGATTATTGTCTGTATAATATCCCTATTTTATAACTAGGCTGATCAGGAAAATGTGCCTTTTAGCCATTTTCAAGCCAAAAATCTGAACAAAATCTGGTCTGAAGGGTGATCCAACTTGGTTAGAGAGAGTCACCTTCATATAATAGAAAACTCTTTAAATGAAATCATCATATTTTGCCTCAAAGTGCTTCTGCTCTGGCTTTTTGAGACAGATAAAGTTCCTGAAATGAAGCCTCACTTAAATCTAAAAGCCCTTCTTGATGTCACTCTGTTATTGTAACCTGTTACCGTCTGCATGGCTGGTTTTTAACATGCGGAACAGTTTGAATGCCAACAAAAGTACGAGCACCATAAAATTAAAGGTTATTGGTACTTAAGTAACTGAGAGGTCTTACAAGTCTTCAGTCAGTTTAGATATTCTGTGAAACTGTACTTAAAAGTGTAGTTCCTGCTAACATGTTAACATGTTTAGCATGCTCACGGCCTTAGTTTAGCATGATAGCGTGCTTACATTTGCTAACAGGCATGCTAATAAGCAATAAACACAAAGACAGGAATGTCATTAATTAGGAATTTTGGTCATAAACAAAATATTGTTCATATTAACAGTTCGGCCTCAAAATGGTGCAGAGGGTCAATTTATTCATTGAAGCTTTGAGTGATACTTTATTCAAAATATAAAATGCATAAGAGGAAAAGTTTGAGATCACAGAAGCCTGTAGGATTCATATTCTGGGAATCCTGAATATCTGTGTAAAATTTTTAAATTTTATTGAGACATTTGATAGGATAAGTGAAAACTTTTTCTTGCAGGTTGCACTCAAGGAAAGGTCAGTAGATCACCACAGTCACTTGAACTCATCCTCTGGGAAACATGAATGTTTGTACAAGGTTTCACGACAATCTGTCAAAGCACCAAGACACACACATTTGCTCGGCCGTTGCAGGAACATTTTCAGTTTTAGCTTACAGCCTCATCTGTGCACTGAATCATTGAAGGAGGCCCTGGGACACTCGGATGTACAGGTCTGGGAAGTTTTCCAGCTTTTGACAGTTTGTGGAGACAAACTAGTGTTTGCTAATGTTTTCCAGCCCTATGCTTGTTATAATTTGTGCAGCACTGATGTTATAGCTGTAATAATTACCTCTCATGTGCTCAACAATATGACTCCTGTAAGGGTTTTTAAACTGATTAAAAAATTCTGTAAATAAACTCGACCTTTTCTCAGTGGAATAACAGATGATGCTCATGGGTGGTTACACCAATTGACTTCTGTGACACACAAGTCTCTGGTCTTATTAACACTTTGTTTTAACACATGGCACATGTTGCTTATCATTATCATCTATCATTGTTTCTTGTAACTGTTTCAGGTTACAGTTTGGTTACTTTCTCTCAGACTCAGGCTTGAAGGGGGCTGTTCACTCAAGTGAACAAGACTTCCAGGTGCTTATTATTTGGCAAAAGTGAGACAGTTCAGACTTAAAATGGCCTACGACGACTTACTTTTTAACAAATGTCTGTGTTTGTACAGTAAGTTAGCGAGGTTGCCAGCATCTCAGCTTGTTAGCAATATAGTAAATACAGCTGACTGTTGGGCCTCAGTGCAGCATTTCAGCCTGATGTCTTCAACCTCACAGCCTCACTCTCTTTTCCCTCCCCCAGCAGCCATCAGAGTACAGTTTACAAACCAACACACCATAAAGCTTCCCCTGCCCTTTATTTTTTATCAAATATTGATATCAGACTTTTTACTTTTAGGCCACAGGACATAAATAAAAACCAGCCTTTGGTGTTGTTACTGTGGACAGTAAACATGTTTCGATCGTTTTTCATTGAGTAAAATATTTCAAACTTCTTATGTTCAATCAGAATCTTCCCAAAATTAAATCTAACTTAGTTTTAAGTATCATGATGTATTATATGGTATAACTTTAGTGGATAGATCCTACTTCATGAGATGCAGGGGGCAAAAGCTGTAAAACTCTTGCTGCAGTTACATGCACACCTTTCTCTCTTCGGTTGTAAACCATTCTGATCAAAGAATTTGGATCGAGTGTTTGCATTGGGTCTGAATATGGGATTTGATGTTTATAAGCGCCGACCCAAATCCTTAAAGCTATGTGACATGTGTTAGGTTATGAATAAATTACGCATTCTTCCACAGTGGGTACCTTTCAGCACCAACTCATTTAGAAAGATCTCTTTGGTGCATACTTAATCAGCTCTTTGAAGATGGGTGTAGATTGTCACTGCAGTGTAGTATTTGCTGCTATAGCGATGCTCTTGTATAAAGCAAATGCTTGTTAATGCATGCTTACATGAGCTGGAAGCAAAACTGACTCCAGTTCAGTTTGGAAATCTTCATATTTCAAGTGCAGAAATATGTATTTACCCGTGTGCTTACATTGAGATTAAGTGTATGTGCAGAGAGAAAACAGGGAAGACATAATCAGGTTTTTCTTTTCTTTTTTACATAGTTCAGTTTATCTTTCGATCAGTTTATGAAAATGTTAAAACTATTCCTCTAAAACTGATTAAAGTTTTAATTGGTTTTAGCCTGCTTATTCTAACTGGGGTGTTTAAATAGAACATATTTATTAGGCTCAATGGAGACATAACTAATATACACAAAGCTTCAATGATTAACTTGTTCCAATGTGTTTTTTTTTTCTTAATATCTGTGTTTCCACTCTAACAGGCCCAGGATTTGACCCTGGGTGTGTTAGATTAGTCAACAGAACCAGAATTTACAGCCAAATACAAGTATGTAAGTATATTATGCTTGGTTTATTTATATCAATGTCTTTTACATCAATGAAGTAAAATCAGCTGATGTTTTGATTCTAAACGAGCTTCAAGGATCTCATTTGAAATTTGTTGGGGAATTTGACCTTCTCATGGCCCCGAATACAAGAACTCCACCCTTGCACACAAAAAGACTGACAAGAGAAATTCAATACTAAAAAAAACCTTTGTGCTACAAAAAAAGCTCAAATTCAAAACTTTAATAAAAGGACCGACACAGAAAAAACAGCTGTTGTCTTAACACATAAAACCGAAGTGCCCAAAAAAGCCAAGAAAAAGAGGAAAACTGCAGCATTTCAAACATGGATCTCATTTTCCTGTAGCACACACAGACCTCAGCACAGAGATTTAAAGTATTCAGTAAAAGAGCCTTCTCAGATGACACTGGAGATATGAGGGTTATATGGAGGACTTTGATCCGAGTCCAGAAAAAAAAACGAGTGCAGACATTACTGTTGGCTACAGCTTTCACCTCCACAAACACAAATTTCCCTCAGATAAAATTCCAGAGTGACAAGACAGAAAAGTGGAGTTGGAGGCAAACCATCTGACTGCACTCAAGTTAGAGAGACATGGATGTGTGTGTGTTGGAAAAAAAAAGGACACGTCATCTATGGTTTAGGTCTCTAACACAACATTTAAAGACAGCCAATGAGCTGCCATATACTGTGTCTGTAGTGTAAACAGCTAGCTAAACAAGTTGTGTTGACCTGCAAGCGAAATGACTTAAAGGAACAGATTAACATTTTTAAAAATATCAGTATGCACATTTACTTTGTTGTCCACGTTGGATGAGATCAACTTGTCTGTATGCCATTGGGTTAGCTTAGCATAAAAAGAAGAAACAGTGGGAAAATGCTAGCCTGACTCTGTCGTAAGTAAAAAACATAATGCAAAGAACTATATTTTAAAAATAAAACATCAACTAAAGTAAATTAAGACTCCAAATTAAGACTCTTTTTCTGATTAACTGCATCAAGCTTCAGCAGATAACATAAGAGTTTGATCAGCCTTTTCGTCCAAAGATAAAAAAAAGACTATTCCTCGTGAATTCACCTGTTTATGCAACTGTTTCCATGACCAGTCTGTGACTTTGTGGTACATTCAAATATCAGACAGAGTTACTGATTTGCATTTATTGCATCTTGGTCCGACAAATGAGCAGAACTACACAACAAGTTGTGGTAACGTCCTCTTTACAGTTCTTATCAGGAACCACAGTTGCTAGCAAACAAATGTCCATCGCTGCCTTTAAAACAAAGTCACAAACCCCACACTTCCTGACACACAAGCAACATTTAAAAAACTTTCTTCAGGTTTAGTAGAAATGTCTTCAGTACACACAGTGAGAATTTACAGAATAAAGATCACAAGATTCCTCCTTCACTGCCAAGAAAATGGCAAAAATGGTGTCATGCATGCATCTTTTTTACACACAAACACACTCACACACACACACAGCTCCTCTCCTCACCCAGACAGATATTATTCAGTCGGCGAGTAAAAAGTTGATAAAGTTGTGTGTATTTACCTTGCACATATTCTACTGATCATTTTTTTTCCTGTGGAGTCGAATGTGGAGTAATTAAGTCACAGTCAAACATCAAACTCCAGGTACGCACACAAACTCACACACACTCACACACACTCAAACACACACACTGTGGGCTGTCCTGCACTCCTGCTTCCAGGTGACACTGACAAGCTCCACCATTAAAGCTGAGAGGAATCAGGTGAGTGTGGGCTGAACAAAGCTGAACAAACCACACACTCCCCTCGGTGACAAATTACAGTGGCCATGCTCATTGGGTGTGTTTACACCTTAAACATGGGAACAGGTTGGCAGGGTCATCCTGGTAACTGTTTAACTTCTTCAGTACTGACAAGAAAACAACAACAAAAAAAAAAAAAACCAACTACAAAACAAACAAACAAACAAACAAAAAAACTGGTCGCAATGTGTGACGAGATCTTGTATATAGTGTCTTGCACTGTATCCAATTAACTATAATTAATCAAGTATTAATTAATAATACTTGGCTTAACAATGAGAAGGCCTGCAAACCTCACAATAACTTGAGTAAATGTTTGGTAATTCAACCAGTTTGACAGTCAAATCCAAGTTGAAAATAAAGAAACTAGAAAGAAATAAAAACTAGAAAATACCTTTTTTTTTTACTAGGAGATACACTTGTCATTATTATTTGGGACAGATCTGGAAATCTAGCTCCACATTGCCATCTGATGGGCTGGTTAAGACAAATAGCAGAACAAGTCAGCTGGAGAAACGTCATCATGTTATCTGCTTTTTCAGCTTAAATAAAGAAAGATAATTCAGTTATTTTTATTGGGAATGAATGTTGCTGAGCATAAAGGCTGATGCTTATTAATTTAAGTACCTTTAGTCAAGCACTGTGCTTCAGTACAATGTTAAAGTTACTTTAAATAATTGTTTTTCAATGTTATGCTGTATGTTTCTCTCCAGTCTTGTACTGTACTCATTCCAACACATTATTTGGGAACAACAGTGTAAAATCCAGATTTAAAATAAAATATGAGCTTTTACAAAAATGATGATTTGCTACTGACTTATATCCTCACTATAGATTTTCATGGCAACTAGAGCCGAGGTTGTAGATCGCAACTGACTGAACATCCCCTCACTCATCCTGTCGTTCCAAGAGAGTTGGAAAACTAGGGTGGCCTCAAAACTGAGAGGAGTGCCAAAGACCCACTGAATCCAGTGCTTTGTTTGTTCTATCTGGGCTAATGTAGAAACATGGTGCTGCAACATAGCAGAAACACATGCTAACCAACTCTGTGTTACATATTATACATGTACATTTGCGTTTTTTTTTCAAATTGAATCTGTTTCTATAGTTGCCAAGATGCCGTCTATGCACGCTGACCTGCAGCTCCTGATAAACACTGTAAATAATGAGATAAAACCCCCTTTTGTTTCCTGGTGATAAAAACATATTTTATCTCGAGATAACAAAGCATATTTTCTTGAGATAACAAAAACATTTACTTTGTCACGCAGGATGAGATAAAAGCATTAAGAAAAATAATGGTAAACATGGCTGCTGGCCTAAAGAAATATAATTCTCAGCACCTAATTTGAAACATGTTGCCATGTTTTCTCACTAGTTCAATAAGAAGTTGGTTTGCAGACGAATCAGCTGACTCAAATCTCAAAAACTGCTTCACTTGTGAAGTTCTGTGGAGTCTGAAGCCTGTATGATGTGAAATAATGCACATTTTTTATCTTTTTAGTGTCATTTTGCATAATTTTTGCCCGTTTCAGGTGGAGTTTTTTTTATTTATGTAAAAAAAAAGTGAATGTGTTATATGCCTCAGCCCTGGAGCAGAGCCCAGGACCGTCAGCGCTCAGGACCACAGCACTTCGATGGAGCTCCCTCTGAGACCATCCATCACAACAACACATGCACACAGCATGTTTCCACGATACACTAAACTTCACCAGGGCACCACTGTCTTCTCTCCCTGCATGCAGCGGATTGCTATCATAGAGCACGGGAGAATACAGAGCGCTGAATTAATCATTAAATAATCAATTACATTTTACGAGTGTGTATGCAGTAGACTTCCTCGAGGACGGGACTGAACAGAGAAACGACAATTAAAGTGCAGTTATGGAGGCATCATTCATGTGACTTTTTTCCCCCTTAATTTTTCCAAAAGGAGCAATAATGTTAATTAAACCCACTTTTTCAAAAATTGGGTCAAGGCCTAAGCTGGAGGAAAACACCAATTACCCCTAAAATGGGCAATTAGTAACACACCCAGTGTCTGCTTTGATACTAAACAACTCTGTGTCACAGTGCAGCTCCGACTTGGTGATTTGAGGGTTTAATGGGGACTAATTTTTCTCTCATTTATTACTTTTTTTTTTTAATGTGTCTCTCTAATCACTTCCCTGATTGAGGCAATTAGGGTTTCATAACAATGTAAGGTTCATTTAAGGAACAGATTAATTCCTGACTCATGTAATGACGCTGCATGGCGCGGTTTCATCAACTGTAAAATGAGACGGGATTTACAGTCTGTTGTAAAAACTTTACCTTGGATCTTTAGACATAAAGGAGATTCATAAGTGGTGTGTTAAGTTTCATGGAGAGGAGACATAGAGATTTCTTCACCAACAGCTACCTCAATACACCAGACTGCCCAGCAGTTACAGCTGGTATGTGTGTCCATCCGTCTTAGGTAGCATGTGAAATGTGTTTTCTCATCTGTAAAATCCAATTTTTTTCTTCCTAAACAGCCCAAATCTTCAAGCTTAAGTGCAATGAAGATCAAAAATTGATTTTTTTTTTTTGGGGGGTGGTTGCAAATTTGAATGAGTAACTTTTGATTATTTCAAAAGGAATTCCTTTAATCATTCTGCTACAACGTAGTGATGACTCTGTTCGACTTTGATGGATGGCTCCATTTGTTCCAACCATCACTCAGCTCTTCTGGTAGACCCTCCTCTCTCCCTCCCATCACATGATGGTCCATTACATTTTTACTTCGCTGCGTCGTGAACACAGTCTCCCGGCGCTGAAGTCGATGGTACTCCCCATCCATCACTGTCATGCTGCTGGGGAGTCGGAAGTCCTCTTCCATATCGCGGTGAAAGAGCAGAGCACACTTCATAGAAACAAAACAAAATACTGTAGCTGTGGTACAATCTGTAGTTCAGAGGAGCTTCCAGTAAGTTACCTCCTCCAGACCATAAACATTCCTGAAGGAAAGACTCCTTTAAACAAAGTCTCAACACTTTGCCATCAATTTTTTTTTTCAAGGTCTCATTAAAGACAGTGTTCAGTTTTAAATTTTGATTCATAATACCACAATTAATGCTTATCCATGCTGCAGAAGTTATTCAGTGCATTTGTATTCAGTACGTGCTTCTTTACCACATATACTAATTTACGTTTCCAAATGAAGAAAATTTTCAATGCATGCACAGGAAATTCTGCATGTTGGGTGAAGAATGGGTGAGAGGGTGCCCTGTCAGCTGGTTGCGGCTAACAAACCATTAAGAGCATTTTTCTGAGGAAAAAAGGATTTCATTGTTCCTCATTTTCCTTCAGAGGAAATATCTGATGCTTCATCATCTTAAAAAAGGAAGCTGTTCAGATTAACTTTTGGCAGATTACTTTTTTTTTTTGGTTGCTCTGTTTCTCCTCCAAAAGCCCAAATATATGTCATTTAGGGATACATATTCTTAACAAAAAAAACTGTGACCACTTTTTACGGACATTAGTCATCACACCCAAACAAATGAAGCAACATTTGGATCCTGTGTGTTAAAAATGAAGATAAATGAGCTTAAATGCTCCATGAAAGACATTTGTCAAAGGCCGAGTGTTTGAAGTGTTAATATGAATAGAAGCCCAGACACCTTACTGACTCATTTATGTATATACACTTTCTTTAAAAATTCAAAAAGTACTTTTAAACGTATTCATACATTCCATTTCAAGGCCTGAAAACAATGTGTTATCATTCTTAACTCCACAAACCCTCAAGTTTATAAAATTTATGTTTGCAGATATAGTTTTTTACATCTAACAATAACAGCTACAATCTGGATTAAATACAGTGGAGTGACAAAGAAAAGGAAAAACCAACATAAAGTGTATTAGTCGGGCGTTAAGCCACCACCAGCAACCAGAACAGCTTCAGTGCACTTTGGCATTGATTTTTTACAAGTCTGAGAAACTCAACAGGAGAGATGAGCATCATTCCTCCAAAACATGTTGCCTCTTTTGGTGTTTTGATGATGGTGGTGGTGGTGGAAAGTCCAAAGCTGTTAACTTTGGTTATGATCTGGTGACCGACAAGGCCAGAGCACATGACTCACGCCATGTTCATACTTATTAAACCATTCAGTGACCCCTCATGCTCTGTGAATGTGGGAAATGTAGTCCTGAATCCTTTACTCATTTATTTTTTTAGGTTATTCCTTTAATTTGTTACCCGGTTATATTCACACTCGTGACCAGCATCTGTTACAGAGGAGCAAATATCACTTTGTTGTGTGTGGCGACTCCGTTTTCTTTTGGTTTTCAGGGTTATTATGTTCCCACTGGCCTCACCCACAGTTTAATAGAAAGACTTTGAACCCCCCCAAGTCCATCCTCCATGCGCCTCCATGCACCTGCAGGTCACTTATTTTTAGTTATAATACATTAATAGCATTTTATCAGTAATTCCCATCACAACTTAAAATATTTGTCCCTTCTCGATCCATGTGCGTCTGCGAGGCGAGAAAACCCGGTGTGTCTCTTTCCAACTGGCCCCCAGCACTCCTCCTCCTCCTCCTCCACCTCCACCTCCTTACTGTGGTCCCAGTCCTCCCTGGGTGCTCTGCCCGTCGCTGTGGTCACTCCCCCACAGGCGGTAAAACTGACTGAAGTCCACGTAAGGAGGGACTCTGCCCGTCTCGTCGGGCTGAGCCGCCTGGCTGCCCCTCTGCCGGAACAGGCTTCCGTCTCCCGAGCTGGAGCTGGAGCTCTGGGTCTGGGTGTTGGTGGACTGGAGGGTGGCTGTGGGGCTCTGACTGCTGGGGAGAGCAGAGGAACAAAAGAGGGAGGAGGAGAACGTTGGTTGGTTGGGGAGGGTGGAGGACGAGGAGACAGGTATGAGGGTGGGAACGGAGGAGGGAGGAGGAGTGGGGGTGTCGGAGGAGAGGGAGAGGGAGAGGGAGAGGGAGGGGTCCGTGTAAGGGGAGGAGAGACAGAGGAGAGAGGTGGACAGAGGGAGGGGGCGCGGGGGAGGAGGGGTGGTGGAAAAAGAGAAGAGGGAGGTGGAGAGGGGGAGAGGAGGAGGAGGACGAGGAGAGAAGGGGTAGAGGGGGGAAAGAGGGAGTTCAATTATGGGCTGCAGGATGTCGACAGAAGTTTGGCAGGTAGTGGGGTGGAACGTGCTAAAGGAGTGGAAAAAAAGGAGAGGCAAGGACAGAGTGTAGGACACAGGATGGATATTGGCGAGTCGGGTTCAATGAGGAAGAAAAATTTAGATGTGAGTCAGACAGTGAGTGACAGAGAGCCGGAGAAGTAATCCTTGTGGACCAGCGAGCAGAAGGCATGAAAAAAAAGACAGCGTTCACATCCTGCAGACCCGAAGCAGCCGTCACATGAGAGCTTTTCATGTTCACTCTCTTTTTTTTTTACACTACAGTTAGTTTCAAGCAAGTAACCTCACTAACTAAGGGCACGTCCAAAAACATGCAGATGGAAGCTGTCAGCGATTCAAGTTTGTTAATAAATGATGCACATCATTAACTTGAAAGAGGAACATTTCATATGACATGTTAAGTGTTCTCTCCAGAGTCGCAGGCTTAACTGTGATTATGGGCAATTACTGGTGAAAAGATAAAAACGTTTTTAATCACGTTTATGTGGTTACATGACAGCGTATGAACACTGCTGTTTTATGGGAGTGTTCAATATCAAAATACTTTTCCCT
>JAPZDV010000020.1:12200996-12211967 GCA_029814665.1 Acanthurus lineatus | reverse complement strand
ATCGCGATTAAAAATTTTAATCGACTGACAGCCCTAATATATACTTTATCATTCTAAAAGTCAAAGGCTCTTTTGTCAAATCTGCACTTAAATGTGTCACAACTACAATTCTTCCCAGTGGATGGAGATGTGTCACATTTTTCACAAGAGCACATTTGTTTTTTTGTTTGTTATTTTTTGTTTTTTTATTTGTAAGGCAGTATGAAATATTTATCTTCAACATTTGTTGAATCTAAGCACTCAAAAGTTAAAACAAATTTATAATTATCACTTATTTAAACACATTGTATTTCAGCAGGTTAGAAAAAAGCCTGAAATATCAAAATAAGAAAATGAAAAATGTAACTAGACTCAAAAATTCCAGACTAGCCATGTCTATCTTTGTCAATATTTTCTTTATTTTTAATGGTTAAAATTGAACACATCAAAAACATACATTTGTACACAATCTTTTTTCTGAAATGTTACTTTGTTTTTAAACAGATTTCACAAAGAAACATCACACATTTCTACGTCTACACATACATGTACAGTGTAAAGTATATATATGCATATATACTTTGATAATTTGGTCACATTTTTTGTTTCAGTATTTTTATAGTTAGTATTATTATCCCAAAATAAAAACATCTCCTTACCCTTAAAGCAACATAAAGAATGAGGCACTGATGACCTCACCATATATCTTATCACATTAACACTCGACAGAACATAGATCTTCTTTCTTTTGTCTTTTCTTTTTTATACAGAACTAGCATAATGCCCTAAAATAAAGCAGAATCTTTTTTTCAAACACTTTTAATATACTGAATTTCACATTTACATATATTTATAGAGATAGATATACTTTATTCTTTTAGAAAATGGAGCGATGCATGTTCATAAATGGTTGCCTCATCTGTGTATTTGTCTTAATATACACAATAACCTGCAGTACACTGGTGACGTAAGTTGTCTGCAGGGTTGCTTATAAGAGACTTGTCATTTTTGTGTCCTTTGGGTTGCTCAGTAATGAAGAAAACTACTTGTTCTGGGATTTTATGTGCTTACGGACAAAAACAAGACTAAATTCAATCAGCGATGCTTTCGCTCTGAAGATGCAGTAAGAGTGCTGTGATGCTGTGTGTGTGTGTAGGGTACATGTTGACCTGTGTTCATTGGATTTTGCTTGGCAGTAAGCACTAAGGCAACAATCAAGGAAAGAAAAAAGTGGGGGTTTTTCAGGGAAACAAGAAAACACACTCTGTTCCACACCACTCACAACCCAAAGGATATTTTTTCCAACACACAAACACACTCCCATGTTAAAGTTAAGGGGGTTGTTATGTTGCTTGTTTGTCTATGCTGAGATCCTGTAATGCAGCTCAAAAGGAGTTTTATCAGGAGAAACTCGTGTTTTCTGTTCAAAATCGATGTGTTGTGTATGTGTGCTTGGATTTGAGTTTGTTGAGTGTGTGTGTTTTTTGTTTAACACTGACTGCAGCATTTTTGCTAGCTACCAGCTGACCTCAGAAGACGAAGGCAATGTGGTCACAAGCATCGATCTGCCACAGCGTGACCGTTTCTGTAAAAGTTTGACTTTCGAATTCTCTCCAATGTCCTGTTTTTGTCCCTAAACTGTATCTGACATCTTTAACTGCACCAGAAATCCCTTCCAATTGGTGTCCTGAAACCCTTGCTGTTGTTCTACTGCAGGTTTGCACCTAAATGACATCTTATCTCCCCCACTGATTGAAGGATATCCAACAGGGTTACCTATTCCTCCAAAAATCTTCATCGCTACCTAGTGTTTCTGATCTGGAGATCTGCTATTTACGTTCCACAGACAGATGAAAATCAACCCTGCGACTCAAGTCCCATTGGTATGAGTTTGTCTAACTTCTTCCCCCAGTTATATGCAATTATTGTTGCATGTACACACTAATAATCACGAGGTCAAAATCACGCAGCACTCTTACAATACTGTCTTAACTTTTACAAGTAGCCATGGATAGAAAGTCACCCAAAACAATGGGTTTATTTTGACCCCGTGCTGGTGTTACGCTTTATATTTCTGTTGGGTTATCTAACCAAACTAAACATGATTTGGTTGATTTGGTTAATCTACTCCAGCTTCTCTTCAACCTACATGTCACTTTCTTTTTAATGATTGTTAGCAGGAGATTTGTGACAGTTATAAGATAAAATTTAAAGCTTGTTGTGTCTAACAGTGGCCAAAACTACTCTATGTTAACCCAAACTAGCTCAATTTTGACCCAGTGATTCTTAGTGTAATAGAAACTATACAAACCCCACTCTAAATTAGGAAATACGGCCTACTTAACCAGACCACAACCCGTCACCCACCCCAAATATATTTTCCCCCCAAGTTTCTCAGTAGTCCTGACGCTGGTAGCCGCCAGAGCCGTCGAAGGCCCCGTCGCTGTTGGCCTTGCCCCCTCCTCCTTCTGGGCTCTCCAGGTCGTCCCCACCGAAGGAGGTGTAAGGGGCTCCGGCTGCATCCTGGCTGGGGTCTGTGTAATCCTGGGAGAAGAGGGCTGAGTCGGCGCCCAGTTTGTACCTCTGGAAGGCCAGGAAAGACTGCCCCGCCTTGGGGATGGAGGGGACGTAGATGGAAGAGGACAGGAAGCGAAGAGGATAAACAGACGGGTGGAAGGGGTGAAGAAATGGATAGAGTCGGAAGCAGAGATGCAGTGGGGTTAGAGCGGGGGTTTAAAGAGAAAGAGAGCGAACAAAGAAAGAGAAGGAAGCACTGATTAGTTGGCTAGGGAAGCTTGGAAGCTCATTAGATATTATGAGTGAGTTATTTGTTCAGTCAAAGCAAGTTAGTTTTTTACATTCAGCAGCGCAAAAAAAGCAATGTATCAACTGATGGGCTCCATAGTAAGGAACAACACCTCAGCATCACTCCAGTCCACGGCAGGTTAGGAACCAAGTAACGGCAGTGTAAAACACCTCAAATCTCTTGGCTCTGTTGATAACACTGAAGGTCCAAAAGAAGGTGGAGGAAAGCCAGAGATAACATGAGTAAAAGGAGCAAACACAGACGCTCAGAGACAGAAAGACAACCACAGAGAATGGTGAATTGATTCAAGCTCTCAGTGCAGGGAAGTTTCATTAGAGGTTTATTTACTGGTGTCTCTTGGCCCGATCAGACTCTTTAAGTCTGATACACCACTTGGTCTCACTCACTCGGGGATTGTATATTGCAAAGTACTTGTATGACATGTTTTTACAATTTTATGAAAAATGTGCTTGTTTAACTTCTTGTTTGATACAAAAAATTAATACAATTTACAGATTGAACCCTGAATATTTCAGATTTTTTTTGTTGCATTCATAAACCTATTTATGACCCAATTTTATCCACAGCTACAAGCCATAAAAATCCTATAAATATAAAATTAAACAGCATGATACTTCAATTAAATTGTTCTGAAGGTGTCTGCTGGAACCATGAAGCTAATCTCCAAAAGCTATAAGCAAAACTAAACTACTACTGCATTTAATGAAGTAGCTGAAGAGCAGAAAAACAGGGAAACATTAAAGGAATAATATTATAGATATTTTGAGAAATACACTTCAATTTCTGGCAAAGAGTTAGATGAGAAGATTGATACCACTTGAATCCTTGAAGCCAGAGCCAGCAGCAGGACAACTTAGCTTAGCAATAAGACTGAAAACATGGGAACCAGATAGCCCGGCTCATTCTAAAGTTAAGCTAATAGGCTAACCAGCTGCTAACCAGCTAACTGTGGCTTTATAGTACAATATGTGAGTGGTATTCTTTCTCATATCCAAGTCTTGGCAAGAAAGTGAATGGATGTATTTCCAAAATACTTAGCTATTCTTTAACAGGAGGCTGAAGGATGAAAAGAAGGTTTTGAATGTAGCTTGATTAAGAAACAAAAGAAATACAAAATGTTTACAGTTTAAAGCAATACACTTCAACTAATCAACAAATGTATAAAAACTTGTCACAAAGATCTTGAAACAAAATCATTTTATATAAAACTATCAACCTAATAACGCCAACCCCTTTGTTGAAAAGACAAGGCACCAATTGCTCTGTAAACTTTCATGGTAAATGATTGAAAGATTTGGTGGCATGTTTTTTAAATGGAGGCTGCACTTGTTTAATAGCTTCAGCTACAGCAGGGGAGAGTGCGTACCTGTCACAGGTGAACTACGTCAGCAACAAACTGCTGACACGCCTGGTCTCAATATGAAGCAAAACTCACTCAAAATCATCAAATATATTTAAAGAAACAATCAGTTCGCACACTTTTCTTTATCATCTCATTTGTTTTTCGATCAAAATTTTAAAAAAGACATCAGCAGTTTAAAAATTCCAGTGGGCAGGGAGCTTTTTGCTCCAAAAGGGCTTACAGGGATTTAGGTAGGTGTTAAAGGCAGGACATCTCAGTATTTGGCGATGTAATTGTTGAGTCATGCATATTGATCGAAAATCCATTCAACCCACCTGCTCATACATTATCATTATAATTTGCTCGGGTCAGGAAATAAGTTATTTACCTAAAGTGGGCAAAAACACAGCAACATCACTCTGGAAACCATAGTTCTTCCTGCTTCCTGAATACATTCTCTTCCAGCACTATTTGATGTAACTGAGGGCTCTTAAACAAGTACAGCCACAGTCAAGTAACAGGAGTGTGTAGGTCCAGCTGTGGAGGGTTAAGGCAAGTGGGGGGTGGGGGGTGGGGTGACAGAGCAGAGTCAGACAAAAGGTTGACTGGGCTGAGGGGGGAACAGCTTGATGTACTCCTCTTCGAACGTCACGTTCTTTAGCTTCTCCATAGAGAAGAGAGTCTGAGCGCCCTGTTGGAACATCCACACACTTAATGAGCTCACATGTACATTTATACAAACTGATTCAATTATAGACTGTGGGCTTGACTTCCTCTATATGTCAAGTGTCTTTGAGAGAACTTATATTGTGATCTGGCACGATATGAATAAAACAGAGTTGATATGTTCACACACATCTAGGAGGAAGAGCAGTTTTTAATAGATTATTGGCAAACAAAGGAGGAACAGTCTTCAATGTTCAGCCCCGTTCACAGCACGATCCATCTGCAGCTATAACGGCAGGTTTTATGTCATGTTTTGTTTTGCTATAAACCAATGGGGAGCGGGAGGCCCTTACCCAGGTGAAGATAGAGAAGAAGGAGAAAGTGATGGCTGCCCGGGCAGCGTCCCCTCCCTCCTTGAGCGGGTTGTCCTCATGCTTGGTCACCTGCCACTGGTTCGCCAGGAAACAGAAACCAACAAACCACATGAAGGACCAGAAAGCTGGAGAGAGAGACAGGTAGAAAGACAGTGTTAAAATAATGGTGTAAATGTAACAAGACATCACCTGAGAAATAACATTTTGTTTTGACATTTAATGGAGTTCAAACAACCTAAAGACGATGCCGTGGAAGAATGTGTACAATGTATGAGATAATTTAATATAAAATAAAAGTTTGTAGTAATTTATACAATACAATTAAATAAAATATGATAAAAACACATTTATTTATAGTTTTCTAGTTATTTATGGGCACATAAAAACATAGAGAGAGACCTTTACAATTTACAAATTACTGCATATCTTCACTTTTTCGCTGGTAAAATATAAACAGCAGCATTGAGAGACAATGAAAGCTCAGTGTCTTAGAAACATTTCATCCCTTTAACTCATTTAAGAACCAAGCATCACTAATGTAAAACACAGTTTGCTCCTCTTCCTGCCGGCGTCCTGCTCTCTGTCAGTTTAGAAGAAAGTCCATTTGTCGAGCGAAACAACTTAATCTGAGACTTTGTGGTAGAGACAGGTCTCTGCAAAGACCAGACAATTTTTCTGATTTTCCGCTGCTTCGCCAGCATGAGTCCCATTTCAATCATTTCATTTTCCTACTTCCAGATGTTAGCCAGGAGCAGTCCTGAGTCCAAGCTGAGCTAATGGCTCTTAACTCTCTCTCCTCCCAGGGCAGACCAGCTGGTCTGACTGGATGTTTAGAAGGTGCCGCAGGAAGTGATTGTCTTTAAAATCAACTGCTTTTGATGAAAACCCTGTGAGTCTAATTATGACATTTTCCAATTATGACATTGTGTAACTGTATATATTTCTACTGGATTCAAAGCAATATTATTTTAGAGTTGCTTCTAATTGAGTGGATATGGTAAATAAATAGTCTAACATTTTGAGAAAAAGACATATTTGCCTTCCTGCCAAGACTTAGTTGATGAGATAAATATTTCTATCATGCCTGTATGCTAAATATGAAGCTTGAGCCAGCTGGTAAATCGCTGATTTACAGCAGGGGCAAGAGTCAGGCTAGATGTTTCCCTCCAACTTCCATACTTAATGCTAAGCTGAGGAAAACTGCCTGCTTGCTCATGCTTTATATTTAGAGTATAGACACAGAAGTAGCAGCTATTTCCTCATCTACACTAAAGCCAAGTGAGTAAGGAAACTGTACAAGTAATGAAAATAGGAAGGAAAATCTTGTCTGTGACAGAAATGGTTTCATTAACAGACTCAACTGAACTATCTTATCCTCATGTCTGAGTTCACTGCAGAGAAGAAGAGAAAGTCATCGGTCGAAACACCACAAAGCTCAGCATCACGGAAGCTTGTTGTTGCCAGAAGAGTAATCCTTATTATCCCTCTCACACCTCCACTCCTTTTGTTGGAAAGATAACCTAACTATCATCCTCTGCAGTCTCTGAAATGTAAAATGTTTTTTTTACAGGCCTTCTTTGAGGGTGGGGTAATTTAGAGCTTTTTGTTAGCTGAAAAAAATCTGTTGAGGAAAAGAGGATAAAAAAATGTTCTGTGATCCTTGAAACATGATGTAACTGAACTGCAAGCAACTGGGGTCACTTGATCCCAATACATTTCAGTCTGGAAGCACAAAACTAGTGTGGAAGAACAGAAAATGTGTTGAGAGAGGGGCAATGTTGACACAAAGCATGTGTGTCAAGCGTTATCTGTGCCAACTTCCTATAGATGGCAAAGAATAGCATGACAGCGGCAGTACCAGTTAGCTGTAAAGTCAAACTGCACTGGTTCTTTTAAGGAGAGTCATATCTGGAAAATGTTGTTGACAACTTCCTTTAAAATCTTCAGCACTGATTTTTACTGTTACACTTATTTATGAGGAAGATTCCTCTTACAAGTTATCAATGCATTCATCCTTTATCATCAAATGGCATAAAATGCGTAATAAGAAAAGGATTGCTCATGGTGCCAGAGTTATTGAAACTCATCAGCCTGCGGATACTGTACTGCAGTACTGCAAGACGCAGGATGTAGGTGTGTACTTCCAAACATTCTGAGTAAATATTCATAAAGTGTGAACTCTTGGGCCTTTGAATGGCTAAACAGATTTGCAGTGAGGAGATCTATTTCTGTAAGTCATGGCAGTAATGACTTTGTGTGGTGCAGCAAGCTAGGAGACTGTTTTGGTGTGCTCTGTAATTGCCTTGTACACTGTTATTTTATTAGCTTTTAAATGTTATTGCCCTACAAGCTGCTCAGTGCTTTATGAATGTGTTTCAAAAGGCCTATTCAGCTTAAAATTATCTTTCCCAAGTTCATTTGTATCAATTCTGCAGCACACAGTCTCTTTATAGCCCTGCTCATGCATCCATCCTCTGTGTCACCACTGTTTTTTTTAATTCTTAGAAACTTTATCCCAACGTAGGCTGTTTGTGAGAAGTGAATTTAACTGTGATACATGCTGGCGGTGCGTGGTTGCACTTGAAGTTCATTAAATTTGAAACCTGTTAAAATGGGTTTAAAGAGAGAGGATTTACCTAAATCCAGAAAAATCTCAAGACTTTCTACCTATTTTCTACTTTCTAAAATTAAAACCTAATTGTCAGGACCTAAGTGAATGAATAATGCATTGATAATGGGTTTACCTGACAAACCGATATCAGCAAGCACTGCTTTCTTACGATCTTTGACGCTGCTAATCTGGGGAAAGTAGACATCCAGAGCCAGGAAGGCCATGCAGCAGAGAAAGGCCATGGAGCCCATAAAGACGCCATAGTTGCAGGCATTCTGGTTGCGGTTGAAGATGCAGTACTCCTCCACCTCGTTGGGGCGATTGATGTAGCCCTCGTTGGCGATGCAGCCGAAGATGACGATGGAGAAGAGCTATAGAGGAGAAGAGAAGAAAAAAAGGCAGGTCTTAATTGCACATGGTCATGTCAGACTCAGGATATGTCTTTATTTGTCAGAGGGAGACTTGTCGGTTATTAGTTTTACTTCTAAGCACACACTGGTGCCCATGTCTACAATATTTAAGTCCACATGGTCCACACTGTCCTGTAGGGTTGTTCTGATACTGTTACAAGTATTAGAAATGCCTCCAAAATGTCTAAGATACTGAATTGTGCTAAATCATAAATGCTCTTCATAGCTCAAAGGAACATCACCTCTGTGGTCAGACAGTATATTAAGACGGACCTGGTAGTTTGTGTATAAGATAATACTTCAGCATGAAGCTCTCAGCCCAAAGAGTCAAGACAAGCTTGCAGGGGAGTTTTATAAATAATACCTAATGCCTATTTTAAACAGTTTTTGCTCATTATGCCTCAGGGCTTTCCCTTTAAATATATATTTTGACTGTTGAAAAGATAGCCTTTCTCTGCTTTAATGCAATTCATAATGACAGTTAGTAACTGATATGAAAAATACATCAGAAAGGCTGTAAAATTGTGAGTGAAAAGACAGTTTCCAGTTGGTGAATAAGATGGCGGCGTGAACTTTTTCTCCTGATAGTTAGCTTAAAACTTACTCCCCACAATCCATAAAAGGACACTTTTCAGTCGGATTCAATGAGCGGGGAAACAAGAAGTAAGAAGAAACGTAACATTAAGAAAGGACCTAATCCAAACACAATGAATCAAAACGATGAAGACCGCGAGCATCTTGCTAATGCTAACCCGCTAACCGAGATGATGCGCTTGGGGCCGGATGCAATAATTAAAGACATACACAACCTCAAAACTGAGATGAAGAAAGACTTGGCCACACTCAAAGAACAAGTCTCGAAGGACGTTAAGTCTGAAATCAATAAGCTTAAGCAAGATATGAATAATACATACATGAGCCTTCATGAAGATGTTTTGCTATGCAAGTGAGAACTTAAAAAAATGTCAAAAATACAAATATTGTGCAGATATTGTTTACTGCTTTTGAAAAACTACATATTACAAATGTGGTATTGAGGTAAATGTGTCTGTGTTTGGATTACATGCCCCTCCTGTGACTTTATGCTGTATGAAATCCCTTTCAAACCAAGCGTCTATTTTAAAAAATGCATGTTGGCAAGTTAAAATATATTGGTGATTTTTCTTAATTGTAGAAAAATGCTGAAAATGCTTTTATCCTGATGGGGTTGTTTTGTCTGCTGTGGTGGACAAACAAGGACAGCCACAAAATGGAGTCAATTATTCTGTAGGACGGAGTATCTGTGATAACACCTGATCCCTCGCTTCTCTGCATTCTTCTCCCTCCATCCTCTCTCCTCTTTTTTTTTATATATTTTCAACTCATCTCCTCATCTCCTGCCGGCCTTTGCCTCTGAGAGTGGAGACAGACAGACAGGGACACAAAATGGAGTCAATAACAGGAACAGGTTACTAAGATACCATCTCGTCTCGCTGTCCTCTCCTCTCCTCTGATCCAGTCAGAGCAGCATTACAGAAACACGCTTTTCAAAGCCATTAATATGAGACGTACACACACACACACACACACACACACACACACACACACCCACAGTGTTAGTATTCAACCCTTCAGTCTAGTTTGTACTTTCGTTGATATCAGTGGATCAGACAACTCCATCCAGCTTACGAAACCCTTAGACCGAACCCCCCAGGGAGCAGTTCTGTCTAGATAAAAAAAAAAACGAGGCTGAGTGTGTTTATATTTGTCTGCAGCCCGTGTGTGTGTGTATGTGTGTGGATTTTAATGTGGTGAGTGATGGACTCTGAATGTATATATGTGTGTGCATGTGTGTGCATGTGTGTGTTTGTGTGATAGAGGCAGCAAAAGAGAGACAGAAAGCTCGGAGTGAACCTCGGTTTGGGGAGCTGTTTGAATCGTTTACCCAGCTGTTGTGTCTCTGTTTGTGTGACAAATGACAGCAACACAAAAGGGAGGTAACACAATAGGCTACACATCCACTGACAGTCCATGACCATGAAGGCCAGCAAGCGGGCCCGGTGAGGAAACAGGGATGTCAGTCACGATGGGGATTACAGCACAGTTTTTTTCTCTTCCATTCTTTCCTTCTTTATTTGCTCTAAAACACTTCTTTCTACCGTCTAGTTCGCCCTTTGGAAGCCGCATTTTTGCTACTGACACTGAAAACTCGACATCTGAAGTTAAGTTTACTTAATAGTGACTTCATTATCTCCAGACTGAGATTTCTGAGATAAAATCTATTTGGTTGTTGTATCAACCGCTGAGGGACTTTCTCAAAGCCAACGCTTCTAATTATCCCAGTGCTGGCCCAGATAAAACCAGTTAAAACCAGTATGTGTGTTGCTGTATTTAGTACTCTAAAACTTTTTGTGTATCAGAGCAGAGAAACTTTACTCAATGAGGGAAAAATTTGCATGTGTAAAAGCTGTAAAAATTGGAATGGAATAAAGTGAAGTGGAAAAAAAAGGAGAACAAACATCTATTTTGAGCATCTTCACTAATAAACTGAAATCTCTGACAAAAAAAACTAAGAAAGTTATGTTAGTCGGAACAAACTTCTCAATTAATTCAACCATTTCAATGCTGGATGCTTTGTTGTGAATCTATGACAAAGCGTTTAAGGGGAATAAATGATCTTTCACAAGTCTTTGAGGTTATGTGTCATAATACACAAAACTCAGCAGGTTTTACTTCATAACCTTTGCAGTTGAAATGTTTATTTTTTTTTTAATAAAAGCGAT
>JAPZDV010000020.1:12172305-12190666 GCA_029814665.1 Acanthurus lineatus | reverse complement strand
ACACACACACACACACACACACACACTGTTACTACCACCTCCACATGCAACCCTTGTAAGTCAGGACAAGTGGGAGAAAGAGAAGAGAGAGGGCAGAGAGGCCTCAGCCACCATTCATAAACTGCTCTCTCCCTTTCTGTCCATGCAAATTCCCGCCTGCCCCCCCCCCCCCCCCCCCCCCCAACTCACACAAACACACACATTTGATGTCCCACATCACCAAATGTTACAAGTGCTGATAGTTACCTTACCCACAGTTCACAGTAAACTGAGTTTTAGCACTATCAGACAAAACATCACAACTCAGGCTGTTACTATGGAGATGGGCTGTTGCTCTGGTGATGCCTCGGGGGGGGTGAGGCATCTCATGGGGACCCATGAAGTCACTCACCACCTGTCTGTGTGTGCAGGTTTGTCTTACGTTTTCACTACAATATACAGAATCTAAGTGTGCAATTTTATTTTTCAAAATACAATGTAGAGTTGAAAACTATGTGTAGATTTTTCCATTTCATTCCATCATAAATGAAACATTTTTCATATTTTTCCTGTAAACTGAAAGTTATCATCATTTACTTTTTGTACACTACACAAAAAAAACCCCTACAAACACCCAATAATATCTTGCTTTTTTTCTTCTTTGGGAAACGTATAATCAGCATTCACTTCCTGGTCACATGACAGTGAGGTAATAACAGGTTCTCATTGGCTCCGGCTCTGATTAGCAGTGATGGAAACATGCTAACACACTGATTGCCACTTTCTCCATTCAAGCAGCACTTAAACATCACTGAGTCTGCATTAGTTTTGAAAGGGAGACTGGAATAATTAAGCCCTTTATGGCCAAATAATTTGGTCTACTGTGTAATCCAATGAGCTAATTATTTTGAAAGTCAACCTTTAAACAAAGAACTGTGATAACAGCCTTTCCAATAAAAAACACTCTTAGTAAACCATTATAATGTGACATATAGGGCGGCACTACATATCCCACAAACAGTATACGCTGTATAACATGGACAGCTATAAAAGATTAATTTATAAGAAATGCATCTGTGGCCTTTGCAAAGTAAGTCCATGTTTAATTAAAAGAAACTATTTGAAAAAATGATAAAAAAAGCACAAAATGCTTCTTTTACATTAATGAAATAAATATATATGTACATATGTATGTACAAACAGGGAGCTCACCGTGTAACTCTTGGAAAATTAGATCTGATTCTCATATAAGTGTGAAGTTCATGGTTGTTCATCTCAAAGCCACACATGACTCGCTTTGACACGCCATTTAAAGAAAAAGGTTCAGTCAAACAGCCCATTTTTTTACAAGTTTTCCACATGATTTAGATTAAAATGATGCAGTTTTTTTTTTTATGTGAACATAAAGATAATTGTCAGTCACACTATGATTTGGGGCAGAAATGTGCCCAAAGTGTGACAACACTTGATGAGAAACTCTGATTTTTTTCCCGACACAAAAACTACTCAAAGCATAGTCAGTCTATTTTGTATTTTAATTACTCACAAAACAAATGTTTCCTGTAGTGTCTGTTCATTTTTACTTCAGTAACTCAGAGTACAGATCAGCTTTTTTTACCCAATGCTGTTTCACAGCCACAGTGAAGCTATTAACTAAGTACAACTTATTATGATTTAAGTGTTAAAATTTTTGCCTTTTTCTGGACATGCTTGACATTTTTCAATTTGTGCGATTATCCGCTAATAAGTTCACTAATGCAGATAATTTCTGTTAAAAGCTTTTTCCATTTAGCTACATCAAATCGGCCCAAAAGGGGAGATGTTAAAGGGTTAACAATCAGCATGCTGGCAAGTTTAGAAAGTAGGCTATAATTTGTGCATCCATATGAATCCACCTGTCTGTTCATACTTTCAGCACACGTATAAAAGGCTCATAGTGTTATTTTAGGACATGCAGACACAGACACAGTCCTATGAATAAGAAATAAACCCAACTGTGTAACTTTCAGCTCTAAAAGTGGGGACATTGTAAAGAACGGTCCCCTAAATATTTTACGCTTTTCCTTACACAATGAACTAATATGTCAGTTGGTGTTTATAGCAGGGTTAAAGGGTTGCAAAGGCAAATACACACCTTTTTTTTCCTGTGTTCATTTCACTAAAACTGAATACTTGTAAGAGTATATTTAAGGCTACAAATCCATTATTATGGACTTTAATAAAGGTGAGAAACAAGTGGGAACAGACACAGACTTCAAATATAGTGTCATCTCCGTTTACATCATTGAGTAGGCGTAGGATGCTCCAGCCCCCATAAACTCAACTTTTTATGAGGAGCACATTAATAAAAAATCAAGGCTGGCTTCAGTCTAGACACATTTTGCCAAAGAATTAAAACTTCAATGTTATTTTTTAACCAGAAGCATAAATATATAGCTTAACCAACAGATGATTGAAAAGACTAGCAAAGACTCGGCCTGATGATTCCTCCAAACAAAAATCTTTTTTTTTCGGTGGTTGTTTTTACTGTAGTGTGTCTTTCTCTAATCTTTTATACATTTCTATATTCCCCACTCCAAATGAGGGTCTTCTTAGAGGCTAAATGATGATTTATTCCCGAACAAAGACTTAAGTCCTAAGTAACTAGTACTTATAGTATTTTATGGGACTTACAAAGAGTTTTAATGATATCACATTATTCCTACAATGGCTACCTGGAGTTTAGAAGACTTTTGGGGGCATCATGGGGTAGCCATCGGTTTACTATCCTTCCTAAAAGTGGTTCCTACTGTTGCTTTTCCTTTTCATTAGTGCTCCTCCTCCTTGGGGAAAGGAGGGTGGGCAGTTATTATGAAATTATTTGTTATGAAATCCTTTAAGAGTGCCTGTATGTTCTCACTATGCTTATTAGAAAACAATAGAGCTGATATTACCCGAGGCCAATAAATGTTAAATAGTGATCAGGACCCTTTCTGTGCCTAAATCGGCTTAATATAAACTCCAAATTAAGTAGCCTACTACAAACATGCAACGGGGATATATAATAAATAATAATAATAGTTTGTTACAATAATAAAAGGAGAAAAATACATAAAGCAGGATATGAAGTATATTCTATCCTGCAATCCCACAGGAACAGGCCTATTATTTCTCACTGATAGGAAACCTGTCTAGGCCCATTATAGATCAACAAACAAATGAATGTAAAACAAATCTAAATTTGACAAAGCCTATTTATGCAAATTAAACTGTGCGTATAATTACGTTATTTATAAATGGCCTACGTATCCAATCCGTGTATAAACCAAACAAACTTATATTTAATTTTTCTTTCCACGGATGAAGCGGTCACTCACCCAAGAAACTATGCGGAGAATGGTCTGAGGCTGCTGGAAGAAGGTGACGGGGTCGAAGGCTCCTCCGGCTTTCCCGGCTCCATATGCCTGCATCCCCTCCATGGTCCTTCTCCTCTGTGCACAGCCTCCTCGCTGGTCCTCCCCTCCTCCCCGCTACTGGTTCAAAGGCACAGGGTGTGTGGAGCACCGGGCAGTCAACACGGAAAATCCCCGAATCTGTTTCTATTACTACTGAGGTTATCACTGCTGCTTCTGCTGCTGAAAGGATGGATGCTCGTCTCTCCTCGGCTCCTTGGCGCACAGCCTCCCCTATTCTCTCTTGTTGTTTTTTTTTTTTTAAATTTAACCTCTAATTCCCTGCTGTGGTCTTTCGATATCCGGGTAGAGGGAGCAGTTTGCCAGTGTTTTGACGATGCTCTCTCTCCCTCACTCTCGGCGCAGCAGCCGGTGGCGAACACGTGAACGCGCCTCCGTTGTCACGCCTCTGATGGAGCGCTCCTCATCTAACCCCTACTAGTAAAACACCTAGCCAGAGCGCGCCTGTGCACTTGAAATTGCCACAAGGAGTCACGCGCTTTCATATTTATATGAGGGGTTTATTTTCAGAGGGAGCACATGGGAAAATGAGAATAAGAAAACGTTAATTGAATGGGAATATTATATTGAATAAAGTTAATTTATGTAAATAAGATGTTTGACTATGTGCTAAGAAATGGTTGGTTGATTTAGGGCTGATTTAGGGCATGCATATGTCTAAACACAAACGTAAAAGCCTTTTCTTAAACCTTGAAAGCAATGCAAAAACGTTACAAACGCCTTAAAATCGTTTATTTATGTCAAAATAAGTCATTTGTGGTGCAGAGGCAAGAAACTCCGCCCTCTGGTGGTCTCGCTGGGATTTGCTTTAAACGACAGCTGCTTAAAACGATAAGTCTGCCTTTCAGGTAGGTCGGCCTCTGCATCGGCGTGCCCAACCAACTGTTTGTTGGTATTTTGCATTGCGTTTTTGTAGCTGTAAGTGCTCACAGCTTGTGAAATTTTGTCTGACAGACACGCTTGGAAAGCAACGTACCCGGATTAAACACTCTTTTCACTTCCTCATAATGAACCAATGACAGTCCAGTCACACACTTACGCGCCCTCGGCTGAACCAATCAAACACTGTGGCTGGTTGCTAAGAGACGCGTTGAGTCCATGTTGCCGAGGTACAAGGAAGACGATATTTCGATGCTCAGACAGCTAAAAAGAGAAGCTAAAGTTTTTTTTCTTATAAGCATCATTAATGAAAGAAGCGAGTTAAATTAATGTGTCAGGAAGTTATTCATTATAATGGTGAAGTTGAGGGCAAAATGTCTGCTTGTCGGTAAGGTTTATTATTAAAATTAGTTCATTCTTCTGCTACTTAAGGTTGACGGTGCAGAGGCTAAAGCTAACCAATCTGCCACTAACCCGACATCGTCAGGCTATATTTTAAAATATTAGAGATAAATGCACTGTTTTCTGTCCAATGTTTTTCTAAACGAACTCTAAACGTGTTTATTGCGTATCGAGTTGGTTTTCAGAGTCAGTCAGAGGAAACAACTGGCTTAGCTCTCTTCAGTTAGCGTTACGTTACCACTTGTGTACGGCAGATGTTGTGACAATCACCTGTAGGCAAAATCTTTAACGATAATCGATATTTTTGACAGTATAGATACAGGTAAATCTGGCTGCATTTGTTTACTCCACCTTAAACTTTTCCGGTGTTAATTTTCTAAGTGAACCTACCCGAGAACGAGAGGTGATGTTAACTATAGAAAGAAGAAAAAGAAAGAAAAAATAAATTACAGAAGATAAATAAACAAAAATTGTGAAATTCTGAATCTGGCTTTATATTCGTGTACGTATCTGTACATGTGTGTCTCTCTGTGTGTGTAGGAGATGCTGCGGTGGGAAAAAGTGCGCTTTGCCATATGTTTCACAGTGATGGGACTGTCTTCCAGAAGAATTACAGCATGGTGAGAGCATTAACACATAAAATAAAAGACTACCGGTTTGATCCTTGTCGTAAAACTACCACTAGTCCTACAGCAAGGGCATGAAATTCCGAATTTACTGCAGTGTATGTAGAACATACTCTTCATAATAATAAGGACAAACTGTATTAAATTCTCATCACACAATCATAACACAAGTACAGAGTTGTAAAACAACTGAGGGACTTAGGGACTGTGCTGTGCTCTGAGTCAGGGACTAGCCAAGGGCTTATATTTTAACATTCAGGCAGAGTAACTGAGGTTTTCAGTTGGAAGAAGCAGCTCATGAAGTTTAATTTTGGCTCATTTCAAGCCCATAAAAGACAACAGCATGTTGGGAATTACCAGATTCATGTGCAGTATTTATCAGAATTTATCTAGTCATCTTTTTTTTCATTTCTGCCTGAAACTACAGCAGCTAATCAGCAAGGTAGTTGGTAAAGTTTGCTGCTTTCTTTGGCATACTTTCATCTAGTCCTAACTTTACAGGAGACCCCAGAATACTTATACCTGTAAAAGTCTCACCAGGCTCCCCTTTTGCAGTTGAGCAGGGTTGCATTGTTAATTATATAAAGTCACATCTTTCAGACTTACTCATCAATCAATCAGGCAATTATTAAAATATCCAATTTATTATTTAATCATTTTGCCCGAGGTCTTGGCATTTACACACAAATTAATTATGTACCATTTGCAAATCATCAGGACTAATTGTGGTCATTGATAATCATGATCAAACTACACACAGTGCATAGTCCTTTAAGCGGAATTGCTTTCAAGCTTTTGAAGGACCTGCAGAGGTCTGTTAAATGTACAGGAATCACTGAAGTGCAAAACAGCATAATGTGCCAATTAATGCTGATGCAGAGAAGGCTAATCTACATTATTTATGCTGATCAGCATGAGGAGGGGTACTGTGTCATTAACCCGACTCTGATATATTGGGTCATGGCTGCTCACTGATTTATGCCGTCAAAGTTTCAAGGGCTTCTGACTAAATGACACATGCAAGTAAATGCAGGTGTGTGTGCATGCATTTGACAACATGAATATAAGCACAAGCGCAGCTTACACACAGTTATCGGTAAGTGTTAAACTGCTGTAGCTGGTCAGAGTACAGACGAGAGCTGTTTGTGTGTGTGCGTGTGTGCGTGTGTGCGTGCGTGTGTGTGTTCAGCCCTTGCTGTGTCAGCTGTATTGGGGCTTCTCAGGTGACAGAAACGTCGATAATTAATACAGTAGGATTCTGGAAAGCCACCAGAACAGGTACTTAAAAGGCGCAAACACACTGTACAACAACTGTGTTGCATTTCTCCCCACTGCATAGGCCTTTGCCCACTTGTTTGTGATGCTGTAGGTGTTCGATCATCTCAGACCAGCAGAGTATTAACAAAGGAGAAGGACAATCTACTGGCCTGGTATACTATGTGTCCTTGCTGAGCTCCAGGCAAGACATAATACATCTTTACTTCTGCATAATATGCATAGAATTTGTGTCCCAAAACTATAAAAGTCCATGTCCACACAGTATAAACTGAGAAGTGAGGCTGCATTGAAAGCCAGAGAAGAGGAATCTGGATTGGGATCTAAACCTGCAAATCAATGCCCTGTGGCCACCAGACAACTCTGCATTAGGTGGATGCACTGAAACAAATGCTCATAAGAAAGTGCTGGTCACGTTCTCTGCTGTTGCTATGCAACTGTTAAAACACCTTTTTGAAGCCAGCCACTTGCTTGATATTAGTTGAAGTATTTTTAACTTTTACCTTCTTACTGCTCACTTGGTACCAAATGCGTCACGTAAAACAAACACCTTCCAAAACTGTTGTAGGGATCCACTTTAAATATTTGATCCAGGAGTTATTTAAGTGTTCTTTTGTAGATAATAATTTATATAATGGTAGAAATAGGCACATTCATACTCCAAAGGAAATAAACTCATTAATTTTGACTTTATTGTATTATTTAGGAGAGGACTCTAGGACAGCAGTTCTCTCATGAGACTCTAAAAAATTAAAATTGTCTTTATGTTATTTATACCTTTTTAAGCCTCATTTAAGCCTCATTTATTTATTTAAGCCTTTATAAGCATTAGGCCTAACAGCCATGCGTGGAGATGTATTACCAATATAATTTTTAAATTAACACTGTTAAAATTTATCATGTAAGATTTTCTCGTAAGGATTTCGCTGCAGATGGCAACAGGGAACAGCTTGTCCTTTCCATTGTGACTAATGTGAAAAGGAAACCAGCACTTATGAAGAGTTATTCCTTGTGCAGACACCAAAGTCATCCTTCATGTTCTTCAACTTTTGATTTTGAAGGGTAGCAGAGGCTCCAGGCTATTCTGCTCACGTCCTCCTTTGAAAATGTCAGACGGCCCGTTAGCAATATTCCAGGCTTATTTGTTACTAATAGGCCCTCATTGACATTCCAGCGAGAGGCTTCCTATGCATCACAGCAGCTCATTAGACCGCTCCGAAGTGGGACCGCCGCATCGTTTTTGTGTGTGTGTGTGTGGATGTGTGTGAGTGTGTGCTTGTACAATCGGATCCTCGTTATAAACAGTTTCTGTGTATGAATCAGGTAAATGTTAGTCCGAGGTGTGTTTGTGTTTCACAGAAGCAGTGAGTGTCGAAAGAATGTGTGTGTGTGTGTTTTCAGCTCTTTAGTCTCTGGTTTTAAGCATGGTCAGTTAAGTGGGGGCTCTGGAGATCAGATCAATTTAGAATTTGATGCTGATGTGAAGAAAAACCTTGACTTGCCTCTTCAAGGTCACCACTGATCTCACACCAGCAAATGCATAGTGGCAAAAGGCTGCCTGCAGCCATCCAGTTCACTTAGGACTTTATTAGATCTCAAACCTTGTGAAGAATGTGCATCGGTGATAAGACCATATTTATTATATCCTCCTTACCCTCTACTGCCTGCAGTTATCTCCTTTAACTGCGTATGACTCCAACCTCTGCACTAAAGAACAAATCTACCCTCAATCATGAGAAAAAAACAGCATCTCTGGTCATTTTAGTCTGCCAAGAGGGACTTAACAGCCATACCTGTCAAGTTTCGGAACAAATTTGTTGATTTGTTTGTTGGATTCATAATATTTTAACTTAGTCTTTGATCACACAGCTCCTACAAATCTAAACCCTGGTAAGAGATTGTTACAACTTCTGTAAAGTGGCCAAAAGATTGATTAATGCTGTTGTGAAAGAAACTGCATAGTAGAAATAATGTGTTAATGCAAAAACAGTTCATCCTTTTCAACTGGCCAGCACTGTTTTATCAGTCAAAATGTTAGAAGGGAAAACAACTTCCAGGCAATTCCAGTGATCTGCCAAAATTACAAACCACAGCCAAACCACAAGCTTATGATAACGGTCAGTGCTCCGTTAATGTGACCCCTCCAATCTTAAATTTTGTGTTACTCATTAAGACTCTCACCATGTCTTATTTGTTGCAGCTGCTGGGTTAGGTTGTCCTAAATGAGGCTGGTATCATTTTAGACTTGTAGTCTCTTTGCTGTAGACATTTTACTTTATTAAGACATCAAGAATAATAAGACTGAGATTAATGGAGACACAGAAGAGAAGGTTTGGTCCTTATTTGAACACTGGGACCATGAAGCTGCTGCTAAGCCAAGCCAAGCCGCTAATTAGTGATGCAAAACTTTAGACATTAAGGCCAAAAGTCTGTTTAGCTACTGTGTTTGATGTCGACTGTGTGACAGTTAAATGCCTTTTACAGTAGGTTTTAAAGAATCTTAAAAAAAGCAAAATGTTTACACAGAAGAAAATATAGCTAAAAAATACACTCATCAAAATGAAGTGCCTTGTAAATAAATTCATAAAAAAGTCAGATTTTTACACGTTTTTTCAGCATCATTTACATATTACTTGTGTCTGTTTGGCAGACAACTGGAGTGGAGCTGCTAATGAAGTGTGTGAACATCCCAGAGACCAATGACAGTGTGGTGAGTCCACTCTCTTCTTCACTTTGTTTCCATCACACAGCTTCTACTTTTTGTGTTTCCCTTTTATACTAAAAGCTGCTAAATCACTGAAAGTGGGTGTTGAGAATTAGAATCCATCAGTTCATATGGAAGAAGTTGCTGTTAATTTCTTGTATTCAGTAAGCAATACGGCAGCACTGTAGGAAGAACATTAATGCCCTTGACAAAAGAAAGGAGAAAGTGTAAAACCATGTAATTTGACAAAATTTCCATGTAAAACAGCTTCTCGCTTCCATTCTCTTCTCACCTTCTCCCTCCAGGAGCTCTACATCATAGACTCTGCAGGGAAGCAGACGTTAGTGGAAACCTGCGAAAAAATGGTGAGACTACCGTAGAGACTTTCTGTTTGCATGAAACCAAGTCACCATTCATGGCTGCACATTTTCATGTAGAATGAACAGCAAGCTGTTAAAGTATCATGCATTTTGTCACAGAGCAAGTATGAAATAAGCCGATGTGATGCTTACTTCCTCACCATCTCTTACACATGAAACATGCACAACTTTCACCACCATATCGTCACCCATCGTCCCTCTCATAGTGGGGTGAGGTGTCGTTGCTGTGCCTGGTGTTTGACCTGACCAATGAGCAGTCTTTCGCCAACTGCAGCCACTGGATGGAGAGAGTTCGTGCTCACTGCCAGGGTTTGAACATTCCAGGTAACAGCATCTTAAGGTTAATGATTTTGTGGAACACTTGCTCGCTGTCAATGCATCTCAGTTGTGAAGATTTTACATAACACTTTATGCAAGAGGGGGTTTCCGGGTCATCTAAAAGACGCACATAATATACCGGGGTGGTCGTGATTTAGCATTTTTATAGTGCTAATTCCCTACTGCAATTTGTCACTACTTAGCGGCTGACTTTATATTTACAATCTGGTGCTACTAATATAAACATGTTAATATGTAACATTGAGCACAGGAGTTTTTAGGTAATGTTTGGAAAATTCTTAGCAAAAAAATAATACATCTTCATAAACTTCTGTCTAATCTTTATCAAAGTAACCAGTCAAATATTCTGCAGCATCTCTGAGACGGATGTGAGAGAAGTTTCACAGGTTCTCACACATCTTTTTCTCACAAATTATGCAAGAAATGTCATGCCAAGTTCTCTCTAATAGGACAGGTGTTAGAGTTTGCGCTTTACTCTCTTTGTTTATTAGTGTTTGTCCGTGTGTGTGCATGTTTGTGTGTGTGCCTCAGGTGTCCTGGTGGGCAACAAGTCAGACCTTGCTACCAGAAGGGAGGTCCAGGCATCTTCTGCCCAGGAATGGGCCCAAAGTCAGGGGCTGGAGTACCACGAGACATCAGCTGTGAGTGTATATCAATGTATATACTGTATATATCAATATGGACACTATATATTTTCCTGTTTGGTTTTGTGGATAAAGTACACCAGATGAGTTGTGTTGCATTAATATATGAAGTGATAATAATATTACCTACGGCTGTTCTCTTGTAGAAGGAGATGGAGAACTGTGATGCTCCGCTCCTCAGTCTGGCCCAGGCCCTCCTCTCTCTCTACCAAACACAACGTGAGACCATCCAGAACCTAAGTCCAGGATAGGTTCAGGTCACTTTATTATTGGATAGACCTCCTTCCAAGTCAAACACACCTTGACATTTTACTCACAGGATGATACACACAGGATTCCCATGTAGAGAATGTAATAAGCCTTTTGTATAGAAGATATGAGCAATTCAAGGCAAATCAAAGAATCTTTTTATTGTTTTGTACAACAGAATGATCACATTTCAATATCACTGTCAATAAAAGTTGTTTTTTTTCATGATAATCAGCAGTTAGCTGTGTTTTCTCTTATCTTCCTGTTCTTGGCACAGATAGATGGGTTTATTTTCACAGTGATGGTCGGGTCATTACAAAAAGCACAATAAGACTTCAGAGTCTGAATCTCTTCTCATCTGCAGACATGTTTGTTCCAGCTTTTAGACGGTTTAAAAGGTTCAAGCTCACCTGAATTTATTGCCTTCAACACGACCTCTCTTATTTTTTTCTTGTAATCTCAATGTCACTTTCTTCTTGGCTCCATCTTTCCATTTTCTGCCTTCTTTCTCACTTTCTCTGTCCTTTCCTCTCTGTCTCACCTTCTCTCTGCCTCTATTAGTTTTTCACTCTTTTGTAGCTTTTGTTTTTTCAGCCTTCCAGTTTTCTGTCTCCTTTATTTTCAGTCCTATTCTCCCCCCCTCTTTTCCTCTGTCTCTGTCTCTCTCTCTTGTTGTGTTAACTCCCCAGCTGCAGCCCTCTCTCACATCATTTCAGGCATGTCCCCAGTGCGGCGCTAACAACCAGTAATCACCGTTCTAATTAGCGGTCTCCCATTCAAACCAGGTCAAAGCCACGTCCTTGTTCTCTCCCCTGCCTCTCAGACCAGCTGCCACCATTCAAAATGAGGGCGCGCTGGTTCCAGCCAGACACAATGGTTTTTTTATCTCATTACGCACTACATGGAAAGTGACTGCGGCATGTAACAATCCTGAGACAATCTTTGTTCTTATTATTATGACACGCTGTCACTGAATTTGTCACTGAGTGTTTAAACTCTCTGTTACCAGCTGTCTTCTCTTGACAAAATGTGGGACATTTGTAAAACCACGGCAGTCATTTAAAAACATACATGGTTACAAGATGAAACATGAAATAAGTTAAATAGAAACTTTTTCACAAAAAAAATGAAAGCTGGTTTGTATTGTAGTTATTTACAGACTCTGTATTTAACACGTTGTAATAGTTATTGCAGCACATTGTTTTCATACTCCTTGAGTGGGTGCTCATAATTATAGCAATTACGAGTTTTCTCCTTGTCTTTATTTTTGTTCTCATTGTTTTTTTGCATCTGTAATGTCTATTTGTGTGTGTGTGAGGGTATCTGCATGTGTTTTCTGGAATGTCTCGTTTGTTTTTCGAAGGGTATAAAATCCAACTAATTGCAATACTGTCTGTCAAATTAGAAGCTTTGTGTATCTGCATGGAGTTTACATACGTGTTCCTTTTATTTGGTGCCCAACAATGTGAATATAAAATGTGTGTTATTTGTGTTCCTTTGTCGGGCGGTCTCAATGTAAGATTTTCACTGTATCATTATCAAGACCCCAAGAGTTCATTACAATGATATTATCACGGTATCAGTAAAAAGTTTTAGGAAAAATATGCTTTCAGCTAAACTCAACTCAAACTTTGTTTATTGTGTGTTTTCTCTCTTTATTGGCAAATTACTTATACTTAAATATAAGTACACAGAAGTGGAGAAAGAGTCTATACCTCTAACTAAATAAGTATAACTATAACTGTGAAAAAGCATTAAAAAACACACTTTATGAAGTTTTTCCATTTCAAATCAGAAGACATTCAGTCTTGAGATCCTGAATTATTAACATGATATTAACATTAGTATATTATCACCTGCCATTCACTATTTCATTTTTAAATAACAAGGTTGTTGTTGTTGCTCCTTTTCCATTTCCAGCTGCTGTAGTTTCCTGGAGCTCTGACTTAGAGGTTATTGCATATGCACACACACACATACACACAAAGGTGCAATACAAGCTCTTGACCATCCTTAAAAAGTCATTCTAAGCACTTCGACAGTCTCCTAAAGTCTGACTTTATTTGAGAACCCTTGCCTTGGGAATATGATTTAATAACAGCTCCGGATGGAGTGTGGGCTGTTGCTTATTGCTTTGGGACGGACTTCTTCATTTCCACAGATATTGAAAGGTTGGTCAGCAATCAAAGATATGTTGACACAAGCCTGTTTTTTGTGGCTTCATGCACCTCCAAAGTGTTCAGTCATCCGTCCATACTAAACGCAGCCATTCACGCATTAGTTTACAACATAGGTTTACTGTCTTTGCACGGACTTAAAGCACAACAGGAAGAACTACTGTGTATGTATTTCCTGGCAGTGGGATAACCAGGACCTGGTGTAATACTCTGCTAAGTGTGTGATGATACAATCAGTAATGATTCAGATGCTTTTCGAGATCTGAATCAGTCAAGATTAGCAATGAAAACCACAAACACTTCTTTCCTCACTGTTAAATTATATTCATTTTGGAAATGTGTGCTCCCTCTGATTACAAGCAGATAGAATTTAAGATTATTTATGAAATGCAGTAATCAATACAGGGAGTACATAATTTATAACTGATCACGTCAAACATAGTAATGTGCCATTACGTGCCATTAGGTAGATGCTTTTATTTAAAGCGCATCATGGGTACTTTAAATAAAAGTCCCAGTAGGCACAGAAGTACTTTTCTTTGTTTCTGCCATGCTCTATCAAATGATTAAAATGGGGAAAGACAAAAAGTGTGAACATTTTTACTGTCAATCTAAAAATACTTTCTGTAAAAGTCCATTACACTAGTTTATAGATCCTCAACACACTTTGTAATTGCACACATTGTACCGTGTGCAACTGCTTTTTCTGTAATGGAAGAGTTTCTGACAGTCAGGAGTATATTTTTCTGTCCTTGCTGCCCTTTTATTTTGTTTACAGTATGTTCTTGTGAAGCCACTCGGCAGCTTTCTTGGTCGTGCTTTGATCATGACAGGTTGGCATGTATATATGTTATATATGTATTAAGGCACCATTAAAAGAGGTAAGCTGTCAGCTTGAGATTTACATAATAAACATTTTTGTGAGAGCTTTTATCAACATTTAACCACACTCTTGAAAATATTGCAGAGAAAATCTCTCAGGAAGCTGTGTAAAGGCTAGAGATAATGATAGGTCACGATCTGTCACCAGTCATGACTCCACAATTTGACTTCCAAATTGTGGTGAGCAGACAGTTGCTGTTTCACCAACACATGAAAAGGGCATACAAAGTCTCAATTGCTTGAGTCCCATTTTCACACTTCATTTTGGGAGTGATGCATCTTTGCATCTGTGAGTTAGACAAACCATCACAGACACAGACTGCTACTGCAAAGCCTTAAAACATAAACCAACTTCACAGTGATTTATATATGTATATATTAATAAACACACACACACACACACACACACACACACACATATATATATATATATATATGTATATATATAGTTGGATCAAAATAGACCCAGTGCTGCTTTAAATGCCAAAAGTTCAGTTAACAAGTTCAGTAAACACCCTAAATACTCATTACTATGTTGTTGATGAAGTCTAATCCATTCACACTTTGATAAATGTCATGCGTCCACATGTGCAAATATAAATGATAGTTTCCACGCTCTTACAACACTGACATCCGCAATTAGCCTTTGCTAACTGCGTGTCTGTACATTTCACTTCTGTGCAATGTTTGATATGGAACAGAAGAATTTTATTTCAGCAATACTTCTCTGCATTGCTCCTCAACCAACACAGAGGTTTGTGTTTATGACACAGGCTGCACAGAGGGCAAAGAGTTCCAGCTTATAACTTACACCTACACTCGATCTTCTACTGTTGCTCACACACTTTTCCTGCGGATCAGCTCTTTGGCTATTATGTGACTTTCTTTCATGCTTTGTTTCTAATCCTTAACACGTCTGGAGTTTAATTAATTGCTTTCTGCATGCCCATTCCCATGTTCCTTTGCAGTTTATTACAGTCATGCCTTCTAACCATTAGACCAATTTCCACCAGTACGGGCTACCGTAATTATAAATTAAGCTAACTGATATTAATGTAGTAATTTGATTGAACTGACCTCAACCTTGGTCTCTCTCTTTCTCTGGCCCTGAATGTGTATAGGTGTCTGGTTTAATTGTGTGTGCCTATGTGTGTGTGTGTGTGTGTGTGTGTGTGTGTGTGTGTGTGTGTCTAGGCATGACTTGTTCCATAGCCCCTAACTATCCGTGACCTAAAAAGCTTGCTAATTGCAGGTGAGGGAGGACACAGCAGCTGTTCCCCCAGATCTGCTACCCTTCTGTCTGAACTGCCGCATTACAAAAATCAGCCACGTCTCCAAGCTTAGCGACGCCACACGATGCTCTTTCTTGCAAAAAATATATAATAGCATCTCAAAAAAGTATTTTGCATTCGCCTTTTTTTAAAATCGGTTAACTCGTTAGCTCTTTGTTTTAAAACTGTAATGTTTTTTTTTTAGAATAACTATAATATATGTGCTCTCTTTCTTTTTTTTTGCTGTAAAGTGAAATCCTAAAATGGTTGCACCAATCTTAATATGGATGTAGGCCAGCATGGTCTGTGGTACTAATATTAGCACTAAGAAGTGAATTTCAAATTATTTTGTGTGTGTTGCAGCAAAAATGTCCCCACATGTATGGTAAATCAGTGGTTTCCAATCATTTTTAATTGATACTCCTTGAAGGAAGAGTATAAGATTTGGGGGATTATAATTTCAAACTTTCATATGTTACTCTTTTATGATTCTGTTTGCAGTTAGCATCAAGCATAGAATAAAAAAGACTGGAAACAAGAAGAAATGGTTGGCCCAGCTCTGTTAAAAAGGTAATATAACAGCTTAACAGCACCACTAAAGTGCAAAATTATATGTTATGTATATATATAATCTAACAATCAAATGCAAAACTATCAATCTGCCCTTAAATCTAATACATTTCTCTATGGTTGCTTGGTAAAATTTACAATCCTGCTATTAATTAGCTATAATTTTACACTGTTAAAGTCTAACATTATTATTCTGGCAGCACCATTTAGAGTGATACTGGTTGTAATCTTTAAAAAAAATGATTTTGCCCTCCATTTTACTTAGTATGCTAACAGACACTATTGAGGAAGATTTATGCTCTATGCACTTTGATGGGGTCACTGAGTTTAAACACTCATGTGATATATCATCATTTTGTATACCTCCACACCAGAGGGGGGCACTGTGGTGCTGCTCGAATCTCATTATCCAACTATTCCACTCCCTTTTCTCTCTCCCTCCTCTTCCCTCCCTCTCTCGCCTCTCTTCAGTGATCACAGCGGTACTGCAGAGAGACATGCCAGCCACTTTGATCATCTCACCAGGGGAGGAGAGAGAGAGAGAGAGAGAGAGAAAGTGAACGAGGGAAGGGGGGAAGAGAGAAATAGAGGGAGTGAGCGCACATAGAGACAGAGTATCATGCAGCAGGACATAAAGGCTGATGTTGAAGAATTTGACATTTATTCTACGGCTGATGGAGTGACAGGTCAGCCAGCTAGTAAAGAGCACACAGGGAGATATAGAGGGGGTGAGAGAGCAAGCAAGGGGGGGGGGTGAATAAGTAAACAAGGATGTGAAGATGAGAGAGTGAATGAACGACAGTGAATCACAGAGAGTGACAGAGTGAACAAGGACATGATGGAATGAATGGGTGAACGACTGAGATAAAGTACAGAAAGACAAAGGACAAAATGTTCATTGTACAGCGAATTTATCCATGGATTAAAAACGGTGCATAACGGTTCTAATAAGCCCAACCAACGTTTTGTGGTACACAATGTTTGCACCCTGAGGAAGTCTCGATTGTGCTGCAATATACTGCAGCATATTCTATCACTATTAACCCAACAACTTCAAGCAACTTTAATGTTTTCTGTGAGTAAATGTGCGGTATAAGACAGTGAAGAGGAGGCAATTTATGCTATTATAGTGACATGACCCTATGACGTGGATGTAGTGTATTGTGTGCTATGGCAGCAGTTCCACTCAAATGTGGGTGTATTAAAATAAAATGCAACTGATCAATAAAGCTAACTAGAAATAGAATATTGTGTTAGCAAGGTAATGAGTGATGAGTAAACAGCATCTGGCATCTGAACCAACCAATTTTAGCATCATAATGTAAGTTGATAAATGCATTAAAGGTCACAATCACTCAAAAATGTGTCTTGTTTTATTCATTTTTAAATTTATTTGTTATGTTTATGCCTCTTATAATGCCAGATTGTGCCTGTACTAACTTGTGTCTGTGCAAAGTTTGGCACTAGAGTGGCGTTTTAACATTCCTCTTCATAAGGAAGTGTACTAGTTGTTCATTTTGGTGCAAAAACAACTAAAACTAATGCTAATCTCTAATGCTAACTGTTAGCTACCAAAATGGGCACTGCTCTTTCACCAGTCAACACATGGCAAGTGTGATTCATTGATTTTATTAGGAATCTGTAGCATAAGCAACAGTAACTGTGCTATAGTTGACTAGTTGATAGGTTATCTACCCCTCAAAATTAATTTTAGCAGTTAGCAGTTTTTCTCTTTGGCAAGAGAGAAAATGTGGGATGCTGATGGTGAAGCAAGCAAATCATGCAAATCAACTTTCTCTGCTTATTCTGCAAGCAGAGTGTAAATAAGAAAGCTTCAACTGGTAGGATCCCAGAAACTCAAATAATGACCTTCTTTTCCACAGACAGTCATCTGGTCTCCTACACAATAAACTTTTTGGCAATTGCTTGCGGTTTCTTTGTGAAGCTTCATGGAGAACTTGAAAAAAGCTTTAATTTGTCAAGTTTGACCCTTTCTTTTTTCACATTGCCGGTCATTCTCATGTTGCTTGTTATCCCACGATGCTTTGAGAGTTAATTCGGTCACGTCCCTCAGAATACGAAGAGTGGACTGCACAACACTGCATATGTCTTTATCATCAGACCTTTTCAAGAGAGATTCGTTAGTCTGGCAAAGTGATCAATGAATGAAAGTGCACAGTCTATCACGCCATAACTGTCTTTCTTAGTGTCTCAGTTTTTGCTATTTTTCTGTCTTTTACTTGCTAAATTCCCTAAATCTTCTTGTAGTCCGAGGTCCCTGTCTAGTCTGGACTCTGTAACTCTGTGAGAACCAAACACGATACAACAAAGACTCATTCTGTTCCCTACAGGGGGGGTTCAATTTTTATTTGTCAACAGGACTTGATGCATCCAAGTTCAGAATCATTCAGTTTTGGCACCTTGAAAGACATTATGCTTTTTTTTTTTCTTTTTTTTTCTGAAATTTCTCATTTACAACAACACAACGCTAAACCAAAGAACAAGAAAAATGAGACAAAGAAAAAAAAAGAC
>JAPZDV010000020.1:12136868-12172205 GCA_029814665.1 Acanthurus lineatus | reverse complement strand
CTGTGTGAGAGTTCGAAGTAACCGAGAAAAAAAAAATCAAATAAATAAATGAAAAGGCAAGTTAAGATTTTTTTTCTTTTCTCTGTTAAAAAAAGCCTTGATATTTGATACGTCCAAAGTTTGTTCTTTTCAAGCGGAAGCCCCACCCCAAATTACCCACTCAAAAAGAAAAAAATTGAAAGACACAGTACTGTAACATTAATTTCTACGTTGACACCCCACTGCCCTTACATGGTATCATTGTTCAGTTGTTCAAAACATAGGTTTCCTTAAAAGCAGATCGGATGATTTTGATTAGCATGCATGTAAATTCTTAATTTTTTTTTGGAGTCACTTAGCTTCACCTTGCTGGTAGCCATGTTCTCTCACGCACTACTTTGGGTCTTTGGCAGTAGTGACTTTTTCATTGTCCACAGTCTTCTTCAAGTTCACTGAGAGATCCTCCATTACCCAGAGTTCTCTCTTCTCTCCGCCCCCTTTCATGGAGCAAAAAAAAAAAAAAAAAAATACAGGTCAACTTTTTACCTCTAGTTGACCCTGAACAACGATGGCTGCCAGGGTGTCGGCGGAAGGCCAAAAATTTTTTCTTTTGTTGTTGTTGTTGTTGTAAAACAATGTAATGATGTATCTAATACTAACCAATATCAGTTTATTAAGTTTGCCCGTCAAATGAGCCAGTCACAATGTCTCCTCCGTCTTGGCTTAGTATCCATGACGACTTGATTTAGTTTCACTTGTAGGTTACTTTGTTTCCTTTTTTTTTTTCTTGTTGATGGTTTTTTTTTTTTTTTGCGCCAGGGAAGTCTAGTCATGATTTATTAACATATATATTCATATATTTATATATAATCAATACATATATTAACTTATGTTTTTTTCTTTTTTTCTTTTTTTTAATCTTTTTTGCGGCCTGAATTGCTCCCTGCTAAAATCCCACACCGCAAATGTTCACAGTATTAATGCGAATAAAGAATGAAATCAAGAAGATACAGCAACTTAAGAAAGGAGTGGGGTTTAAGGGAGGTTAGGGTGTGGTTGTTGGGGGGGCGGGGGGCGTGTGGGATGGTAGTGTGAGGGCGGGATCATAGGCGGGGCCGAGGGGTAACCTTTAACCCCCTTTTTCGTCAGACTGAGGAAGAGTAAAAAATATAAAGTTCACCTTTTTCAATTGGAAGTCCGGCCCGGCCCACCACTCCACGTTTCCACAGCCCCGAGACAGACAACCACCGGCCACCCCCTCTCCTGACTCCTCTCTCCCCATCCTCCCCCTCAAATCTTTACAAACATGTTCAGAACTTGTTAAACAATGGTAGATGGGAAAATCATGCATGTTTCTTTTTTTAGGCATTTTTTTTTCTCTGTTTACTTCTTTTAAACAGAAACTCGCTGATCATCTGAGGTGCTGTGGAGCGCTCAGAACTTCCCTTCCGCTGCTTACCCCTCACTCCATCTATCCATCTAAGCCTCTTTCTGTCTCCTTTACACCGTGATCTAACTTTTGCCGCCTCCCCCCAGATTCCCTCTGATTTTTTTTTAAGTGTCTGAGGTCCCTCTGTCAGTTTCATACAGGAGTGGTGCGTCGGTTGGCGGTGTTGCTGTGGCCGCCTGAGTCTTTCAGGTCCTTCTGGATGCAGTTGTGGACCTGCAGGAAGTTGTGGTCCCTCTCCGTGGAGTTATAGGTGGCCGTTGGCGTGCCCGTTTGGCCCTTGGGCAGCGTGTACATGGACAGCTCGGTGGAGGGCAGCGTCCCGAAGGCCTTCAGGCCTACTGGTGATGCCTCGCGGGAGTGCGAGGGATCCGTGGAGCGGGACGAAGAGCGTGAGCGGCGCCGATAACGGTAGCGGTAGCTTGGTATGCGCGTGATGGCCGCACCTTGGAGGTAGTCGGCGGCCCGCGCCCCCACGCGCAGCTCCCGATGGCGGTCGATGAACATGTGCACGGCCAGCACACCCACCATTTCGGCCATGATAAAGGAGAGGGCGCCAAAGTAGAAGGACCAGCCGTAGGAGTAGCTGTTCTTCTTGGAGTCACTCTTGGAAGGGTCCCCAGCATTGGCTGATATGTACACAATGATTCCTATGATGTTGCTCAGGCCTGGGACAGGAAGAGAGGGAGAGAGATTAGAACAAAAGTAAAATGCAGCCAGGCTGTTACTCAAGTAGGCCCACACACTTAAACAACCAAAGTCATCACAGTTATTATCTTTGTCAGCTGAAAAAAAAATACAACGTTTTTAAAAAAAAAAGGAGTGGTTCACTGATCAAAGTTTGAACAGAAGCACACAATTTCACCTTCATGTTACGGTAAGTTTGAGGGAAAAACTGCAGTAAAACAATAAATGATGGATTCAGCATTTTTCATCTCTTTACTACACAGAAAATCACAAATTCAGACACCTTCACGTTCATGAAACAAAGAAAGGGTTTATATGCTTTTAATGATTCTTCACATCAAACAAGGAATTTCCTCCTCTGATCCCTGTTTTTGTGCCCAACTTCCATGTTTCCAAAGCTGATTGAGTCACTGATGTCCACTATTTAGCTTGTTAGCAACAAAAAAGAAAGAGAAAACAGATAGTGGTGTACTTAAGAGCTTGGCTGCACCAGGCAGCATAACATCAATGTAACTGACCCTGCAGCATAACATTATGCAAACACACCGACATGCAAAACATACATAACCAAAAGTGTTATACAAAAGGATAAAGCAAGGTGTATATAAAGTTATTAATTCGTGTTAAAGTGGATTTTAATGTTGTTAAATGTGTGCTTTAAGCTGCCAGGTGACAGTCTATGTTACCTTAAAAAACTGATCAGAAATAAATGCCATTATTTTTTGTTGGTTTCTGATTTCTAGTGCAACTGCAATACTTACAGCAACATCTAAATTAAAACATATCAAATTCAAGTTAGCTCAGCTGAATGAGTATTTGAATTTTGATCAGTTTAGCTCACTGGAAACCAAAAATAAATAGTCTTCAGCTTTAAATGCAAGAGTCATGGGCATTAAGATACTTTATGAAATCAAGTTTCAGTTGTCTAAATTGTTTTTAGTTAAGCAACCTGACTCATTCTTACTTCCAGTCTGGTTTTCCTGTACTTTTCTCTTCCTCTTTGAGCTGCAAACTGGGGCAGATATAACTATATATATTTTTTTCTTATATTTGAATAGCTTTCCTCAGATCTTTGTATTTTACCTTCCCAAAATTACAATTCATAGCCAGTCTCTCTTAAATTTCTCACATTTTCACTCTTTACATTTTCTCCCTCCCTCTTTTTGATCATCTTTTTGTCATATATTGTCACTCTGACTGTGTGTGGTGATGAACAGATACATGAACGGACAGGCAGTCTGACAAAAGGGAAAAAAATTTGCAGATAAAGAGTGAAATGCTGTGTAAAGAGACAGAAAAGTAGTCTAAGGTGTGAGGCCTGCGAGGGCCTGATTGAGACGGATCAGAAGAAAAGTATCAGGGACACCTTATTTTTAGAGTGTAATCCCAGTGGTCTCTTCTTAGCCTAGCAACAGGGCGAGAGAGACAGACAGACACAGCGAAAAAAAAAGAGCGAGAAAAAAAAAACAGAGAGAACTGCATCTCTCATTTCTGACTTGAAGGGGAACTAGTTATCTAGTGCAGCACAGTAGGCCATGGCCTAGAAGCACAGTACAAACACACATGCATGCACACACGCAAACACTGAAATGCTGTGGCAAAATGGCAACCTGTGCTATCTTTGCCTCCCTAGCTTTGACCTGAGGCTGCTGTTGTGTGGTACAAGCATGTGAATCTCTACAGAAAAAAAAATAAAAGAAAACCCCTACTGGTCACAGGGTGTAATAAAGGCTTCAGATGTCTCCTGAACATGACATTTAAATTTCCAGCTGCTCCACAGAACGGATCTTTCCAGTGTTTTGATGCTTTCATGTCACAATGTTTCCTTCAAATCTGTATGTTTTTATACCTTCAGCTCTTTTTTCCTCATCCCAAGTGTGTATTTTCATTTTCTTTTATACAGAGGTTAATATCAATGTCCAGCAAAGCACTGACAAAGATACTGTGTTTCCTTAAATGCAGCTTTATTCATTTCTGTGTTGTAAAATTAAAACTACTGTAGTTAACATTTTTACACTCACAATGCATCAGTCAACTATGTGTGATATAAAAAGTGATGAACCGACATAAAATTATCACACAAATCTGAAGTTTTTTGTAACTCTACAGAACATTTTAGCATCTTTCAGCTCATTGTTTTGGTTTTAAGACCCATGACTTCACTGTTTCGGTTCACTCTCACCACTCGCATTTTTGCTTTTGGCTTCTGCAGGCAGATCATTTAATTAAACAGCTCTATTAATACTGCCTGCCCGGTACCTTTCAGCAGACATAGTAGAGCATTCAGTGGCTAAAAAGCTTTATATAGATGCATCAGTCAATGTTTGTTGGAGGCAGAACAGCTGAACTATGAGTAAACATCCGATTTTATCGGCTGGGGGCCAGAAACATGACACCAACTAAATGCTAATTTTGCTCAGTGACAGCATGATGTCTAAATAAACCTGTTTGTTAGCACCTATTAACTTTATGAGGTGATAGCCAACATGTCAACGTGTTATAGCTTGTTGTGCTGCCTCCAAATGGCCAAAAAAAATCAATGAGTGCAGGTTTAAGGATAATATCTTTGTATTGTCTTCGGTCTAATTCTGTCATAGTTTTCATACATTCATTTGACAGTTTCCAAAGGAAGTTATGTTGATTCCAAAAGAATATTGATTTTCTGGAATTACTTTCCTTCATTAAAGTATGTTCAATATTTTGGACTGTTTCCTTTCTCTTTCCACTTCCATTTATCCTTTATTTTATCCATGTAGATCCTCTCTTCCCTTCTTCCTGCCATTTTAATCACTCCAATTTCTTCGTTAATGTTCTTCCCTCACTTTTGCCCCCCCCCCGCACTTTCAGGTTCATTCCCTTACTCCCCCACTCTGCGTTGCATCCTCCCTCTCCTCCCTTTTCATACCTGCGGAGACAAAGAGGATGCCGGAGCTGAGGATGATGTTGTGGCGTGACTTGTAGAACTCGCTGGCGGCGATACACAGCCCTCCCATGAAGAGCAAGATCACACTTAAGATGGGGAAGATACTGGAGGCTCGTACAGCACCTGGGCACACACACACACACATATACACACATCAAGGCAAAAATAAAATGTCAGTGTCATAATTGCCACCATTGAACAGATGCTAAAGATATCATTATTACAAGTAATGACCAAATGAGAGATGATATGGACATGGATTACTTATATATTTAATATTTTAATTTTTTTTAAGAATTTATTTGGTACCAGCATGACATGCAAATCAACTTGTAAAGACACAAGTCATTTTTTAAACGTAAAGAAACCCATCCTTATGTTATAGGACTACTCAACTATGACTACTTTTTCATTACTGTGTAGTAATTTTACTTGCAAAAACCTCCTTTTCCCACGTTTGTCCTGACTTTCTCCTCCTTTTCTATCAGTATCAAAGATCTCTCCTCCATTAACCATGTATCCCTCTTCTTCTATCAGACCCCTCTCCATCGCTCTATCACTCCATCTCTCTAACTCTCCGTCTGTCTCCGTCCTCCTTCCCTCTCCTATCAGCCTGTCCATCAGCTGTCTGTCTGTTTGCCCTTTGCATGTCTGATTTGCTGATTGGCCTCGGGTTTGCCATGGTGCTGCCGTGGTCACAGAGCTCGATCTGGTTTCTGAGGGAATGAAAAAACATCTCATTGCTGAATTTATGGGAGTTTAACATGCCGATATTTTTTTTTCCCTTGCTTAAAATATCACAATCTTTCTCTTCCTGTCGTTATATCTCTCTGTCATTTAAAAAATCACAACTGAATAAGTGAGATAAAATAATTGCTAAAATAAAGTTTATTGGTATCATTAAATCCAGTTTTCTCTATTTCTATGTTGACCACTTTGACCACGAGCTGCTCTTAGGTGGACATGGTTTTGCTGAGAAGGAACAGATTACTATCAACATTTCAGGTGAGGTTAAGGGATTCAGATAATTGAGTAAAAATTTTGGCTCTTCGACATGTCTGATCTTCTGATCACTTGTCAATGCTGTGAGGCAGAAACTTTGTATGTTTAAAATCACGGTTTTTCAGCAAGAAAACAGTCTGTGTTTTTAGAAATAACTTAATATTGTGTCAATGAAGCCTTTATATGTGCCAGATAATGTGTATAAAAGCTGAAGACAAACGTATATAGTGGCTAATAATATTAATTTATGCACACTAAGAAATAAAATTATGAAATAAAGCAATATAAAGTTTCTCCATGACAGCAACCTGGAATTTCTTGCAGCGTCAAACGCTTTGTAGCGATGTGTTATATTAACCAATAGAAAAAAAATGGCCCAAACTAACTAGATGTGATTTAAATTGCATTAAACAGAGTTAACCTTTACCTTGCTTGAGCTCAAATGGCCTTGAAGAAAGAGCATGTTGCTCATGCTTGTCCTTGATCTTATTTCTAATTCCAAAGATAACTCTCATCTCTTTTTTCTTTCTCTCTCTGTTTTACTCATTTTTTAATATTTTCTTCCTCCTTCCCTGCATCTCTCTCTCTCTCTCTCTCTTTCTCTGTGTCTCTCTCTGTACTGTGATGTTTTCATTCACTGAAGCAGATCAAATATTAAGGTGACCTCAAAGCTGGCAAAGCACCAAGCCCATCCCTCCCTTCCTCCCTCCCCCTCCTCCTCTTTTTCTTCCTCCCCCTCTGTCGTATCGGTTTTAACCCCATCTCCTATTTTTTCATTGACAGGTGCTGTCAAGGCAAATTGTCTTCAAGGTGGAAAGACCCTCATATCAGCCACACACTGTATGCACACACACAGACACACATCTTTTCCAGAGTAAGCAGAAATGCCTCCTGTCACACACTCGCACACACCCTCACACACACACACACACACACAGACACATGTACTTCACTTGATTTATCCTCACTAACTAGAGGTGAACACACTGCTGATGTAAAGCGACACACACATATTCTATCCGGACAGCATATGGCAGCAAGGCTGTATCTTGTAATCAAATTTTTATTGACCATTTCCTCAGTCCCCACCCGCCTTCGCCACTGTTGCATCACCTGCCAAGCTTTGCAATTTTTTTTTTTTTTGTGCACAACAAATACAGGTTACATCCACAAACAGTGGCACATTGGCAACTAAAAGATCAGAGTTATTTATGAAACCCTGTGTCAAAATTTTTTAAGAAATAAGACAAAAACAGGTGTCTAATTTTGAGCTGAGTTGACAACTTTCTGGCAGATTTTATTAGCAGTAGCGAGCAGTTAAAATGTAAAAAAATAGGTGTGTAAGTTTGCTGAAACTCTGTTTGTTTTGCTGATTTTTTTCTGTTTACACAGAACCATACAGCATGGTCTTAAACTAACATTTGATTGCTGCAAACATGATACAATGCTAACTCTTTGTAGCGCCATGATAAGGACAAAGGCTAAACTTTTTACAAAAAAAAAAAGTAGACAGCTAATAGAATGCTTAAGTCCTACTCCTTCTAGTATTTTTGTTAGTTTAATCTCATTTGAATTATGCCATCAGTGCACATTTGGGGGTGTATCAGTTTTAAAGATCAATATGAAAGTCATGAGAGTTGCAGGTTGTTTTAAAATTGTGCGAAACTTTTGAAACGATACGATACGATATGATACGATACGATACGATACGATACGATACGATATGATACGATACAATATGATATGATACAATACAATATCGTATCGTATCATTTCCAAAGTTTTGCGTTTCCAAAGTTTTACATGTGTTTAGAAAGACTACCAACCTTGAAGATGCGTATGTGAAATCATCATAATGTTCTTTCCGGAAACTGATGAACTTTCCTTTAGATTAGCTGCAACTCTCAACACAGTCAGACTTGGAATGATTTTTATCTCTTTTAATCGTTACTTTTTGCTGCGTTCTTTAAGAATAAAGTGAAGTGCATTAAGGTCACGGCCATGTTGGTGTTGGTGACTTAGACTGTGCGAAACGAGCGATTTTGCACAAAACAAAATTGATAAACATCACATATTTAAATGATTCGGAGGGCATCAAAAATTTTTGTCCCTCTACATTGACTAATGCGCATATTTTTTCCAAACTGAGGTCCAGTGGGCAGGGGTGAGACTTCAGCACACCATGGAGCATCAAAGTGAGATTTGGATCAGCCTGTAATAAGCATCATTTCCTGTAAGCTGTATTGTTTCTGATTTATGCTAAATATCACAAGTTTTACAAAAACAGCAAGCTGATTCAAGGCTGTATCAACAGCAGAACAGAAAGAGCCGAACCGAATAAACTTTTTAGGAGACAGAGATTGCATCTACAATAACATGAACAGAAAGTGTTGGGGGGGACGTTTATATGAATGCTCCTAAACATTCATAAACTAATTGTTGTTTAACTTTGTTAAAGGTCACAAAGATTTTCACCTGTAACCTCAAGTGCATTAATAGACAGTTATATATTAAAGAGGTTTTATTTAAGTAAAAAAATGCATGCAAAACACAAGAGGATTCAAGTAGAAAAGAGAAGTAAAGAATAAAATAATGAAAGCTGAAGAGAAAAGAAGAGGATGAGACATGAGGAGAAGCAAGAAGACTGCAGGCCTTCACTTCTCTGTGAAGCTGCTTTGCCTCGAGCAACCTGTCTCTCTCTCTCTCTCTCTCTTTCCGTATCTCTCTCTGTTCCTCTCTGCAGTAGCGCTTTAAGCAGAAGGCAGGGAGTTTAAAAGGGAAAATTTTTTAACCAAATGCGCTGGCCTCCAGGCGCACCCTGCCACCAAGCACATCACAGCACAGAGAGACGGAGAGGTGAGCTAAGAGTGAACGAGCCTCAGCAACAGTTTGAGGAAACGTCGACTGTGTGTTTCGTTTCTTTGTCAAAGAGGCTTGAAGCATGAAGCAGCTGAGGAGAGTGAACCTCTGACTTCCTGGTTGATTGATTATCTGTGTAAACTTCAGACCAACCTGTGGCAGCCTAAAGCTTAAGCAAGAAAACATTTCATAGTGAATCTGCTGTCCAAGACATTGTTACAGTGGAAAAAAAAACAGTTTATTTTTGTCTTTTCCTGCTCTGAAGCTTCGGTATTGTATCATAAAACTCCTGCTGAAACGCTGGAGGATAAAATCTATTGAAGGCCTTAACACTTTGAATGCCTTTTGGATAATAGCACATAAATAATTTAGCTGTAAATTATAAACCAGTTTGCAGAAGAGAGCTGTTTTCTACAGTGTTGTCAGAACAGATTAGATACAACACACTGTACGCTACATTTTTTTTTTTTACAGTGACTACAGATCATGGCAGCCAGAATTAACTTTTTAATAAAAATTGTGCATAAACTTTAAGGCCAGAACACCTATGGATAACCACACCTGTGCATAAGAAACCCACACCTGCATGTTCACTGTTAACTGCTGTCTGTTTTATACTTTTATACTCAATCAGAGTTGGATCAACCAGTCTGCTCATCACCTCCTTATTAGTGTAAGCATGTGTCATAGATATGAGCTGTGTAAATACTGTGATGTGGATGGAATAAAATCTTCTGCAAAAGCAGTGCAGCAGTCTTCAGTGTGCAGATGCGATCTTGCAACTCTCAACACCTTGGGCTCTATTTTTGTCAATCTAAGCACAGTACAAACAGATCTAGGTTCTGTGCTGGGAGCTCATGTAGATGGAGCTGGCTTTTTTTTTTGGTAGTTTGGTGAACACAAAAGCACAAATCCATCTGCAGTAGCACAGAACAGTGGTTTAAGAGGAGGAAATAATGATTGTAAGGTTTGCAACAGCTGACTTCTTTCATGGTCAATCAGATCAGCTCCTCTTATCCCTTTAAAAGTGCTGTGGTGCAGCATATTGTACTTGTTCGGCGGGGGGGTTCAGGCCTGTAACTGAATTTATGGCACCTTGTATAGGCGTCCACAGGTGGATGATGCTAAAGTGGCTAAAGGGAAGAGCCACTTAATATTATGAATGGCTCTTCCCATGATATTAGTTCAGTGTTCAATGATATAAACTGAAGGACCACCAATAATCACAAGTACTTCAAATACAATTCATTTATTAACAACTCTGATGAAGAGAAACACTTTGAAACATCAGACATTTCTTTTGCAAGATGAACATTGAGCATATGGTGAATTTTGTTTTGCCTTAAATATTTTTGGAACAGCAGCATCACCTATAAAAATTAAGACCTTCAAACCAAGCAGCACTGCAGCATTAACCAATTTAAACCAACTCTGAGTGAAAGAAAACAACTTTTTGCTGAGTCTGTTTTAGCTTTAAAACCCTGCGCTTACTCAGCAGCTTGTACACCAATAGCTTTTACCCAAGGCTAACGACGCAGCAGAGTGACTGCTCTCCAGAGCTGGAGTCTCAACACTTCTCTTTGCAATTGGCATACAGCATGAATTTGTCAGATGTCTTCAAATCAAATAATTTTGTTAATTTATGCTGTTAATATTTAAAAAAAAATAAAAAAAACCCCTGCAGAATGAGTTGCCACATATGTTTTATATCTTATTCAGTGGGTTATCACACAGCACACTGGAAGAAGTGATTGAAAAATCCTCACTTTTCTTTTCATTCAATTAAAAAGTAGTTTCAAAACAGGGATTTTTTAAAGTCAAAAATCAAGTTTTAATCAAATCTTGACCCAAAAAATGGCAGAATGGCTGAACACATCTCCAAAGATCAGCACATCCTGGCCACTGTAGTGACTTCTCATTTTGTACAACACATGTGGACGGATGCTGTGTGTTCACGGCTGTAATTCGCCTCAGAGTTCATATTAATGTAATCATTTTTAGGAGGGCAAAGATTAATTTCCATGGAAGTGTTCACTACCTAACCACTGCAGCATAATACCCGTAAAGTGGGGACTCTTCCCCCACATTTTTATTACTGCATCCCAGGTTAGAACATTTACATTGTAGTTTCAATAATACGGCTGCACATATCACTGCTTAGCTGTGTGAGAGGAAGCTCGAAGGATTTGAAAGCAATAAGCGAGAATTAATAGCAAAGGGATCAACAGGTGATTATCTGCATCCCTCAACACTTCCAATATCTACACCAACTTACCCTGCACAGGATTGCAGAGGGATTGAGATTACCCCAGATCATATTAAGAGAGAGATGGGAAACATCCTGTACTGGTCACCTGTCTACAACTATAAGCACATAATTGATCTGTAATAATATCACAGTGTTTCTCTAACAGACCGTGTAGTGGAGGATTATTATTGTGCTGATGCTGTTTTGAATTGCAAGAGTTAGGAAACAACATCATTCCTGTTCATCTTGAAAGAATTATCCAATGAGCAGGGAGAATATGGATGATAATGACCGCTCTGTTGCTGGTGATGTTTCAGCAGTATAAGCCTACAGTTAATGATAAATATAACTAATCATTGGCCGTGTGATGATTCACCACACCAGCCATAACCTGCATGAACATATAGGTGGTGAGAAGCTGATGCTTTATTAGTTTTTTTGTTTATTTAAATATTTTGCTTTCTTTCCTCATAAAGTCTTAAAAATTCAAGCCACCCTGTGTGTGACAGCCTGTCACCTATGTGCCACGCTACTTAACACACACACACACACCCACATGCACACACACACACCAAAACCATCTCCTCTGTGCCTCCCTTAAACCTCTTTTCTTTCTCATTCTCTCTGTTACACTTTCACACTCCCCTCATCTTCTCCCACTACTCAGTGGGTTCTGCTGCAGTGGTGTGTGTTTATATAGTTGTGTGTTTGTGTGTGTGTGTGTGTGTGTGTGTGAGTGTGTGTCTGGCTGACTTATAGTTTCATTAGCTGCTGCAGAGAAGAGCCCTGTAATTGAGGCTGAATTATAGAGGCGGGGGTGGACACCACCATGGGAGCTCCCTGGGTTCACATCCACACAATGCACTACAGTACAGTGCACCATTATTTCTCACAAACACACACACACACAAGTGCACACACACACATCAGCTCAACAATCTACAAAATGAACACACTCATCGATCAGCCTACCACCCACTTACTCATTCTCCTGCTCCAAAGTGGGGTGTTTCCTATACACACTGTACTCTACCCACGCAGAAACTATGTGTTCGCTCTCTTTCACTCTGTCACACAAACACACGCACATACACACACACACACACTTCGCCCACGTGGGAGAGCCCAGCAGCAAAGAACATGTGGTAGTGGGAATTTGATTTGGCAAAACAGCTACAGGGGAATAACTAACAGCATGAGTGAGAGTGTGTGTGTGCATGTGTGTGTGTGTGTGTGTGTGTGTGTGTGTGCGAGTTGTTCACATGCAGGATCGTTTTGAGAAAATTAAAAATCTTATTTAGAGTGTTAAAAGAAAAATAAAGTCATTAACACACACAAACACACACACACACACACCGCTGTGCAGATGTGTGTTTGCACGTGCACGTGTGCGTTTTTTTTTTTTTTTTTTGTTCGAATCTTGCACACACAACGGGGTGCTTGTGCACCCTGCCAGTCGTTTTCATACTGTATTACTCATTTAAATCGTGATATGCCTCCATGTCACAACTCGACTCCCAAAAATAGCTGCGTTGACATCAGCGAGTAGGATGACGTCATCGGTGGGTGACGTCACGTGTCTCCTCCCGATACAGAGTATTAGCATTATGAACGAGGATCCAGCGGTCTAATTATAGCAACAGCAGCAAGACAGCTTCTACTTCAGAGCGTTCAGAGCAAATCAGGACTCTGTGTATGTATGTTTGTGTTTCTCTCTTTCTGAGGACCAATTTTAAGAGCTCATGAGCGAGGTTTTCGTGAAGTGAAGACATTTTGGCTGCTCGTCACCTGTTCAAACGGCTGTTTGCGCATTAGCTTTGTTCATTAGCAAGCAACTCCTTTGTTTTGCACTATATAAAAATCATTGTGTCTGTCAAAGGAGTCTGGGGAAGTTTGACATGACTAGATTTTTATTTTTATGGCTTCAATTTCCTGTCAAAATCTTCAAGGTAAAAATACTCTAAATAAAGCGTATACTTAAAGAGATATTGATTTTTTTTGGTCCATTTTTGACTGGCTAAAATGTGTTGTCCCTGTTGACGACAGTTCGTTGCTCAGCTTCATTCACTGATACTCCGGCTGCTACTCATTGCTCAGAAGCATCTGTGGATAAACACACTGACTATACATGAGCACCTAATACAGCATCATTTCAAAAAGCTGGACTGTCTCTTTAAGATTTTACCTGGAAATCAGCGATCATTTTTGAAAATCTACATATGTACGCGTACATCCCACTTACATTAAACTACTCCACAGTAATTATCTAAACCTCTTACAGCTTCACAGCAGCAGCAATAATAATCCAGTCAAGATGTCAAAATAAAACACTCTAATCAAGATGTCAAAATAAAACACTCTAAAGGATGCCATGTCATGTAGTGACTTTTTTGCAGCATATTTTGACTGCAATGATTAGATTTTTTAGATTATTGAGTGAAATTTCCTGATTAGTTCTTGTTCTTGTAAAGAAAAAAAAGATGCAGAACTCAAAATGTGCATCCTTGACATTCAAAAATATGTTGCATTCATTTTTTCTGAAAAAACGAAAATGCAACCCAGATTTTTTTGAATATTTGAAAACATACAACATAAACCTTTAAGTTTACATCAGCTGGCAGCTCTTTTCTTTTTAAACCTTTTCTCAGCAAGACATGAATGAAGAAAAGTCCCGACTTTGTTTCTCTTTTCTAACATGAGTTGGAGTCGAGGTTAAGCAGCAGTTGCGATGTTTTGGATCAGCAGTTAAGGAAAACATTTGTTAGAGAGGGTCCTCACAAGTATACACATACAAACATGTGAGTAATTTTATGTGTGTAGATGTTTGTGTGTGTATGTGTATGTTTGTGTGTGTGTGTGTGTGTGCCTGTGCATTGTTCAAGCCAGTTAGGGCCAGAGCTGAGCTGTTAGCCATGTCTAATCCCATTCAACAGCTCCATGCATGATGCGACACAAACACACTCTCTCACAAACAAACACACACACATGCACAAACACACACACACGCACACACTCACAGGCTCACACACTTACACAAACACACATTCACAAACTTTGTTATATACTTCACACCCTATCTAACACTGCTCACACACAGTGGCTATAATATCCTAAATCTATTCTGCTGCATACACACACACACACACACTCACACACACATACAAGCATACACATACCTTGATAATCAAGTGTTGTTGACTGTGTATGTCGTTCATATAATTCTCGTTGAATCCTGAATACATTTGTTTTTTGCAATCAAGTCTGAAAACACTCTTTAACATGTTCACAGAAAGTCTCAAACACACAACCATGCCCTCTGAGAACACACACTTCCTGTTTCATCAGTCTCTCATCAAAGCAGGATTGTGCTTTACGTATAGAAAAAGTGAATAATGCCATTAATTTCGATCCAAATACCTTTTTTTTTTGAGTTCAGAGGATGTGCAGTGACTGTCACAAAACTCTGTGCTAAAACAAGCAGCAGCTCAGGTTTCAAGGACAGCAGGAGTTCATGTGCAATAATAGACAGACAGTACAGGAGATGTGTTGGACATTAGACCATACATCTAAAATTGGCTTGAATGAGACATCACAGCGTCTCAGCAGGTTAAGGTGAATGTTACGTCCCCGTATCTTTTTTTGTTTTCAGAGCTGACTTTTTTGTGCGCTTTGCCAACTTTTTTGAAATGAAAGATCTCTATTTATCTCAATGACGTTCTCACATGACACAGTGTGGAGGGAGTCAAATGTCCCGTGAAATGCAAAAATTATGCAAAATGTCATTTCATTTGCACAGGCTGGTCAAACATGATCTGAAGGTTCTGCTATACTGTCCCAAATAAACATTACTAGCTTACCTGCTCAGGCAAAGATCATGATATGGAAAGATATTATTAGTAGTTATTTTATATGAAGTGTCAATTAAGTGTTCGTGCAATACAGTTTATGTTTACATGTAACACTTAAGCAGCCCTAGTATGTGATTTTGTTTTTGCATATTTTGCATTTTATTTCTACTTCAAAATGCTCCACTGACCAGTCAGAGGTCAGTTATTTTACTAGATAATTCTTAAATAAATTTTAATAGGTCAGTATGTTTTAGTACGAACAGGAAGTCACAGGATTCAAAATGTTGGACCTGATCCAAAGTGGACCTACTGTACCTGAAATACATTCAAAAATTAATTTTACATTTTCACCCAGTGCACCAAAAAATGCAGCATTTTGTAGCCAGCTGGGTGATAGACAGAACGAAGATAGTAATTTTAAATCAGTTCAATACCTGTGGCTTGAACCCTTAATAAGAAAGTAATTCAACATAATTTACTATTTGGCCAACATGTGCTACTTATTTCCTAAAATTTCTGCTCCCACAGTGTTTTGACGTAGTTTGTAATCAGAGTTTATAACACGCTCTGATCCATTCCGGTTCATTTGTATATTAGTCCTCTATTGACACAAAGGAAACAGTGATTATTTATACATCAGATGGTTACACCAGCATGGTGACTGTAAGCCCTGTCCTCTATATTATGCTCTAGTGAAGAATTGGGGTGGTGGCTCTGTCCTCTCTCTCTCTCTCTCTCTCTCTCTCTCTGTGGCTGCGGCTGATCGTACTGCTGCAGAAGGAGGGCTGACTGCTCGCCCTTACATAACCACATGTACAAATTCACCCAGAGAGAGAGCGGAGGGTGGGGGTGGCGGGGTGAGACGGCACAGAGAGCAAGAAACTGAGAGAGAGAGAGAGAGAGAGAGAGAGAGAGAGAGAGAGAGAGATGGAAAAGACTCTTGGGTATAAAGAGAGAGAGAGAGAGAGAAAATGAAAAAGAGAGAGTGTAAAGAATCTAAAAATAATGACAACTTTCATCCTCTACATTTTAATGGTCTACAGCTGTTTTTCGGTCGGTACAAGTGTTCCAAGCGGTCGACGGGCTGCTCATGAAACGTCACATTCCTCTCACAGAGATGGATTTGAGTCAATGAATGGATTTTTTTTTTCTTGCTAAAACTGAAAAAACTGCTGTGTGTTTTTTTTTAATAACCTCGGATGAGTTTTTATTTCAGAAGCAGGCTAAAAAAAAAAAAAAGGTAAATCCTCGTTAATAACAGAGAGCACTGATGCACTGCATTGTTCTGAGGACACAACCCTGCCACTGAAGCTGCAGAGGGAGCAGCTGGTGTCGATGGATGCTCGTTTTGTCCTGTGTAGTTTGTCTTTATAGTAAACTGATGCATCATCCGGAAGACATTATGAAATCTCTACAAAAATATGAGCATGTTGTTTTTTTCCCCCTTCTCTTCCTTTAACATCCCTGTCCTTCACTTTTGCAACTTCTCTGCTTCTTCTATTTTGTCACATTGACCTTAAATGCTAATTCCATTATGTTTAAGCCTCGGTTCTATTTTTACATATTTTGGGTCAAAATGACTAAAAGGTAAATGCACTTTTTGGAATTTTTGAGTAGATTTTCTCAACCTTTTGCTACAAGATGGGTTCCAATGGCTGCAATGCAAACTTTGAAGGCAAACGTGCCCAAAAAAGAGCTCATTAAGGTCATTAACAGGACCGGTTTTAAGCTTGTGGAGTGTTTTGTGCTCTTCAAGGTTAATTCAAATCTTAACACGTTAGTGATGAAGAAATTAAGCTTATTATCATGTCAATAAAACTCTTTGATTATCCTCCTCAGGTGCATTCAGCTAATGGCATTCTTCTTTTCTTGTAAAGAAACAAAAGTTATATTACATTCAGTGTTACATAATTAAATTAAGTGTTTGAAACTTTAATCCGTTAATGTTTACATCCATGTTTGAAGGTGTGCTGTCTTCATCTCAGCTGGCTTCCTGCATCTGAACTTTAACGACTCAGTCATGTGTTTTCTTCTTGTCTCCCTTACAAAGCTGCCTAAACTTAACTCCATCTAGTCCACAGATGTCTCTCGAGTCAAATTCAGCCCTGTTTCTGTATGATTTGGTGTGGATTTCTCTGTAATAACTCTGCTGTGTAAGTTGAACACAAGTCATTGCACCGGGGATATCAGAGGTCTGGTAGTCGACAAACAATAAGTGCCTCTGTTTTACTCAGCCTCCATTTTAATCTTTTTCATATCATTATCCTTGGCAGTAAAAACTATATGATTGCAGCTTAAGGTGGCAGCAGCCTGAGCCTTTTAGGGGGTTTGAGTAGAGCAGTGGTCTCCCCTCTTTAGCCCACTGCATAACAGGACTCTGAACCAGCCCAGCAGAGCTGCTCGGCAGCCACTTGTAGGCTATGGTTGCATTGGGAAGCCTCCATGTTGGAATGTGTATGAGTGATAAACAAATGTTGCATCATTTCCATCTGTCAGAGTGTATCATCATCCTCACATTACATTGTCATTTCAGTAATTTAGCTGACACTGTTATTCGGAGTGACTTACAGCGAGTGCAGCAGTAAAAATTGTGCTTTGATTACCATATCACTGAAGATTTCAGGAAACTAAAAGCTAAGGGTGCAAGAGTCGCAGCGTTTGTGCATTTACAATAATTATGGGATTCTGCAATTCTTAAAAGCGGTGTTCGGAAAAATAAACAGAATAAAAACAGGAGGAATATTTGCACAAATTGTCACCATCAGGTACAATTACAGACACGACTCGGCAATGATGAATTAAACATCAGACACATGCTTTTTCAGTTTCTTAAAAACAACTCAGTCAAACATCATGCAACTCTACGCATGTGCAAAACACGGATGGATGGTTTTGACATGTATTAAAGACAGATAAAGGTCAGTTCAACCAGAATCCTATATTTCTCTTCTGTTAATGAATTCCATTGAAAAACAAGCACATCAACAAGGAACTGACCTATGACCTAAAACTTAAGTAATCCTGATTTATTAGCGTTCCACTGTGGTTTAAAAACTTGAACAAACTGCTACACTATTGCAGAGCTTTCTTGTTTTTTGTTGCCTTGAACATGGTAACTGGTTGTATTTAAATCAATCAGTAGGTGAATTAAATCTTGACCAATGCACAGAATGAGTATTAATCCTTTTGCAGAAAAAAGTCGCCAACAAATATGCTATAAACTCCTATTTCAATTAATGCTTAGTCAAGAATACAGTGCCTAGATGCTTAGTCTTCTTGGAAAAAAAAATCAAAGAAAATTATAAATGGCTTTCAATCGAAAAGGTTTAGCCTTTGGGGGCAATGGCCAAAGTTTTGGGGACTCCAGTGCTGCCAGTGAATATCAGAATAGTGGACATACAGGCCACTACTGCTCAGACTAACAGAAATAAGAAGCTCCTCATACCAAAGTTTTGTCGCCTGCAAACAGATTCTGCGTTCAAATATCTGTTTATAGAGTTTAACCATAAAATCACAAGAAACAAGGATGCAACAGCTGTGGTCACTCACAGTCGGATCTCCAGTTGTGAATGAACCTGCTTGAAAAGTGTCTTTAAAACTTTTTAAGTGGATTCTGACACCAGCTCCCGTTCCCTCTCCGTCCCGCTCCCCATCATCCCCCTCGCTCCACCCCGCAGCCTCCATCCACCAGCTGTCAGACAGGCGTGCAGGCCTCGGTGGAGATGGACAGACAGATGGATGTAAAGCAAGAGGGAGGAGGCTAGGGATAGATGGATGGATGGATGGATGGATGGATGGATGGATGGATGGATGGGAGGAGGAGAGGGAGAGGTGTGACCCACATAGCAGAGCCTGGAGTATTTATAGAAGAAAGTGTCCTAATTGGCAAGCCGCTGGGAGAGCAACAGCACAGGACCGGTACCCTACTCCTCGTCCTTCACCTCTTTAACCTTCCCTTCTCCTTGTCTCTCGCCTTCTCCTGCCGCCTCGTTCTGTCGTCCTCTTTCACCTCTCAGGATTCGTCTTCTTACACTTTGTTGCTCGTTCTGCTGTCTTTTTCCTCATCTGTTACCCGCAGAAGTCACCTCCTCCTCATCCCTTGACTTCTAACGCTCCTCCTCTTTTAAGGACCTCCACCTTAACACAGCTCTCTCTATTTCTAATCTTTGCTCTTAGTCTTTGTCCCCCCTCTCTCTTCCACCTCTGACTTCTCATCCAACCCCCCCATCTTCTTTTCACCAACCATTCTTTCTCACATGAGGCTTTAACAATTTATTCATTTTGTGGTAGCAGAGTCACTATTGACACAATCCTTTTACTGTAAATTAGTGATAAAATTGGACATTTTAACTCCAAAAATTTTATGGATAAAAGTGTTACAGTAATAAAATAAAATAAAAAGTATATTATTATAATAATGGAATAAGAATTACTATAGTAAATTACATTTTTATTATATTTGCGTCACTGACTGAATGTGATGATTTTTTGATGATTCGGATGTACTGTTAATAGTTAAAAGTTAAGTTAATAGTGCTTTTTTCTTTAAAACAACATTAAAGTTTACTAAGCAACTTTATAGAAGCAAGAGGCAATTCAAGTATATCTGATTAATATTAATATTTTGAGATGGTCATTGAAAAAGGGAGTTTTTAAGAACACTTAAAAGGTAGTAATGAAGTTGATTACAACAAAAATGAAAGAGGGCACGACAGAATAAATGCAAAATATATGTGAAGAGGAAAGGATGGAGGGAAGGACTCACGTAGGAAATACTCTGAAGCATCCGCCTCATAGTCTGCATCCTCTGGGAAGTGATCAATCTGCTTACACATGCCTTTAAAAGAACCTGCGTGAGAGAGAAAGACAGAAGAGTTTTAGACACAGTCACAAGTCAAAGCAGTTAAAAACTGTTTGATATGACTGAAAAAAGTCGAAAAGTTTCGACAAATAATATTCAAAATCCAAGTGCTTGCTTTCCATAAACATGTTACTTTCAAAACAATCAAATTTAGGATTAAATTCAGATAAAAGTAAATCTATAGAAGGACAGGTTAGTAGTTGAAGGAGTCCAAAAAAAGAGTAAAGACAAGAAAGAGAAGAGGGGGTCGAATTAAAGAAACGATAAAAGAAAGGGAGAGAAAAGTGCTGGCTGCATCACTTGAGACAAAGGAAGCAAGGAGAGGAAGAGAAGTTTGTCAACAGCTTTGAAGGAAACACATCACAGGACAGAAAGAGACAGACGGAAGAGGAAAGAAGACAGGAGGAGTTTAATCTAAACGCCTCTACAGAACAGGCGGGAGGGCTAGGAGGAGGAGGAGGAGGCGGGAGGAGAGTGGGAGCAAAATGCAAATGAAAGAGAGGAAGAAAGGAGAGCTGATAGTGCCGCTCATTAAGAAGAATTGTGTGTGTGTGTGCATGTGTGTGTGCGTGTGTGTGTGTGTTTAGCTTGGTTCAGCTCCAGTGGTAATTGTATGCCCTCCCAAACCACTGCAATTAAATGGGCCCTTGTTAATTGGCGATTGAAGGACGAAAGACTAGCGCCTGGCTTTCAAATGGGCATCGGTTACACACACACTTGCACAATATGTCTCACACTTACACACACACACGCACGCACACATATATATACTGTAGCATCAGCTCTATTGTTAGCACCCTCGTCGACTGGTCTCTCTTCCTCATCACAGGAGAGCATTTATCGTTGAGTAACACAGCTAAGTTTTTTAGATATTTTGCATTTTCATCATGACCACAGAAGAAAAAAAGAGCAATTTTACACCAAAGCTTCGACACATAAAAGCAAAAAAAAAGAAATATGATGACAGAACTGTACAACAAGCCTGTTTCATATTTACATATCTTTAATAATACACCTCAGCAAACACTCGGGCGAACAAAGTGTTTTTCATCAGGCAGACTTTGATAGATACATTAAAGATATTTCAGCAGGAAGCGGCTCGGGAACCTTTCAGCAAAATGCTTTCATCATTTCATAATTTTTACGGTGTGAACTGTAATTCTCGTCTGCATGCTGTATGCTTCAGGATGAAATAGCCTCACAGTCACACTTTGCATTCACTCTTGTCTCGGCTGCTCGCTAGGACGCGCATCAGCTCGGCTATGTTGTGCAAATGTAAGCGATGCTACAAAGTTAAATGGACTTGAATCGTGCCGTGTGTTCTCGTGAGGCTTTTACTCAGAGCAGAGAAAGTGTTGACGACTCTCTCAGGTGATGTAGTCTGCCCTCCGGTAAACAAGATGGAGATCTCAGCGTTTCTACAAGTTGACTGCATCAAAAAAAAATTACATTACATGGAGACCTAGATCTATTACTGATGGATCTTTTTAACATCGTCTTGATATGATTCCATAATTAAAGAAAAGTCCCTCTTGTTTCAGTCAACTTTTATCCCATGAAAGACATAACTTTGGACTCCTGTTACAGCTGTTATCACAGGAATGATCTGTTTGAAACAGACGTACAGAATGTCGAGCAGCTTCAGCTCAAGAAAACATCCCATTCAAAGGGTCACAAAGTTTGTCTTCATGAAAAGCACAGTACAAATTCTACATCTAGATATTTTTCTATTCATCTTTAACAGCGACAACAGAGGTTCCAGTTTGATGATGTGGTGAAGCAGCACGGGATCATGGGATTTGTTTATATCATTGTTTAAATTAAAATCTATCTGACTAACTCAGACAAAAAATATTGAATGTTTGGAAACATTTTGGAGAACATTATATATAACCTTAGCTAATAACCAACAAAATATAAATCAAATATTTATTAGTTTCTAGACATTTTAATATGAAAGCGTTACATCCTGTAAGTTCAAGGGAACATGGGACTTTATGTCATTAGTTGTTAAAGTTTGCTGTAAAGTTTACGTCACACTGCGGGAGAGATGAGTCGAATAAAATCTTGGTTGCAATCTGTGTTTTAGTGCTACAATGTAAATAGAAATAGAATATGAGAGCGCAGGCACATCATTAGCTCACGCCAGCCATCTGTGCCACTCCAGTGTTTGTAAGTAAGCTTTAAGTATGGAGCCGACACTTTGAACACATTGAAAAACCTCAAAGGAGAAGCAGGAGGGGAACAGACTTCTTTCCCGTTTTAGCTTCGTCATTTCGGTCTTGTGTATTTTTTTTTTTGCTGCAGGCTTTATTAACACTGAATAAATGGATGAAATGGCATGAAAAGTGCTCGTGTTTTTTTCTGTATCATTTCATGTCATGCTCTGCAGACATCTGTCATAGCAGCAAACAAGTTGCAAAAAAAAATTGGATCCTAAATTTCTACACCATCTTTTGTTGCCGAATCATCTGTTGGTGAATGTGTCTCACAGTCAGTAAAACCTCCAGTTTGAAAACAAAAAAACACCAAAGGTTTATCATGTTTCTCTCACAAAGTCAACTTTTATCTCTGATAGCCTGAAATTTCACGGTGTAAAGTGCTTTTAATCAAACGCTAAGTGATGGTGCCTGAGCGAACATCTGCTGAATGCTTTACCTGATGATGTAACATCAGCTGTGACTAAAGCTTTACTTTTCCTGCTTTTCAAATCTTTTTTTCTGAGGGAAATACCTTCCCTGTATGAATGAGAAGGTGAACAAACAAATACATGAATACAATACTAAACTTTGAGGCTTTGTTAAATGAGGATAAAGCCACCTTTGGCTTGTACGTCGCATCAAACAAGGTGTGTTTTACATTAAAAAAACCCAGAAATTAACATCTTTGCTTTCTAATCTGGTTGTTATCTGACGTCTCCGCTAAAAACTTATAACATTTTAACAACTTATTATGAGTCAATGACAGCAGAAGCATGAGCAGGAGAAATGATGACAGAAATATTGGAAGGCAGTTAGCAAACACAAACACAACGTGGTTGCAATATTCATTCGAATAATATCTGTATATATTTGTTTTCTGCTACTTTCTCAACTATAAAGTGTATATGTACACACGTTTTGGAAATCAGCGTGGTTGCTACACTAAAACATCCAAAATGGTGTCTTTCATGGTTGCTAGGAGAGAAGAAGACACAGTTAAAAAAAAAAAAAAACACACTGCTGTACAATCTCGTCTTCAGCTTTAATAATATTGCTCGCTCGTAGCCGTGTTTGGTTTTCAGTTTTAATTTACTGGCGTCTCCACATGAAGATCCCACTTTATGTTCAACCTGTCAATTCACACACTCACTGCAGGGCAGAACCTCCACTCGTCTCTACTCTCTTCCCTCAATCGCTGCTCTCTCTCTCTCTCTCTCTCTCTTTCCCTCTCACACTCTCCCTCACTCCTTCACTCCAACACATGCCCACCCACGCTGCAGCACAAGCACATGTAATCTGGAATTGCATTTTCCCATCCCTCTCTCTCTCTTTCTCTCTCTCTTTCTCTCTCTCTTTCTCCTATCTCTCTCTAACACAACCCTCCCTCTCTTTTCGTCTCTATCTGTCTCTCACATGCACACATGTGCGAGTACCCCGAGGAGCACATTCCCATTTGAACTGAACTGGCAGCTCGGCCCTCCTTTTCCTTCTTCTCTCTCTCCATTTCTTCATTCTTTCTGCAATTCAAATGGAGAGAACGCTTCATTGTCTGGACAGGAATGAAACCTGTGCAGTCTGAACGAAGCTTTATGTCACAATCTGAGATTCACAGATGATACTGACTTTAATGGATAATGGCAAAAAATTTAAATAAATAGTTTGACGAAGAATGATTTTAATTAATTAAGTTTAACCTTTATGATCTAATATTACAGCATTTTGCCATTATTCAATTTTAAGTCTGAAAAAGTCTCATTCATGATTTTTTAAAGACAGTTTCAGAGATCTGTGCACTTGCAACGCTCTGACATGTCACATGTTAACCACCAAGCAAATAGTCCAACTACTCTCACAGTCTCATAACTCCCTCTTGTCATCACATGAGTCATTCTCAGGCTCATGTCTATGTGCTGATTTTGTCACTAAGAGAGAACAGTTTATTGAGTTTTACTCACATTGTAACATTTTCAATAATCACACACAACTAGCAAACAAATTTGACTCCACTTTGCTGTCCACACCGAAATGCTTTTCCAAAACCAGTTTATATTTTTGACCTAAAACAAACAAACAAACAGAAAGAAAGAAAATGCATTTACCCATCATGTTATAGGACCACCTCTGGATTTTAGAACTAATCCTAAAATGCTACATATAGCGCTTTTAACATTGACTGAAGACACCAGTGGTTTAAGTTTAGTTTAGTTTCTGATGAAGGCAGAAATATTCAAAAGTGAGTGTTTGGGTCAACAAGTGTGCCAGCTTCATAGCTTGATACACAACCAGCAGTGTGAAATTCATCCTCTCTTGAAGGTATTAATGAAAAACTCATTCTTTGAATTTGAAAGAATTAATGTAAGTGGAAGACGAAATCGCAGATAAAAACAACTGAACATGCCACAGACTGTAAGAACAGTTGTAAACAACTATTTATCTGACCTTTGAAGGCCCTGCACAAGGCTCAGAGTAACTATTTGTACTGAATTATTGACAGTTGTTTCATTGTTGAATTAAAAGTTAACTGCTCTAACAGAAACTTAATTTATCAATTTTAGACACTGGAGTTTCACTCAGCACCTCCTCATTGTATTTTAATTATTAAACTATTGCATATTTACTAATTTACAGTAAAATCAACCAATCTTTTGCTCATATAACAAAACTTTTTTGTCTGTTTCCGTATAAAATCTCTATCGGAGAGTCTCTTCCTCCTTCTCCTCCTCCTTGCAGTCGTCATAATGAGGTGTCGCTCTTCCAAATTGCCACTGTTAAATTATACATCCTGCTTAAACATGAAACAGATACTATTATTCTTAGACCAACCTGCACCTCAGGGGTCAGGACGGCCCCGTCACCCACTTATCCTCACAGCAGGGCGGGGGCACCTGTTTCCTCAGGTGATTTGAACCAATAATATGAGGCCTCGGTGACCCCGTGGCTGACCTCATGGCTGTTAAGGATAAGTTAATGTAGTGTGATGAAACACTATCTGACATGCTTTTATGAAGTATTAACATCCTAACCCACTGCACAAAGTGTGTGTGTGTGTGTGTGTGAGTGTGTGTGTGGGTGTAAGAGAGAGAGAGAGAATGAGAGATGTGATGTAAAGTATGAACTCCCCCCCTCTCTGAACCAGCCCTGTGTGTTATGCACACACTTCGCACAGTGTCTTTATTCTTTTATGCTAATTACGGCTCAGTTCTATCTGAATGCTAAAATGTCATTAAAGCCGTCCCTCAGAGACAAAGGTGGATGAACATCGGGGACCTCGGAGGAGACGCGTTGCATAGTGAAGATTGCTGTCAGCTCAGTTCAGCTGATTACAAGCGATGATGCACAAAAAAAAAAGGAAAAACGTGTTCCTCTCTTTTTCTCTATCATGTTAATTCATCCAGGAGAAGGTTTTCTGATGACTGGTGCTCTTTTTTTTTTTTTGTTCCTCCTTTCATGCATTTGCATTTCCTTAGATTCTGCAGGTTCTATAGATAAGAAAACTCCACCTACAGACCCTGAACACAGACGCCTGAGGGCTGGAGGAGACTTCGTCAGAACTTCTCTATATGAAATGTTGGTCATGTTGTGCCAAAGAAAATTGTTTATAATTGCTCCGAACGTCCACACTAAGAGGCCGAGGGAGCAGATAGTTATAGTGTTTAAGGGTCTAATGTGTAAGATTTAGGGTCATATATTGGGAAATTTTGCAGAATTGGAACATAATGTGCATTTGTATGTTTTTATTAGGGTAAAATTACTTGAATGTAAGAATTGTTGTGTTATGTTTGGTTGAAATGAGCCTTTTATTCAACTGAGGAAACAGCTCCTCTACCATAGAGTCGGCCATGTTGCACTAACGAGTTTCTTCAGTTGACCAAAATGGACAAACCATACATTCGCCCAAGAGAGGGCCTTGAATGAGTTTCATGAGTTTCACAGCCACCACAGGTTCAGCTTGATGCTTCTTTGTTTGTGTAATTTCTTATAGCGGAGGTTGTATGGGAAGTCGGGGTCATTCTATACTACAGTATTATGTGCAGCAATGTGCAGCCATATTATGTAGAAAAGAGTAAGCAAAACTGTAGTAAACATAAATAACAAATTGGACTCAGTGTAAAGTAACACACAGTTTAAAATAGAGCAAAAAATGAGATAACCACATCTGTAAACTGATGGATCCATTGTGCGATAAGAAATTTAGTTTATAATCTATCTGGAAAATATTACATTACTGATTTTTGTCAATCACATGCAAAAAAAAACACCTTAAACATTAGTTTTAATAAGCTGAAATCTCAAATGAGGAAACTATTGGATGTTCCTGCTTGAAGACAAAACTAATGTATGTCTTAACTTCTTTATTCCAACTCCCTAAATGGTCCTGAAATGATCAATCTTCCATTTTCCCTTAATTGAGTGTGTTGTCACCATGAACATATGCAAGTTTACTGATTTGACTTAAGCTTGGGGATAAGAAGAACATTAAATACAGTCAACACACTCTATAAAAAGTCCAAAAATCAACTCTTCGTGGATCAGTGGAACAAATCTCCGACAGAGAGGTCGTGTTTAACTGTGAGAAGCAGAGAGCAGAGTTGACTGAGGAGTGTTCACTCCGTTAAATGGCTTCATTGTGATCTGTATTTCATTTTAATCTCGGAAACCCGGACAGCCCAATTCATTTCTGCACAATTTCAGAACACATTCTACAATAGAAAGACCTATTAAAGATAATTGTAATAAATGTGGAATGAGATTCTCACCCTACTTGCACTAACTAATTTAGAGTAAGCAATTACTTTTCCTGTCTGCAGGCACGGACGTGTGTGCACACACAACACATAAATTACTTTAATGTGTAGTTGTGACAGAGAAGGAAAAACTGCTGGGTTTTGCTTCATTCTGTCTTTGATTTTTATTTTTTTTTTTGGGAAACAAGAAAATGGAGCAGTGTGTTTTTTCGTGTGGTACAAAACAAGAAGCTGCTAATGTGACAGCAGCACACAAATGGCTGGTTAATTATAATTTGGCAGGACAGGAGCAGTGTGGTGAAGGGCACCGAAGAGGCCAGGTGGTGGGAGACTATCCCATAACCAGGTGTTCACACTTTTCAATCCAAATGAGTTTTTCATTGCTAAAATTTCCCTCCTAAATGTTAAAATGAGCGATGCAGCCGCTCTAATGTGTGCAAGCTAACCGACGCTCACACTCACACCAGAGTTTATGAGCCATGTGGAATGACTGAAATTCAGGCAGTGCACTCTGTTTAGCAACAATTTGGCTAAAAAGTTGGACTGCTGCAGATTTCACATCATATTACATATCATATTTTTGCTGTAAGAGCAACATGAGTCTGAAAAAATGTTTATGAAAGCCTCTGAGAAATATCAGGGATTTCTGATGGCACAGACGTCTCCGACTTGCTGGAAAGAACTCAAGATGTATCTACAAATAATTTGCAAAATGGCTGCAAAACAAACACAGCAATGTTAGCACTTACATAACCGATTCAGATCATTTAAAATCAGTATTCATACTTTCATTGATGCTGTAAAATTTGAACTATATGCGATTTGTTAAATCAGCCGATTAAACAAAAGACTTCTGACAAAGTTAAATTCAGATATATTCAGATATGACTGTAAAATACCACACAGAAAAAAAAGTCTTTTTGAGCCGTGACTTGTTCTCGTAGAGCGGCGTGTACTTTGACCGTCATCCCACAGAACTAAAGAAGCTCTTAACTCCTCTGACCGCTATGAAACTGTGGTTAATGGACACTCAAACATGCTGGAATAATTTGGGATAGTTGTCGTTACTCTAATATGAAAATTAACATTAAAATCAGCCTTTATGGCTCATTTACATGATTGACTGAAGTAATCGTGTCGACACAAAAGGGGCTGTATGTTATTTAACTCAGAATAAATAACATAAAAGGAGCTAATTTGGCCAATTCGCAATGAGTGTCTAGAAGTTTAGAAGTCCGGGTGAGCATTGGGATAATTGCTTGAAAACTGCAAGTAAGCTAATTAAAGAAAGTATACATTTGTTCTCACCATTAAACTTGGCCACACTGGACTCACTGGGATCAAATAAATCCTTTTACACCAATCATTCTACAGAATATAAAGATTGAGCAGAGCAAACAGTAGACAAATGACAAACATTTAGAACATTTAATGTCAGTATTTTATAAGAATTAAAACAGAATAATATAGCATGTCAACAAAACTATGGAAGAAAGATGATTAAATGAGACTTTCACTGCTTTGACCTCCACAATACCTGCTGTCTATCGTAACATAAAGGAGACACAACTGAATGTAAAGCCTGTGCTGCAGCATTCTTGTTCTTAGTTTTAATACCACTTTTTCAAGCTTACTTGTGGTAGCTGTAAGATCTAGAGAGATTAAAAGATTAAAGTTCTCTACGAAATATAACAAAGTGGAAAAGAAAGAAAAGATGTACAAAAAATATGCATTTCAACAGCTAAAAGCTGTGGAGCAAAGTATCATGTTTGTACATCTTCTTTAACACAACTTGCTGATATCCTCAACGCGAGCTCGGCGCTCGCTCTTTGCATGCTTTAGTTGTGCATCTGCACAAGAGAAGACTGCTAAATCTTACAAGCTAATGTACATGTTAGAAGCCCCACGATGCACCACGGGCACTTAGATCTGCACTGGTGTCATGTATAATGTAGAAGAATGGAAGCGTGATCACTGATACTGCTGCTGCACACAATCCATCATGCTTTCTTTCCCTATGTATCTGATATTAGATCAGTCAAACAGTTGCAGACATTTTCCTTCATGCTTTTCCTCTGTATCAGAACTACAGACTTCTCTTGAAAAGAAAATACATAAATCAAAATTCGTGCTGTAAAAGAAAAGTTGGACGGTTGACGTATCCTTGTTACTGTAGCAAAACTTTCTTTGGTTCGAAGCTGTAATGCGGCTCTACAGCAGTTTAGCAGCAGAAAGTAGGACTTGTAACGTGTCACCTGCATGTAGCACTCTGAGGACGAGAGTGGTAAGTGCATACAAGTCCCAAACAAGGGTTGCAGTTTTTCAGAGCACAGTAAACAGCCTCACATTTCCCCCCTCAAAAAACAGGTACAGCAATCTGAAACTGCCAGCTGGAGCAGGAAAAAAAAAAAAAAAGCATTTTACAGAATCCTGATTCTTTCAGAGACGACGACAACAACTGCATGGTGAAACACAGGATCACAGTCTACATGTCTGGCTCTGGCAAAAAAATTCATTCACACGTCCTTGCAGAATCGATGGGGGCCAGAAACTCGGTGACACAGTAATTACTTGCTCCTTTGATCGTGAACCAGACAACAAGATCACACAGTTAGTTCAGGGGAAATTGTTTGTACCATCCTCTCCTGTCTCTCCACCGACTGCAAACAATGTCGCATCTCCTTTTACATGTTTATATTCCAGCAAATCTGGGTTATTTTAAGCTAGATGGTGAGCCACACTGATATGTTTCTGGGCTCTCCAGTTCTCACAGTTACCTTAAAAGTAAGCACTGTCAGGAAACTTTGCAGGTCAACAGCATTAATTCACATGTCAACGTTCTCTTAGGTTGAACTCAGACTTTAAAAAACTGGATCGTCAACAAGCAATGCTTTGTCATACTCGTCTACATCTTAACCAAACGGATAAAGTACTCTGTCTATGAGATTTCACTGGGTTGCAACTAACAATCTTAAACCCATGTGAGCACCCATTAAGTGCTTGTAGCACCTGCATTAAGAGTAGGTCGAGGGCGGGGTAGGTAGGCGGGTCACACAGAGGACCTTCACTCTAGAAACCAGGGTTTGTTAGCCGAGTGAAACCAAAAGTAAAGTCCAATGTCACTGAGCTTTTTTCCTAAACCTGATCATGCACATTGGTGCTGAAACATAACCAAACTGCAACTGTTTCACAACATAAACAACAAGTTAAATAGATTTTTTAGCAGGCAGGTTTTGCACGTTGCACACAGATGCTAAGGGGTGATCCTGCGTCTGTGTGCAACACAGAGAATCATGACAAAAACACTGGTTTTTGATGAGCTTGTGATGAAAAAAAAAGTCAATTTCTGTTATAATTAATAGTTTTTAGTCAAACTCCGGTGCAAATCCTAATGTGACCGAGCCAATACATCCAACAATAGTAGAGACCAGGACGATGTTTTCACGCCGACTTCTCTAAGCTGGAGAGACTAAAGAAAAAAAATGACAGCAAGATGCAAAAAACAAACAAGTACATAAATCCAAATTAAAAGACACAAGATGACAAAAGACTTGAGAGGAGATGAGATGAGTGCAGGCGGGAAAAAGATTAATGATGCAGATGAGAAGATGTTTGCATCTCCACTCAGAATACACGCTTTCCAGTGCAAACATCGCAGCAAGGACTCGAAAACGCAAAAAAAAAAAAGAAGCTTCAAACAATTAACTGATTATAGTTCATAAACAAGTCTTAAAAAAAAGTTTTTTTAATGGGGAGTAACAGCAACCACCTGCAAACAACCAGACTGTCCCCCTTTTGAGAAATCCCTCAGCTCCTCTCTGGTCCCCACACTGCTCTATCCTAGTTTTATTTAGTGAAACTTTCTGCGATGTTTTCCTCCCCCCCCTCCCGCCCAGAAGAATTCATTTGGCACAGAGGGAGAGAAAGAGGGGGGGGGCGAAAGGAGGTAATAAGAAGAGGAAGAGAGGGATGGGAAAAGACGACAGAGATGGATGGAAGAGATGTGAGAGACAAAGAGGTGACAGAAACGAGAGAAAAGGTGAGAGACTTATGAAGCTGATGGCGAAAAAAGCTCATTGATAAATGAGGCAACAGATGTTTAGTTCCTGTATAAAATTACACCAGGCAGCTATATGTGGAACAGCTACCTGCCCTCATTCTGCAGCTCTACATTACACCCTCCCTCCCAAAATCCTCTCTGGTGCAACATGGCGGCCAGCAGAGCCACAGAGGACGCGAGCTCAGATTATACAGTGTTAGCATGATCTGTGGTCCTGTAACATTATAGTGGCAGCTTCTCTAAAAACACACACAATAGGTGGATATGAGGCTTTAGTGTCACTTTGGTCTTTTATTCTCTTTATTTTTTACTATATTTGTGAAAACAAGGCTGCAGTGTTTTTTTTGGCAGGATAATTCAAGCAAATAGAAATATTACAGATGTCTTTTGCATTACATTTCTTCATCGTAATGTGACTTATTTTGCACATATTAAGTCTGCAGAATCTCCTGTAGAAAATTAACTAAAGAGGGCTTGAACGCACAACCTGAGTCATTTGGTGGTGTTTTAGGTTAAAGCCCAAAACTTCCTTTAACCCAAAAACTTTCTCAGACGTCCAGTAAACAGCATTTTGACATTTTCTGGATTTTTTTTTTACTTTTTAAATTTTATCCTTTATAAAAATCACACAATATGAGCATCATTTTTATGCATTATATCAATATCCACATCATATATTTTCATAAATAACATTAGAACTGTCTTAGTCAACATTACCAAAAATGTTAATGGGCCTTTGATTCTTTTACAGTAACTGTCTCCTAGAAAAGCTCTGCTAAAACTGCAAATTTGTCTCCCAATTATGCAACTAAATATAATTGCTGCTTCGATTATATTTCCTGGCAGCATTTTTTTCAAGTGTAGGAAGTGCTATATTTATGTAATTCAATGGAGAGTTGGTCGGGGTGCAGTAGGAGCACAGGATGCAGGGATTGGACGACGGATACGGAGGGCAAAGCCATGAGTTCAGGTTAAGACAACGAAAGCACTTTGGTTAAGGTCGTCGTCTGATTTTGATTGAATGTTAACTAAAAAAACAGAAACATTAAAAGTAGTTTTATCATATTATATGTTTCATGAGCAGGTATTGAAAAGCGAGAGCTAACACTGAGGTAAAACTAATGAATGAAAAGTATCGTGCAGATACATTTTGTTTCATCATCATCAACTTGGCAAATATGTTAGAATATTTCCAAAAAATCGAAGGCATTTATTTTTCCTTTGCAATCATGTTCTGTTGCAAATGCGTGCTATTTTTAAGACAATCAAACATGAGACAGTGTTGGTGAGACAGTGGTGGGTAAAGTGTTAGATTATGAATCATAATTCCATGTTCAGACACTGATTTTGCAGATATGAGTCAAACAGTGTCGAACAGTGTCGGGACTCGGAGAAGGTTTTTATCTGTGAAGCAGCTGCAAGAATGTGATGAAGCCAGTTTGTATGTGTGTGTTCAGCGGCAACAGTTAAACTGCAGCTTGATAAAAGCTTGTTTAAGTCTAACTTTATTTGTCTGTTGATGCTTTTAATCAGCCAGGACAATAAAAGAGCAAAATAAAAATCAGTCGATGAAAATCAGGTTGCAAAACCACAACAAAATGGCAAAATAAAGTACTTGTTGTTTGCATTCAACTCATCATTTCTGTTGCATCAGTGAGATATTCAAACTCTTAGGATTACACCACCTTAAAAGTACTTTGAACATTTATTTAGTCAAACCTCTTCATATATCCCATAATATATCCTCTTGCTTTAAAAGCCCTTGCAAATTAAAAGCAGTGGGCTGCTGACTAAATAAATGATTAAATGCGTAGCTGCTTTAGTGCAACTAAAATCTACATGTAAGTACCTTAAGTATTTAAAATATGAGTAGAAGTATTTTAAGTATAAGACACAAGTATTATATAATTTTTTGGATGTTTGTGTTTTCCTGAAATTTGATTTACGGATTAAAAAGTTGAATGGGAATCTGGTCTTGGTCATAATGTCACCCATTACGCCACATTAAAATGCGTTTCCGCTCCGGTGGAAAAGCGGAGTGTAAATGGGTCAGAATCAGCCATTAGCTCATGAAGGTTGAGATGTGACTGACGGGACCACGAGACCGGGCAAGATAGTGGGTCAATGAGCAATGAATAGCAAACTCTCTCCCTCTCTCTCCCTCTCTCTCTCTCCCCCCTTTCTGACCTCATGTCTCTCTTCCTCAGTCTTTTTTTTTTTTTCCCCCTATCCAGCTCTCTCACCCCTCCACCACCCCTCCGATGCCCCACAGTGTGTCTGTGATGGCCGTTGCGTAACATTACTAAAGAAACACCACACCAGTGAGCGGCATCGGTGGGGTGGGGGGGGGGGGGGTGAGGTGAGCGTGGAGCACTGACCCAATATCTAATGAAAGAGAAGAGAGATGAAGGGGAGAGGAGAGGAGAGGAGGGCAATAAAGAAGGATGGAGATGGAGATGGAGAGCAGAGGAGAGAGGGCGGAGGTGAAGTCAGCGCGGGAGATGAGAGATGGAAAGAGAGGGGAGGTGTAGGGAGATGTGAGAGGGAGGAGAGGGGGAGTTAAAATGAGAGGGAGAGACAGAGAGAGAGAGAGAGAGAGAGAGAGGCTGGAGGGGGAGAGGAGGAGAGAGACAGAGAGGGGCAGACAATGAATTCAGGCAAAAGGAGCCAGGACATTTAAACTATAAATAACTAAGATACTAGCAGCAAACACTGGTCTGCTCGTCCTCTCTTTCTCACACTCCGTCCATCCCTGCATCTTTCTAGCATCCCCCCCTTTTTCCTCCCCACATCCAAAAAAAAAATCCCTCCATATCTTCCCGCATGTTCGCTTTTTTTGTTCTGTTTTGTTGATAAAGTCATTTTTTTAAAGGCGAGCAAGCAAATAAATTGCAGATTCATCCTCATCAACAACCCGTCAAAAAAAGGAAAAGAAAAAGCTGTCTACTAATTTTAAATTTCTGCTATGATATTCTTACAATGATGAACATCATCTGACACAGATTTGATATTTTTGTTATGATCATGACACAATCTAATTTGTTTTATGTGCTAATTATCTTCATTTGTTTTCTTGCTTGTTTATTCTGCGTCCTCGTAATCAGTGTCATTCGAACAAACTTGCTGTCTTATATTCAAGAGTTATTGCTGAAATGTGTCACATTAGGCATGAAATTCATTTTAATAGGCTTGATTTGTATTCTGTTACTAGTTAAGAGAGAATAAGAACAATAATTTTGGAGTTTGAGGTGTAACGATTAATGCAAAATGAGCGTTTTTGTCTTCTGCCTCGGACGACCAATACGATTAAAAATATTGAAAAAATTCATGCACACTCATGAGTTTTGTACTGTGGGTGATTGTCTTTTTCTGTCCCTTTGACTTCTCAAAGTAAAAATCAAAAACTTTGAGCATCATGAGCTTCAACTTTCAAGACAAAACTACTTCAAATAGGGTGATTTATCTCCATCACACAACCACCCATGGATAGAAAAATCTTGTGAAAACCTTGACTGAGACTTGTGTGTTGCTTCACGGTGTAATTTGAGAAGCTTTTATGTGTGTTTTTGTTTGCAGTTAATCAGCAAAAAACATTTCTTTTTGACTTTTTTAAAGGTGGAATTTAAAAGGAGGAACATTGATGAGATATTCTTGGATGGAGGACTTGAGGAAACAGGATGGTTGCACACAGGTAAAGCACTGCTGTGTTAACATTTTTAATGATGTGGTCAGTCTGCAGCAGTTTGATCACTTTCTGTTATATCTGCTCAGTTTGTAATACTCTTAATTACAATCTTGAAATATTTTCTCCTCTCCTCTCATCTCTCTGTCTGTCTCATCTTTATCATCCATCCCACTTCACCTCTTTTATCCATGATCCATCCTCCGCTCCTTTTGGCCACAGCTGCATCACCTTTTCTGTGTTTTTTATTTCTTTAAGTTTTCATCCAAAAATTTAGTCATTTTGAAATGACGTGGCTAAAGTGTAACTCCAACGGAAAACACGCAGATACTCTTACCTTCACTCGTTAAGAAAGAGCTGACTGAGCGTTTCTGAGCTGGTTGTCATCTTCTGGTTCGTGTAGTTACACGAATTCACACCTGGGAGTTCAACCAGGTTTGCAGTAAGCAGCTTAAGACGTTCACCGCTTTTCCTCCAACACCTCTGCACCCACCAGCTCCTTTTGAAACAGATATGTGGCTGCAACAGGGACCCCCCTTCTTGCAAATATTCTTGGTTGCTGCTCTCTTTCTTTGAGGTATCTGCTGCTAATTCCTTTCTAATATCTCTTCTTGATGGGTCGTACAGATTGTCAAAATGTCACACCTTCCATCACCTGCTCAGCTTTTCCACACAGACATCATTCAGGTGTTGTTACTACCTTTCTGCCAGCTCAAAGGCGGAACAACAATGTGCCCCCCCCCGGGGGGCGGGGGGGGGGGGGGGGGGGGGGGGGGGGGGGGGGGGGGGGGGGGG
>JAPZDV010000020.1:12111925-12127099 GCA_029814665.1 Acanthurus lineatus | reverse complement strand
AAACTCCTCTCTCTCTCTCTCTCTCTCTCTCTCTCTCTCTCTCTCTCTTTCTCTGTCTCTCACACACACACACACACACACACACACAAACACACATACACACACACACAATATAGTACATAAACACACTGAGGATTTACTGCAAACCACCAGTCATAAAACACAGACACCAGAGTTCATCATAGCCTGCTTAATGTTGCACCATTACCGTTAGCACAAGTTAGCCACATCTGGCGTGCAGCTGTAAACTCATTCCAGTGGCAATAAAAGTCTGATGATTCAAACCTGACAGCTCACTACGTTTCACTTTGTGTCATGAAGACATCTGGCTGCTTCTCACAAAGTCAATAACCACATAATAGCGCGATTAGTTTCATCTTCAGCTCATATGGTGACCGCAGTGTCCTCAGGTTCAGTGGTTACGACATAGTAACCGCACTCATAGGCCCTTTCAAACAGCTTCTTGTTAAAACACGACAGTCTTCACCGACAGAGAACTTTGTGAAGCCACAAAGTGACAAAACTAGTCAATTCTGTTTCTGGAAAGCAACAGGGTGGTTTTAACTGTTGATGATCAATTAGTAAATGAAAGTATTGAGCATCACAAGAGCAAGTGGAGTCTGTTGATAAGACCTTTCTGACCAAACAGTTGATTTAAATCCAGAAGCCAGGAGGCCCCTTAATGCATTTGTGTTTCACTGAAATTCCATCAATTAAAGAAATTTAACCAACAAATTTACACATAATAATAAATAAAGATAATAAGTAATAAGGAAGTTGTCCCTTTTTCTATGTAGTATTTCTCACCATCAACAGTAATTTGCAGACAGTCTTTGCTGTTCATTCAAAGTAAGCTTGAACAGAACAACAAAACTATTTTTAATTCTGTTGAAACAAAACTAAACTTGAGAAAACGAACGTTTCCTTTACACATTATTTTATACATTTCAAATGTTAAATCATATGTTTCTTTTGATTCTCACTTTGTCATAGTTGATGGTGGCAATGCATGCTTAATGCTGGTTGCTATTACTACAAAACCAACAAACAAAAAAGATTAATCAAAGGAATTATATTTACATTTTTCTTAGAAAGAAAAAGTATGAACTCATACAGAAGTAATCCCTCTCAGTCAATCATCACTTATGACTCACTAGAAGTGTGTGTTGGTGTCTTTATCTGCAGAGATCCTATCCTCCTCTTGCATTATCAACCTTTTTTTTTATTTCTTATCTTGCTGTTTTCAGGCAGTTGTGTGTAAAAACTAACCAACATCAATGTAAGGTTTATGTAGCTGCCCAGTGGCCCACACATCCATACTGCAAAACCGCGGGACAAACTGTCTTTAATGCAAGACACAACCAAGTGAATTTTTAGAATTTGCATGAGTGAACACAAAACAAATATTAAACAAAAAATCAAGAATTTATATTTGATTTCATTTTACAAACTCAACATCTCACTAAACGACATGGTTTTTGAAGGGAGTCTGGGGCTTAGGCAAGACTTAATAATGTAAATGGGGTGAATGTGTTTATAAATGTTTGTGTGTGTGTTAAGGTGTGTGTGTGTGAGTGTGTTAAAGTGAGTGGTTTGGTTGCTTCTTGCCTGACTCTCTCATGCATATCACTAATCAATAGGCTAATGTATCACAAACAGGCAAGCGAGAGCGGGAACACACTGTGTTTATGACTCATGGAGCTTACAGATGACAGCATTGTTACTTTATCCTCTGACCATATGTTACTACTAAGACAAACTCTGTACTGGAACAGCAGCAGCTTTGCTCTGCATTTCCACTGAGAGCAGCTCGGCCGATCCTCCTCTCTGCTCTTACTCATGGCAGGCGGGACCAAAGACTCTGATAGCATATGTCTGATAAATGACATCAACACAAACATGGCTGATGTATGGACTTCTTTGAATGTGTATATAAATCTTATATCTTTAAATTTCTGTTGCACAGAAAAAGTGGTTCAAACAAAGCTGCTGAAATACAGATACATACATATCACTCTTACACACACACACACACACACACATACATGCATACACACACAAACACAAACACACCCACACACGCAGTGAGATCCCCGGTCATTCCTTTGGCTCCTGATGTCTGTAGGATTAGGGAGCAGTCGGCCTGTCAGCACCTCTCCCACCAGGCGTTAAACAGACTGCGTGGAGGTGCCAACATCTCTCTGCTACACCACACACAACCTACTATACTGTAAAACAAAGAACGTGACATACTGTTACTACTACAAAACAGTCGACTCCACTGTGAAACACAGCACATGGCGCTCTGTTGTTATCGTGTATATCACACTATTGCGCTGTAAATAAATAAATCTGAGAGGTCGCAAGATAATTAGAGGGATAAAAATATATACTTATACACACAAAAAAATATTTGTCTCTATGTAAAAGTGGATTGTTTATCTTTTCAGACTTTTAAAACTTCTAGAAAATAAAATAACCTGAGAGGGAAATATTTCTAGTTAAACTTATCCAAAGTTATGTCCATAATAATAATAAATTACGCGATACTATACGCTAATACTTTACTTTAAATGGCTGACTTTACTCTTTGTTCTCATGCTGTGAAAACAGGATGTAATTTACTGCAGCTCATCAAATTAATCTTTGGAAGAAAACAGAGTTTATAGTGTTTGCCTAAAGCTGCTAACATTGTTTGGAATTACAGCTGAGATTTCACTGAACTGAACCTCAATTTGCACACAAGCAAATGTGAAGTGTTTGTGGACTTATTAGAGTAAGAAATAAGTTCACAATCAAAAATTATAACTAGAAGTCTTGAACTAATCAAATATATTCAACACTAGAAAGTTAATCTAATTTAATTTGGTTGGAATTTTGTGACTTAGATAAATGCCGTTAACTGAAGCACATGATTTACTGTTCCTGCACTCGTAAACACTGAACTTGAGTCAAAAAATGCTATAAGCTACTATAAAACAATAGTTATATTGAAATAATCACAAATTGTATATGTCTGTGAGAGATGTCCAGTTTTACTTAAGTGGGGTATTAGCATGAAAATAAATAAAAGCAGTGATGAAGAGAAAACATGCAGCAAATATGTTTTTTATTTCTCATTTTCTCATTCTATGGTCATGTTGCAGCCCTTCACACTGGCCGTGTGTTTCTATGTTTTCATATGTACTTCTGCAGGAGAGTAAAGGGAAAAGGTGAACACCACAAAAGTCCACTGCAACACAAATTTATGAAATATAAAAGCTTTTTTTAAAAATATATTATGGATCAAACAGCCACCTCTTGTATTTAGGTTAGTGCTTTCTAGTCAACAGTGAAGCTGTTGCTACTAGAAAGCACAATCCTCAGATTTTTGTTGTTTTAATAATAGAACACACATACATTTTTAATCTAGATCAGGATTATAATACACATAGTGATAAACAACCATGCACTACAAGCTGGCTTAAAAACATGCTTCTGCTTTAAAGTAATTGTCACATTTTTTAAATATTCAAAAATGTCTTGAAGGCTCGTTATGTGTTAAGTGTGTATGTCCCTGTGTCTCCACTACACCTGAATCTGTGTGTGCCAGCTCCTGCATGTAAATGCGCTCTGTGTCCTGCTGTTTGTGTGTATATGTGTGTGTGTTTGTGTGTGTGTGTGTGTGTGATTGATGTCCCTCCCATGGTGCAGTGCAGAGTGTGTGTCAGTCCCAGGTGTGTGTGAGTGCTCGTAAACAGTCTCTTTGATTGAGAGGCCGTGATGCCTGTTTGACAGGCGGCCTTGTGCCGCCAACAGAGTGCTGCATCGCCATAGTTACGCAGCGTCATGTGGCCGTAGACAACCCGCACCGCCATGAAGAGGACAGAAAGAGCTACTACGAATTAAAGCGGGGGATGGGTATATTAATTAACTAATGAGAAGAAGGTCATTAGGGATTTATTTCCATAATAAAAAAGATAATAAATATGATGTATATTTACCGTCAAACCTGCCTACTGAAATATCTGAGATTGCATGTTAAATTATAAAATTGGTGTTCGAAATCAAAGAGTAGTAATGACAAGTGCTTCACTATTTCTATTTGCAATGAGAATTTTTTGCGGAAGGGAGATCTCAAAAAGACCAGAATTCGAAAGTACATATGCAAACTTCATGAAAAACGTCTCCCTGCTTATTGGAAACCAGATTCCTTTAAAGGTCTGTCCATATTCTAAGCAAGGCAAACCATAGATGTGATTCATTTGAAACAGGCTGTAAAGAAGAAGAAGAAAAAAAATGTTCTCAGTTCCAGCAAAAGCTTTCTTCAGCCAAACTGACCAGTGTAACACAATAAGATTAAGATTTCATGATGCTGTTGGTCTTTGCATCCAATTTAAACATAAAAAACTTGAAGGGTACTCTGAAATAAACAAACAACCAAAAAAAAACATGCACAAAAATCCATTACTTCATGTATTTATAGTTGGAAAGTGGAGCAGACCTTTTTTCCCACAATGTAAAGTTTTAGTAGTAGCCCTTTTTTCTGAATGTAATGCTTTTTTTTCTAATTACATAAAAAAATAGCAAGATTTTTGGTTAATTTGTACAGATAAACACTACAGTCATTATTTTTCATTCATAATTCTCCAGAATGTTTTTTTTTATTAAGCATTATTTAGGTTCAATGCAAGCAGAGATTAAAATGTTACTTAACAAAGCCATGTTGGATCAGAGTTAAAGCACACAGGCATCGTTCCACTTCCTTTTACTGGGACTGAAGGGAATGTTCGACCGGACTTACACAGAGATGGATGGAATACAAAATATGTTGTGTTTTGCAGTATCTCTTACAGAAATAGTAAACAGTCTCATTTCCTCTTTGAATCCAGAGAAACTCTCCTGATAGCGTTTCGCTTGATACAAGACACATAATCATTTTTGCAGTTTTTTTTTTTTCTCAGACAGCAAAAAAACAATTTTATTGTTTTATCAAATCACACTGCGAAAGGTGTAAATTTGACTGTCCACCCAGGTGTCGTGTTTCCATCACTTTTATCACGGCTGAAACAGATAAACACCTCTGATTTTTGCAGAGTCATCTGACAGAGGAGTGAAAATTGAATGTATCCGTTCCCACTGAAGACAAACACCAGATCTTATTGTTGGTGTTAGTGGGGGTTTTTTATTCAGTGTCAAAGGAGTATTAATCATATGAGAACTAAAAATCTTTCCTTCAATTAAAAGTTGAATCATCACAGTGAGTGAGGACCCCATTGTCTAAACAGTTTTTTGTCCTTGTACGATGAATTAAAGCATAAACTAAAAAACGCTCACAGACCATACATGTAGCATGTCATAATGCATTTTTTCTGCCAGTAGCAATTACATAAGCAATGCTACCACGTCACTGTAACTATTTGTGTAACTTGTGTGTCCTAAAAGGCTTAAAGAACACTGAATCAGCTATAACACTTTTAGATTTTAGGCTTGGGAACACCAACATTGCTCTTGAGCTAACAATGATTAATTTATCATTTTCAAGGATTAATATTTTTTAGGATTAAATGTTAAAAAAGGTTTCACAGGCCAAAAGTTCATAATCTCAAACCATAGAGGACAATGTGTTCTGTCAACTGAGGCTTCTTTACTGCTTCGATGGAAATGATCAAACCCAGTGAGGTTTTCTAAGGTGCAAAAGGTTCAGAAGTCTCCAATAACTGAAAGATTTTCACTATGATGAAAGCTGAAATGTAATGCTGCTACAAACACATACACACACACACTCTCAGACACTCACACCTAATTCCCAGAAACATATCTCCTGTCACACACACCGTGCACGCTCTCAAACCTGCCGTGATGGAGATTAATAGCAGCATTTAAAGCCTGCTGAGCTCCACCTGTCAAGGCTGGGGCCCCCAGGGCAGCTCCGATCTGTGCCTAAGAACGAGAGACTGTCCTAAGGCCAGATCCATCACGGAGGACCGCGACAGGCTGGATCTCTGGAGCCAGCATCCACAGCTGGACCACCGACACGGGGCCATCCGTCCAGGATGACAGGCACACAGAGTGAATCCAACTGGAGCAGACTGTGGGGACCGAGAGGACGTGTGTGATGGCCGCATGGATACTGGGAGATTGAAACCTGTGTGTCAGTGTGTGTGTGTGAGTGCACTTCTGCAAGCACAATCCATTATGAGCATAAATATGCACATTCACACTGTTATCATTGGTATAGATAAGATGAGATTGGAGATGTAAAACGCACTCATTCCCAGTCTACTGCCTTTGCATCACTTTCACACTTTGCACTGTTAAGAGGTGCAACAATAAAGTATTTGTTTAGTCTTTGGTGAAGCATCACAGTGATTTTCAGCTGTCCAGTTTAGGTGTGCAAAGATAAAAACAGAGTGCAATCATTTGCACACTTACTCTGCATAGCCACAACAGTTTTACAAAGCTTTCCTGAGCCCATGCAATAATATTCTTTTAATAATTATATGTTTCACAAGGTGGAGAATCTCCCCCATCCTTGCTTGTGAAAGATGGAGCCTTTCGAGGATCCTCCCTTCAAACTCAGCTATGATACTGTCACCTGTTACACATGAACCTGTTTACCTGTGGGTCATACAAACAGGTGTTTTTTAAGGATTGTCTTGCTTTCACAGCAAAAACATTAATAGGCTTAGACTTTACATTTAGCTGATATTTGCCACTTGACTGAATATAAACATAAGTAATAAAGCTAAAGATTGTTTTAAATAAGTTTATTGCTTTGTTAAGAAGAGTTTCCAGGAGTTGGATGGTTGCAGAATATTGACGGCTAAAGTTTGACAGCTGCCGTGACCTGTCAGTCACTTCTATTACAGTATCAACAACAGCCCGCCCACAGAGCGCTGCTGGATGCTGACTGTTTGCCAGCCTCAGTGCAGAGGCAGAACAATAGCTCTTATTTCCTTACCCAGCACTCCTCCATCATCCACCATAAATAGAGTTTTACATCTTCTTGGCATTTTTTTTATGGAGGGCTTTGACCTTTGCTGTCCTTAAAATCAATCACTTGTAGTGTCAGAAATGTGTGGAAACAGTACATTTTCTCTTTCTCTTTTCTCATTAAATCTGAAACGAGAAGTGATGGCTTCCCTTCTGTTTATTCGTCCATATGCTTTTTCATCATGACAAGAGTTGCCATTTTCCAAGTTGGAAGTGTTGGGGAGAGTCTCAGTTGTATGCTGATCAGCAATTAGCACTATTATTTAAATATTGTGCTAAAAGGCTTTTAGACACAACAACAACTTTGGTTGCACATTGTGAAATGTTGACAAGGTGGGACAAACCAAGAGAGATCCAGACTCCAATGGAGGGAAAACAAATGATAGTAACAATAATATAGACTAGCATGACCAACAACGCAGCATCAGTTGTTGGTGAACAACACAGAAAGCTTCAGATGCATTGTGGGTAGCATTAGTATACCTTGCAAGTTAAAAAAAATGCTAGTCAGTGCAAAAAACAACAAGGTGAAATGGTTTTCCCTAAAAAACATGAATTCATCAGAAAATCAGCTTTTCTGACTTTTAAGGCTAATGTACTGTTTCACAGTATAATATATAAGCTGTGCTAATTGTGCTAGTCGTTGTGATATTGTTAAGATGAGCTAGTCCTTACTTGACTTGTGCTATCATAAATCATACTTTTGTTCCGTAAACACAACTAAAAATCAACATGGGAAACTTTAAAGATCATATTATAAAAGTTATGTCTCACTCTGGTTCATTACTGACTCTTATTTTCCCAATAAGCAAACTACTAAAAATTTTGAAATACTGGCTTACTCTTGAAATTTTAATTTTAATACACAAGAAAGTCCTAAAGTTAGCATATTCAACTTATATTCCACTCATCAAAAATACATTTAAACTGCTTCATGAAGTCCTGGCATATTATGAAACAAAATGCAATGTGAGACAACTTAAACAACGGTCAAATAAATTCTGTGCTTCACTAACTCTTTGAGATTTAATTGTCATTATCTGTCCAGGAAACTTTGTACTGTCTAGAAAAAGACAATAAAGGTAATCATTTATCTGTAAAAGAGCAGGCTGTCATTTAAATCAAGAGAACTATCTCCTTAACTCATCATTTAATTTGTCTGTATCTTCATCATCATAATCGTTTCCTCTCTGGCAGCCAACAGATCCCAGATAAAACATAATCACACATATTTTGAATAAATCAGCTCTTATTAATCACTTCCAATCACATCATATCAATAATGAAGCCTCACACAAAGCACCAATGTAAGTTTTTTTTTTTTTTTGCAATCTGATTGTTTGTAATTTGCTGTTTGACTGCTGCTTCATATGAAATATCACAGGTTTTTTTTTTTCCCCTACCAGATTCATCAGTAATCAGATTACATGCCATCAGTGCTCCCCATCCACTGAGCCACTGACTGGAACTTGAGATAAAGATGTGTTCCGTGATTATTTTGTAATTTGATTCCATGTAATTAGTTACATCCTGGCGTATCACAAGTCGGAGCTTTAGATAAAGAGGCAGCATGGAGAAGCTCTGTTGACGATCAGCACCGCAAAGCTAACGGAGCTGATGGCTATTAGCATAATTAATGTCATCGCCGTAATGCACTTCAATTCAGATACAGGCTGCCTCACACACACACACACACACACACACACACACAAACACACACACACTCACACATTCAGATGCACTTACATTTGCGTAGAGATCTGAGCATGAAAGCAGAAACATAATTAAATCTGCGATATGTAACTCAGGGCTCAACATGAAAATGTCATGTGTGATCTTTCCCTGTTTGGTGATGCTAGCATGTCGGCGTGATGACAGAACTGCAACAGTCAGTCAGTCCGTCCGTCGCTGGTAAATGCAAATCATGCCCATCATGTCCTGAGCATTAAAATAAAAGCATGCCCTGCGACGTATTGTGTTAAAAGCCGGGACAAGATAGGTTAGATAGAACGTAGGCCTGTGTGTTAAAGATAGCACAGGATGCCTGAGGGGGTGTGACAGAAAACCAGGGCTGCCTGCTCTTTCTCTTTCTCTCTCTTGTTCTTTTTTTTCTCCCTCTTTTTTTTCTCTTTCTCCAACACCTCCCAATTTCTCTCTCTTCTTTCCTCTCTCTTTCTCTTCTCTGCATCACGCATCTATAAAGCAACTGTAGCTCTGAAGGCGAAGCACACAGAGTGAGCTGGATCTCTCTCAGATTCCTCTCTGCTCTTAACCATTTCAAATCTCTAGTGCCAAGGACACCGAGTGAGCTTAGAGTGTGAAAAGTAAAGCCACTTAGCAGGGAAAATAAGCATATCACATGGGGTGAGTTGGCGTTGCTGCATTCACATCGACAAAATGTGTTGGTGATGTGACACAATTTTGCAACCTCTGCCAAGATTTCATGTTTTCTGTCTTGAAAGAATAAACACATTTTTGTCCTTAAAACTCACAACAAACCGGCGTCTAAGTCACTTGCAGCCATGAATTTATTCACACAACCTCGTCTTTTTGCATGGCTACTTCATGCGGTCACATCATTGATGGAGATAATTTCAAAGAAAAACCGGCTCATTGTTGAAACGAGTGAATGATTCATGATGCAAGATGAAAAGGACATGTAAATAAGGTTCAGAAAGAAGAGCACATGTAATTTCTCCTATTTTCTCTCTCAGATGATCATCATTAGTGTAATTCAAACGCACAAGATTTTAATTTCTGCGACTAGATGCCTCTATATTGAAACAATGTCAACAGGAAACGCAGTTTTCTGATGTCATTTGTTTGTTAAAGTTGCATGGGATCCTGGGATTTTTTTTTTTTTATTATTTAACAGCTACATTTGCAGTCGAAAATCTCTTTGACCGACTCAGGCAGAAACATTCATAGATGAGGTAATGTATTAAAGTTTTATTCACAGTACTTTTAGTCTGGTTTACTGACTTCCTGACTCTTTGACTGGTGTTACTCTGAAAAGTTAGCGACAGGTTAATAAAAATTTAAAAAAAAAGTTGGAACATTTGAACACTGAGTTTGAACGTTTGCTAGAAACATTTAGGGTAACATTAAAAAGAAAGAAAATTTAAAACAAACACATAGTACTTTTTAAACACCTAATAAAGGAGTGTGACATCCAGCAATTGTTAATACTTTTCCCTTTAGAGCAGCTTATATATACAGCTGGCATTTTCCTCCTGCTGCCAATGCAAGTACTCTTTTGTTGTGTTAATCTCACAACATTTACACTTTTCTTTTGCAAATACAAAGTAATAACCTTTCAGTTTAGTGGCAATTTTTTCCACTTTTGATTAGCAAAATTAACCAACTAGGTGCTTGTGTCAGTTCACTTCTAGTACAGTGCCGGCTACTTGACTTGTAGTTTATTACGAACCAGCCTTGCCCATCCTGACTGTCTTACAAAGTCTGTGGAAGACTGATTGCAAATCTTTGAATTGAATTTTTCAAATTCACTTTTTTACATTTTGTAGGTTTGGCCCAGTTTAAATATCATACTGTTGTTTATCTGACAGAGTAAATATAGTACTCTGTAAGCATGCATCGGACTTAAATTCTTGGACTCTTGAAGATTTTGAGCCACAAACAGATGTAAGCATCCTTTTAGGGAGGCTGCAGGGTTTGTCACAGACTGTTGGGCCCAACAGTAGCCTCATTTAGACTGACTTAGACAAAGAAAAACCAAGATATCAGTGAAGAGGAGTTTTTGGAGAGTGCAGACCTCCACCAAGGCTAATAGTCCACTATTCTATATAATGCAAATCTGCAACCACTATGTCTGTCTTTAATCTAAAAGTATAATAACTCTGTCAAACTATGGTTGCACACAGTTGAAGGGTCAGCATCGCCTCCAAAGTTGGGGGCATTCCTGGCTGTCAGCCTTTGGGTGGTGGTCTTGTGGCCTCCAAAACATATAAGTACACAACGTATTAAGTTGGAGCATAAGCTAAAAATGTAGCAGCTAAGCTACATTGTTGTATTTATCTGTTATGCATGTATAAAGAGCAGGAGGTCTGTTTGTCTTTGTCTGCATCCACACGAAAATACGGCAACGTGCGACCTTCCTGCAGGATTGTGCAGTGATGTGGGTGTGTTTATTGGTGCTTTAGAACTCAGGAACCTTTTAACATTTTGAAAAAAAACCTAAAATTTTATTTCTCTGAATCAGTGCTTTGTTGCCGCTAATGCCACAAACTCTCTTCATTCACTGTTCAGCTCTTTCAACCACGACTGCTCTCTGTTGTGAAGGAGCTGTGAAGGAGTGACCAAGCAGCAATCAAATTCTACTGATTCTGTAAAAATAATAAGAAAATAGATATTTATCCAGTCTGAGATTCAAACTCGATCCAAAATATAAAAAAGCTATTCCTTGGCCCACGCTTATCACCCCTCCAGTTGTCCCTCCAATTGTACTGTAAAACAGTACAATTGATGGAAATGTAACCAAATATAATGTCTTCTCTTCCTGTCTTGGTGAAAAAGTTTAACAATAATCTACATAGAAACGAGAAGTGCGGTTCAGGACAACTATTAGAAATAGTCATAGTTCAATAACATTACATTAAAGCATTAAATGTTGTATCTGTGTGTCACTTTTGGCCTGAACAGATCAAATGGATGTATATAGCTACTGTAGAATAAAGATGATGCAAAGGAAGGAGGCCAAGATTGGACGCTTGGGAAATATGAAGTGTATCTTTAGTACCAAATATTTATTACTATTTAAACAGCTGTCTGTCTGTTATAATGTTTCAGGTTCACTATCACATGTTGTGCTTTGATAACTGGCTTGTTAGCAGGCGGTTATCTGACTGAACCTGAAAAGACTCAGATCCAGGAACAGTTGAGTCCACTATGAACCACACACAGGAAACAAAACATTAGCTTAAAGGTAGGCGTGCAGTGGTACTTTTGTGACGTCCATTGACATGTCCCGCAGAATCACAGGGTGTCCTTTAGCGTCTGTGTGAGACGAGCAAAGCTCTCCTGCCACAAAGCCTCTCTGATCACATGGTTTACGCTGTGAACAGTTGAAGTTCAGTTAAGTTTACACATCGAAATAAATTGATATGGGGTCTTAAACCTCAAGTCCCTGAACAGCAGTCCTGTGTGTCACCAAACAACTCTTGGGACTTTGTCACTCCTTCAATACATCAGTGTGAGCAGTGTCTTAGAGTGTTTGATAGTGAGGCTGATGGGTTATCATTTGCTTAAAGCCCGGTGCTTTTACCTCTGAGTCTGTACAAGAATCCAAGAGGTGTAACAGAGCATCAGTATTTTAGGATCTGGGAATGAAACTGGACTGGTTAACGCAGATCTGCGGTGTAAAACAGCAGCACTACAAAGCTGAAGAACAGATGAGTATCTACAATAATCATGTGAGATTGTAAGCAGGAGTTTAGAGCTCAACCTTCAATGTTTCATATTCTGAATTTTTTGTACAAACAGCACAGTTCCTTTTTTTTATTATTTAAAGATGAGCGACCTGACATTAAACTGACACGTTCTCGCTGATTTAGATACAAAATTTAAATGTCACAAGCTTCACTTGAACCCCAGCTTTTTAGCTAATATTTCTTTAATGTCAGATCAGAAAATTAGTCATTATGTTGTAAAGAGCTCAGTGTTCCATCGCACCTCTTTGCTTCTGCAGAAGATTAGGAAAAAAAACAAACAAAAAACAGCTCAAGTACTGATACCAAATAAATTAAGATTACTACATGAATAGAAACTTCTACTTTACATACCACCATAATTAAATATCAGTGAGAGGCGTGTTACCGTTAATCTCATGATAAATTGTTACGTTACATTGGACCTTGTGACACTGGATAACCATGTGTGTGACGGCATCAGGCTAAATGGTTCAACCAATGCGACAAATGTGAGGTCACAATGAGAGAGTGTCATGTCATGGCGTCAACACCGTGACTTGATACGCACGAGTGCACACATTCAAACACACACAAACGCACACACACAAGCACAGTACGTGAGTAATAGGTAGGTGCTTGTTTTGACAAGCCTCAACCTATAGAAAGAGTTCTGACTCAGCAGTGTGTGCTTTTCCACGTCATAAATACCACCTCCATGTTCGTTTTCAAGATATCAAACAAAGTCCAAAATGACAATCAGAAGCGGCCATATAACATGAACTCAGTACTGGTGCACAATGTATGTATGAAAATATAAGAATAAAGTTGGAAACTCAGACAAAAAGATTTATATTATGGCTTTAAGTTCCAAATTTGATCACTTTGCTTTGTCTGTTCTGTGTTTTTTCTGCATCTGTTCTTCTCTCTTAAACCCACATTTATTTAAAAAAAAAATGTCAAAAGACGTCCAGCTGAATCATGGGTAGAAATACTACAAATGCGGGGAAAAAAACGAGCCATCACATAGCTTTGTTGTGTTTATCAGGTGAATCTGCAGCCAGGTGTGATCTGACTCAAGGTAAAGATGGACAGGTAAATATGCATGTGTGTGAAACCTCTGTAGCATGAACATGTGTATGTGTTTGTGCACTAATATTTCTATCCATGAAAGACACAGAAAACTTAAAAAGTGTTGTAGGAATTAGAGTTAAAACGTTTTAGTGGTGATTGTTGAGATTAGGACTGAGACGGGCTCAGATCGCACAAGTTTTAAAATGCTACTTTTACAATTTAAAGCTTTTTTAGTGTCTTTAATCTGTATGACTGAAAATATCCTCACATTACAAGACATTGCATTGCACAATTCATGGTAAAAGTTTGCTCTTTATTTTACTAAACAGTCTAATTCCTCCCTCTCTCTCACGCACATGTCCAAGACTTTTATTGGTCAGTAAGTTTCTTAAAATCTGTAAGTGTGTGTTATGTAGGGCACAGCCAGTCCATGCCACATTTAAACCAGATTTTTCTCCATCTCAGCTCCCTGACAAACCTGAGTGATGGTTTCCTGTCTCTCTCCAGTCACCATTTTAAACACAGTGATGCAACTCTTCCCATTTTAACTCATTAAGTTCAAACAGGTGTAAAACTTATGGGAAAGCCTTGTAAACCCCTTCAACAAGACATTGGTTCGGACTAAGACTGCAGACAAGACTGCATGTGCCACTAATGCAAACATTTAAGTGTTTCAAGCTTTTGTAATTTCTCTTTATGTTGGATATGAGTCTTTTTCTAAGTCTCCTTAAAAAATGTGCATTGTTTGTTCTATGAAAAACACATTGCAATGCTAAATGAAACTCTTAAGGTGGTGTAACTAAATAAATGTCAAGAACAGTGCAGGTACCTGACTCCGAGTGTTGAGGGATAACTAATAAAAGTCACTTTATTAAATTACAAAATAAATGCTAATGCAGTTATTTGAAATCATTGAGAAAATACTGTAATTTATTAACAACTACTAGTTTACCTTACAAGGAACTGTCTCTACATCTACACGGCTTCAGTTTGTTGGGAAGTGTGCTTTATAAATCTGTCTACAGGTTTTGATTGGTTCTTCTGTTTGAATGCAACATCTCTTCTAGTTCTAGATAATCAGTCTGCCTTGACTCCAACCAGCCAACCACTTCATGGTGTGTCGTCACGTTGTTGTCAGACAAGGACACTTATCAGAGCTGGAAATTCAAACCTATTTTCCTTGTGAAATCACTGAGGGGCTCTAACATGACTGAGCAGTGTAAAGCTTTCTCTTCATTTGCAGTGAAAAAGCTGTCAAGATTGAAATACTTGATGTCAAACCCCAGAAAACAACTACGGAAAGTTAACAGTCACATAATATGAAGTTTGTTTGTTGGAAAAGTAATCAAAAAGTGATTAAACTGAACAAGCTGCATTACTTCGATAGAGTAACTGGTAACCTGTAACCTCAAGAAAGTGACCCTCTCAACACTGGTGACAGCATCACCCTACAACAGACACAGCAATGAATGTGCAAAAAAACAAAATGCTAAAGCTTTGTTTCAATGCAATAAAGATTGTGAATTGTGTTCCTCTTTTTCCTGCAGCAGACTTGTTCAGAGAGGAGAGAGGATTAAAGAGATTGCTCAACATGCCCTACATAAACTTGAGTAAGAAAAATGAAATTAAGATTAAAACATTTTTAATAGATTCTAATGTGCCAGTTCATCGATCTCATGCTTCCGTCTGCAGACACCTG
>JAPZDV010000020.1:12076921-12111825 GCA_029814665.1 Acanthurus lineatus | reverse complement strand
CTTGAGTAAGAAAAATGAAATTAAGATTAAAACATTTTTTAATGGATTCTAATGTGCCAGTTCATCGATCTCATGCTTCTGCAGACACCTGACTGTTTATCATGTCATGTACATAGCTTCCTTTCAACAGAGTCCAAAAATCAACAGCTACAAGTCGAGAGAAACACCGACGGCCTTGTGAGACGTCTGTGTACCTTACTGGATCATGTGTGTCCTTTGGGGTCTGTTTTGGCAGTTAAGCTGCTCTTTGATTAATTACTGAGGAAAAGCAAACCTGCACACCGGCCATGAAAGATCGAGACGACATCCCGAACCCTGAACAGAAATCACCATTTGTTGAAAGCTTCATCCAAATTATCCTGTTAGGAAGAAGCTGCATTCATAACCCAACATTTCAATAGTTGGTTAAGTGTTAAGTGTTCCTTTACTTCACCGAATGGGAAAGAAATGAAAAAAAAATGCTGCAGTTTTTTGAATAAAAAGGTAAATAACTCTGAAATGAATAAGTGGGCTCACACTTTGTGCAGGAACCCAGTGGACCTGCACCACTTGGCAAATGAGGATATGATGTCACAGATTGCTGGCAGAGACAAGGAAGTTTGCAAACAGATAGATAGATAGATAGATAGATAGATAGATAGATAGATAGATAAAGGAGAGCAGAGGTGTGTGTGTAGGTTAAAGAGAACATTTTCATGAGTGAAAATGGATGCAGAGTACATACAGGATTGTGTGGGCATGTGAGCGTATGTGTAGGCATGTGAGTGCAAATGCAGGGCTGTGTGCATGTGTGCATGTGTGTGTGTTTGTGTGTGTGTGTGTGTGTGGGCATGTAGGAATTGATCTGCCTGTGTGCCTGAGCGAGGTGCTCTCCGTGTATCTGTGCGAGTATAAATGGCTCCTTCGGTACATGTCGGGCTCACCTTCCAGGCAGCAGGTCCTCCAGAGGCCAGAGTGCGTCATCACCTCCTCGTTCTTCTTGCTGGTCTCGTTCTCGTTGGTGCTCTTGATCTTGCAGACGCCGCGCGAGTACAGCCAGTAGTCTGTCCCCACGGCGATGGTCATAAGGCTGAAGGCGGCGAAGGCCCCTACCGTGGTCAGCAGCATCTGAACTCCGCGGTCAAACACGCCCATGTTGCCGCATTCCACGAAAGGGGGGCCCCCTTTCCTCTTGATGTACAGGAAGTAAATATTTGTGAGTTTTCGTCGCCACGCCAGCTCGGAAAACGGGGGGTGGGCGGTGTCGGGCGGACGACGGTAGCGGGGGGCCGCTGGGGGGGCGGGGGAGTTAGGGGAGCTCGGGGGAAATCGTATGGTTGGTTTTGGGGTGGGACAGCAAAAAGGTGAAAATTAAGACAAGGGTGGAGGGGTTTTTTTGTTTTTTTGGGAGGTGGGGGAGGGCGGATTGGAGGCTGTTTGGCCCAACAGACGGGTCAAACAGACTTTGGCGAGGAAGACAGAACCCTCAGCTACAGAGGTTTCTAAATTCTGGTCCTCAAGTGGCAGTAAGTTGCCCTACTATGGAAAAAAAAAAATGTTGACCTAAAAACACAGGCTTCTAGCAGATCCCACAAGAGACCTGGTCCAGGATCTAGGCCTACTTTGTTGAGTTGGAAGGCCTCTAAATGTCAAACTCTGTAAAAAGGCCAAGATAATGTGAAGATGGAGGATTCTGCTCTGTTTCTCTGAGTTCGTCTCAGGCCTGATTTTGGCTTTCTGAGCTGACTTGAAAGTAGTATTACAATCCTCACAGTTTTAATGGTGATTTATGGAGTAAATGTGCATGTAGCGCTGATTATTTTTTTTTCTTTTCTTTTTTTCTCCTACATAGGCTGTCACATACAACCTACACTGTCATTCTGTGGCTTACACACACACACACACAGACACATACGAACACATTCGCTCACAGAGCCAAACTTTCACTTGTGCACACCTGTACAAGGACGAGCACACACATGCACGCGGTCTGCATTAATTCATACTGAACAGGGATGAAGAAACACTGAGGTGTGGGGGTGGAGGGTGGTTAAAACTAACACAGTTGGCGGCCTGATTTCTATAAAATGGCCCCAAATAATAATTTTTAAAAAAAGGCAGAAAAAAAGCAGAAGACCTCCAACAGATGATGACACAATTCAGGATGAGATCTAACTACCTTGATGTAACCCAGTGCATCAGTGAATTATGGAGGCTCAGCTCAGGCATTTCTGAAGAATCAGGCTATCACATGTATTCTGTGGGAAGAAAGGTGATGAGAGACAGGCAAGACAGACAAGCAGGGCCCAAAAATATGATGGAGAAAAAAATAAAAACGAGGATGGGATGTGCTGAAAGAAATGGAAGAACAAATTTTAAAAAGAACCAGCAGAATCAAGCGCTCCCCCCTAAAATCAAGGACAGCGTGATAAATAATGCCAAATAATCAGCCGGTACCATGACTGCCATGAAAACCAGTCATTCCTTTAGATATGAGGGAAAATAAACCAACCAGGGACGATTTACCCCTCTCTCCAAATTAAAAAAAAAATGAAGCCAAAAAAGACGAAGAAAAAATATCAAGTTATAAAAAATCAAAAGACAGCCTGCTTAGTTTTCCTTTTTCTAAAATTCTGATCCCCAGTTTCCATATGTGGTCCCTAGACCTTTCTCCGGCGACAGTGGAAATCTGCTATAGGGGGATACAGGCAGCGGTACCGACGGCACACCGCGGAGAGAGGGGCGCATCCAGGCGGAGAGGCCGAGCATCACCGGTCATGCAGCCGGTCGCAGAAATGAGGAGGACACGGAGGGATGGACGAAGCTTCCCGGAGCGTCAGAGCTTCTTCCTCCAGCATCCAAACGATCCTACACGGTTATATCACGGCCAACCGGAGCACAGCGAGCGCGTATACAAACACAGCCGTTCACTGTAATCACATAAAAAATCATCAGAAATTATCAACAAAAATAAAAAAAATTTAGCAATGATTATTTTGGCGAGGCTGTCTGGCGTTGGTGGTGGTGAGGAGGGGGGGTTTATGTGCGCAAAAAAGAAAAAAAAAACAAAATTTCAAATCGAGCAACACATCAATCCTTGGTTTCCTCGTTTTTCTTCTTCGCAGAGCTGAGATAGAAGTGGAGAGAGAAGAGAGGAGGAGGAGGGGGTGGATGATGGTTAGAAGCAGAGGATGAAAAAAAAAATCGACACAACCACAGAGCGAGGAAGAGAGAGAGAGAGAGAGAGAGAGAGAGAGAGGAAGAGAGAGGGAGATTTTCCGTGCGCAGCAGCAGCAACACTTTACGCAAAAACAAGCGCACTGCAAAAAATGTCCTTTTCAACAAGTCAGTTCTTTTAATGCTGAATCCCTGTTTTCATTTTTTTTATGAGCAAAAAGAAAAACACATGTGACTTATTGGTGACAAATTCACGTGCTCCGTCAACTTGTTTGCAGAATTATTCGGTTTACTGTCACTTTTTCTTCATTTCCAACATAATTAAGGCAAATTAAGGCAAATTAAGGCAATGTTGTTTGTGTGGCACCACGTGGACACCGGTGCGATTCAAAATGCTTTACTTAAGGTCAAGAGATCTAAAATAAATTGTTAGCATTTTATGGTGCAGATGCTGCAAGGAGCAATGGTCTGGTGGATACTCATGTGATCATTTATTTATTTAATTATCGACCTAAAAGTTATCAACATAAAGTTTCAGCGTATAAAAGTACTGAAATAAGCCTCCAAAATGTTGTTCATGAAAAAAAATTAAACCTTTGAAAGTTCCCCAAATGTATAGAGTCTGGTATCAATGGTGGCAATAGCCTTGTTCAAGACCTAAATATTGATCTTACAACTTGCCAAAGGCTGATATTTTTTGCAGTGCGGTTGCCCTAAATTGCTTGAGGAGTCTGGGGTTTGATTGTATGGCTTGATTGTATGTTATGGTATGTATTTCAGACAAGACAGACTATGATGATGATTTAAAAAAAATAATCTGCACACTTCTAGCTGGATTTCTGTAGGCAGGAGGTACGATTACTACTTAAGACCTGGATAAACCAAGTTCAAATCCCTTTGTCTGCCAGCTCTTTTTTTTTTTTTTTTTTTTGCCCTGCTGAAATGTCCTGGAGCAAGACTCCGCCACATAACTCGCGACCTCTGACCTCACAGAAGATGGGATGAGAAAAAAAGACACTTCTCTTACAAGGATCAATAAGCTGTCACACTATTACCATGAGCGGGTTGCTATTTTCCAACAGACAGACATGTATTTGAATTTCCTGGCGAGGGTTGGGGGGGGGGGATATGGGACATAAAATGATGTAAGAGGTGAGTTGTGAGTGTGAAACACCTGACTGGGCAGTTGAAGGCCTGGACGGGGTTGAACAGGAATAGATGGGTTTAGGTTGTAAAGCTCAGTGATCCGTGTCCTGTATGTTTGACTCTATCATATGTTTCACATCCCCTCGCCTCACAGAGCAAACTATGATTCCGATGCTGTCAAAACACGGGAAATATACCTCGTATTATATTCAGACACATGTTTTAAAAGATTATCACATAGCATTTATTCAAATTAATTAATTTTAACAGCTAACTTTGCTCTCAGTTTCCAAACATTGTACGTATGGATGCAGATGAAGATGTCAGCAGTGAATGTAGACTTAATCTGCATGTGTTATCATCATTTCTGTATATTCTTAATTACATTTTTAAATATATTTATCTAATTTTACTCTGAAATTTATGTGAAAATGTTCTTGTTTGATTGGGTTTATTCAGACACATCCCGCTCGTCCTCACAGTGCACCACGGTTGCTGCTGCCTCTTCGTGGTGCTGAAATGGACAGGTCTCTCGCTGGATCTAGAAGCACGGCAACTGTCTCCCTCTTGTGATAGGCTGCTCCGTGGCCACATGGTATTTTCATGGGGATTGCCAGGGATATAGACGCAGATGCACACACACAGACACAAACACACACACATACACACACATAAAACACGCAGATACTCTGTGCAGCAGGCTGGCCTGGAAGCAACAGAAGCTGTTTATGTTTAGAGGGAGAAGATGGGTTGGAGCTACTTTTCTGGATGCATCTGTTTAATGTCTTCATGCAGGTGTTTTCACTGATCATCACAGTTGTTGCTTCTCATCTTGGCCAGGTCTTGCTTATATAAAGAGGATGTTAAATCTAAGAATGGGGACTGTATAAGCACCCAAGAGGTGTCTTTGAGAAGCAAACTACTTCTCCAAACTACCATAGGTCAGGGAGGAAGCAGGCTGTCAGCTGTCAAAAATATATAGCGGAGTTTTAATAGAGAATCTCGCCATATCTCAACATGATTATAAATTATTTTTTGCACTGTTCACTTATGACAAATCATTCTGATGCTTGTGTTTTAACAACAGCCTGTGACAAGTTACAATTTAAGGATGAAGCGTCAACCAATAGTAATAAAGCCAGATAATTAATATAACATCTTTAAGAATTGTCTCCTCTCATTTTCATTTGGCATCACGGACGAAAATTTGGCAGTCAGGTGTTCGTGAGGGTTAACAAAATTATGGAACTAAAATATTTTTCTTGCAGGAGTGAAGCACAAAAGGGAAGTCGGAGGGGAACCCAAAGGTGGTTTACAAGGTTATTGCAGTGTTTAAGTATTGCACTTTCAAAGAATCTGGGGACTCACAGGAAACATATGTATTAGGAACGGTCAAAGTTGGAGTCCTTTGCCTTTTGGTCAAAGCTCCAAAAACAGTGGATCCTACATATCCCATAATACAACTTGACAGCATTGATCATCAGACCCTCTCCACTTTTAAGTCTCTGTGTCTTATAAACACCACACCTTCAGTTTTTAATGCAAGGTTTGGATAAAAATATTAGGTCTCAAACCAAACCAGGTCTAACCTTATTTTGACAAGTTTAGAGTTACTCTGCTAAGATTATGTGAAGATTGAGGATTTTTTTTTTACAAGGTAAAAGAACTGAAGCTCAGGTGTAAATCTATGTGAAGATCTCTTTCCGAGCAGAAAGGGAAAAAATGTTTAGAACAAGCAGATCTTAGACATAATTAACTATTTGCTGGCGTGATCAAACATTACATTTACACAGTGCTGAATATGCAGATTACAAATCTAATCTAAAGAGAATGATAACATCCTGGCACCAAGAAACAGATTCCTTCAGATGAGATGAGTTATGACATTTAAGATGCATGGAGCACACATCCTACACATACAGCAGCAATGTAGCTGTAGGCTATTCAGTACAAAGGCTAACTCACACAGGAGGTGCGTTTCCTACACAACATTTCATGATTTCTAGGTACTAAAGTTCAGATTTTCACAGTTATCTCTTGCTGCCATTTGCCGCCTCTGATATGCAAAGTTACAGCTTCCAGATACAAGAAGGCTGCTGGTGCTGCTAGCCTGCAGCTTGCAGAAGCAACTCAGGAGACTCAGAGAGAATGCATTAACCAATAAGCAAAGTGGGGGCAACCGGTTTAGTTTGTTAGTTCATCCTCACTTCAGATGATGCCTGAGACATTGCTGATCTACTGTTGAAGAAACTTGAAACAATGGACTCTGGCATTGTTGAAAGATTTTTGAAAATTACACTAAGTTCCCTGTTGGGGATGCTGTAATTAAATGTCAAAACGTCAAACTTTAAAAGGCCATGACTACCGCTGCAATAGTTGGATCTGAATGTAATGAGGGAGGCTCTGCCTTAACACCAGTTGGCTTAAAGCTGCCAGCACCATTTGTGGGTGATGAAATGGACAGATTACATTTCTAATCTGTATCTTACTGCTTTCACAATATTATGTAAAGAAAACAAGTTTTTATGAACCTTATAAGAATAAAGATGAAGACAAGTCTTGGCACTGAAAAACTGATTGGACAGAACACTTTCTGGATTATCTGCTTATTTGTTTTCTTGCAGAAAGAGTCATTTGAGAAAATAGATAAAAACCAAAGCCCCTATGCTAAGGCTACATCCACAAGATGGTTAGCTTAGCTTAGCAAGATGACAACAAATGTGGAGACAGCTAATCCTACGGTGTCAAACAGCAACATCAAACAGATACATCATAAAAACATTTTTTATTTTGCTTGATTATTCATTAATTCACTCATTTATCCATTCATTCATCTATTTATTACAGAGGGGCTCCTGGCCAGGAACAGTAAATCTCTGAAGTCTTGCTGGTTGTGAGGCACCCTCATGATGACAAGACTCCATGTTGTCACTTTTACACAATTACACTGCATATTTATGGGTTAACACAGGAGATATTGCATTTTAATTAGAGATATTTAGAGATGCTGATTAGTTTTTTCTATCTTTTTAAGATAGAAAGGCCAGCTGATTTTACTTCCTGGTAGCCTTTGTGTGAAGCTAAGCTAACCTGCTACTGTAGCTTCAAATTGGTGTTTATTTTCTCAGCTTATTTCATGCAAGAAGGCATTCTTAATCTGAAAATGTCAGAGTTTAATCATCAAAGCATCTTAAACATATTCATAAATATATATATACATAGCCTTGCCTGCATATTTTATATCCACTATCAGGAAATTCTCGCATATCAAAAAGATGAATAAATGTGCCAAAATTGTTCGAATTTGTTATTAAGTGTAAGCTCTCTTAAAAGGCACAGCAAGGTATTATAATATTGCTCCCTCAATCATTCTGAAGGAACAGGTTAAACTTTTAAATGAGCGTTACCTCATTCAGTGACGCAAATCCTTTAGCCTAATAACATTTCATACACTGAGTGAATTACAATTACACTGACAAAACTAAATCTGAAGGTTGTAAAAAAAGAAAAAAAGACAAAGAATGATGAACATAAATCATCTCTAAAGAAATGATAGAGGATATCTCCAAAGAGGAGAAGGAGGCTGCAGATAGTGGGAGGAAGAAAGTGAGGCGAGGGGGGCGGAGGGGGACACAGAGAGGGATAGACACAGAGCTATAGAGAAGAAGAGAGAGGCAGAGAGTGAACAGTCTGCCATGTTGGCCGCCCTCCCTCCCTCCTCCTCTGGGGTCTAGAGGACATGTTTAACATTCTACTCTACTCCTCCTCCTCTCCTCTCATCCAGCCACAGCCTCAAGTCCCTGCTGCACTCTGGTTGCTGATGGCCAGAGACGAGAGGAGAGGCACAGAAAATCCCTTAATCATGACCAGCACGCCGTCGTTGTTGCTGCATCGCTGTTGCTGTACCATAACAAGCTCCTTATGAACGAGCAAAGTGCCAGTGTCACCCGTCCAGTTTGTTCGTTTTGCTATTTTCATCATTTTTTTTTTTAACTTAGAGGGTCTTCCTGCTTTGTCGAGCAACACATTCAATGCAGCACCAAATATCCGTCTGAGCCGGAAGGCTTTATATCATTATGTTTTATTGTATTTTTTCAAATAAATGTAGCAGATATTTGTTCAGTACTTTTGTAATTTTTTTTAGGATCCATTCTTAGTAGTTGTTGTTATAAAAGTTTCATTCGGTACATGAGGCTTACACCTGCATTTTCTACAGTCCCGATCCATCTGTTTACTTATGTGTATTAACAATATTGAGACTCTCTTCATATGAGTTATTTTCAAAATACAGTCACCTTTAGAAATTTTTCTCTCTTAAAATGAAAAAAAAAACTATTTAAAGTTTATGAACTTGACACCATGTGATGGCGAGGAGCAGGAGGGAGCACCGCAATTAGAGCTGGGCGAGTGGGCAACTGAACCAGGCTCAGTAGCCTCCCATTGAACGCAGCTGGACTGGGACTGAACATGGACTACAGGCTCAGTGGAAGCAAATATTATGACAGTTAATACAGCAGCAATTGAGGTGAGTGTTTTAACCCTTTAATGCATGAATAATTTAAAAAGAGAGGTTTCTTTTTCACTATTATTTTAAGCTTCTAAGGACATGCTTAGTTATGTTTTTTTTTTTTATATTTAACAATTTGAGCAAGTTACAGTGATTTCTGGGTAAATTACATTAAAAACTAACGCTGCTCTGTGTCTGTGGTAAGGGCTAATTCGGCCTAATATTTTTTAACCCCAAGGTTAAAAATATGAGGCTGCTGCAGAATCAATTTATCAAATACAACAATATTAAAAAATTAGCTTCATCTTTTTGTGGACTTTTGTGACCATTTGAAGATGGCTTGACATCGTTAGATAATGCAAATTAGCCCTTGTCAGTCATCAAGTTCACAGAGTTGCCTATGCAAATGCTCTGCTGTCATGACCAAATGCGCTCATCACAGCGATTCCATTCAAATGAGCTGATTTCTGCTGGCAGAATGGGTTGTAGCCATGTTGTACATCTTGCTGCTGCTCTCTTAGCATTTGTGTAAGAAAAAGGGAGAGAACTTGCAGAAGGTGGGTGCATGAGCATGTGCGCTGCATTTTAGTTTTAAACTACAGTGAAAAATTTGTGGATTCATGAGTATTTCACGCACAAACTGATGCAATGACATGAAGGAGATTCCTTTTTGTACATTTCCTAATTGATGCAACCTCATTTTCTCCTTCTCTCCTCCTTTTATAGCTCCTCCTATTCTTTGCTCTTGTATTTTATATTTCCTTTTTTAACCTTACAATTCTTATCTTACTGTCTCAGTGATGCTTGCAAGCACTTTTCTATCCTCCTCTCTCTCTATTTCCTTCCTTTTCCTCACTCTTTTCCCTCTCTCTTTCTCTCTCTCTCCTCCCCTCATTGCCTCAGGGTGAGCCAGGGTGTCCTGTTCCTCTCGCTCTCATCGCAAGCTTCCAGTCTGCATGAATGACTCTGCGTTACCTGCTGCAACCTGGCCTACTTCGAAAGTTCCTCCTCTGCTCTGCTCCAGCGCCACCAGCAAAGTCACAGCCAGACAGAAAGAGGTGGTGGGCTGGTAAATTAGCAATGTGGAGGGAGAAGGAGAGCAGATAAGAAAGGAGCAAAGAAAGAAAAATGTAAAGTTTTGAATGTATTTTTAAGAGCACTTGACTGCTATACTCACTGACAAATTGTTTTATTCATTGTTTTCAGTGAGAGAACAATGGAAAAAATTTCTTCCAATGCTTATATAAAGGGGTTCATCCTTTTATTTTTTGATCTATTGCTGTAAAAAAACAGACACCCAAAAGCCTCTCTGAGTGGTTGTAGCCACATCTGTTCTTTTTTTTTTTCATCTGAAAAGCAGAGAAAAAGATATAAAGTGAGTTTTCAGTTTGGTCGTAACATTTCACTTCACAGGTTTGCTGCCTTCCAATTCACAGAGGACACATTTAAAGTGGAATCATTTAAATAAATCATGTCCATGTTCACTTTCAGACATTACTATAAGTACCTTTAACAAATTGGACCATCACTGAGACAGCAGACAGCCTGTACACGGACTTAAAGTGGGTCAAAATTTGTGTTAATTCTGTGTCACACAAAACTGGAACTCTTATATTTTGCAATCTTACAGTTGCATATAAACATTGCAGGTTTATTCTAAGTCTACTTTATTCCAATTTGGTCCTCACATTAGCTGACCCCGTCAGAATAAATTTTCACTGTTATCAAAAGCTGTTACCAGAGGGGTAAACAGCTACATGCTCACTGTACTCACAAATAGGAGAGCATGAGGAATATGTTTTTTTGTTAGAGAGCAAAAAAATGCTACACCATCGCTTTGGTCATTAATTCAAAAAGTGTCCATTTATTAGAGAATAAGCAAAGCCCCTGAAGGTATCATTTCACTCAAATCACACACAAACACGCACACACAGAAGAAGGGATGTCCATACAACGGCCACTTCATCTGTAGAGGTAAAGAATTTAAAAAGGGCTATTTTTGTTATTTGAAATTTTTGTTTCCTTAACTTATAAAGTTGTAATTTTTTTATTAGTCAAATGTTTTTGACCTGATCTCCTTCCAGGATTCATTTGCACGAAACAACTAATACAACAAAGAAACAAAGAAAAACAAATTGAGCAATGAAAAAGATGTATGTATATACATTTTATACATACAAAGGAAAAGATTTTTACATATTTATGTATAAAATTTCTTACTAACACAATTACCCTCTTGATTCCTGGACCCCCCCCAAAAAAGATGTAATTGTGTGTGATCAACGTTTTAATGGGCAATGATGAGTGATCAGTCACTTATAAAAAAAAATCTAATATCCAAGGTCACGGCTGTAGGTCAAAGAGTTAATCACCAGACAACATGGATGTCTCCATCTTTAAGCCATGGGTACAATTTAAATAAGCAGATAAGTGCAGGAATGAGTATAATGAAGGGAGAGGGGGAGAGATGGGCTAATTGCTGTGGATTTTCAGCCCTCTAAGGTATTGTCTCCCAGACCCTGCTGTTACAGAGGTGAACTTCTCCCTCCTCTGGGTGAATGAGGGAGGTCCCAAGGCAGTTCTTCTTTAGAAGTCAGTGGTAATGGGGGATAGAGGAGAGCAGAGAGGAGAGAGAAAGACAGCAAGCTCAATCAAGATTTATTTTTACCCTTTTATTCACCCACAGATTTTTTTTTTCTCAGACATTTTCTCTCTAAGTTTTTATATTATATTTGAACTTCCTGTTGCGGATTCTCTCGGTGTGTCTCTGCCTCTTCCTGTGTTTTGTGTTGACTTGTGCTCACTGTATTGACAAAACCGAGCTGACACGCTCATCCAAGAACAACAGACGACACAGAGCCCACCTTATCTTCTGTCACTTGTTTGTCATCATCCTGCATCACTGTATTTACAGTTAGTGTCTAGTCACAGTTTGCATCTTCAAAGTCCAAGTAGCACCATCAGTAAGAAGCCTGTTTGTGTATTATGGAGTTGAAGAGTGGTAACGATTATTTTGGGCTATGTTGCACATGACAATTTATCTTTAATCTAATTTATTTTACTAAATCATGTTGTTTTTGTGCACTCCGCAGCGCACAAATTTAATGGTGTCAGTTTATTCATTTTAAGAGTATTTTTTTTTAATCTGTCTTTGTATATGAACTCTTAATTGATTTTAATGCTTGCATGTTAAAAAAAGAAATCTCTCCAAACTTTCTCATACATCTTAGACAATTAGAGGACAGTTGAGTAGCCAAATATGAATGGACAAGGCTGAACAGCACAGATGCTTTTCAGACAGCTGAAAGGGACTCAGGAGAGAGAATCCTGGATGAAGGAGAAACAGTTATAATGACTTCCATTATGCACACCGCCATATTGGCAAGACTTAATGCCAGCAAATTCATTGTTTAAAATCATGAAGCGGTGTAGTAAATACTCCTTCACATTGGAAAACAAGAAACTTCAGTAACCTTGTTCACTTTTTCGAGGGACTGACAAAAGGAACCTTAAATGAGAGATCACAATGACTTACAGAAGTTAGCGAAACAGCGAAAAACTCGGATGTGACGTCAGGACCTCTGTTCTCTTGGCATCATACAGCCTGTAGTGAAACAGCAGAAAAGGAATTCTTTAGCACATGCTCCACTGATTGTGACTTGGACATCTTAGCTGCATATTAGAAATGTCCTTTGGTTAAGGTCTTTACCCACATTTTCATTTTCTTCCTCCCTCTCTCTGTTTCTTCCTATGTCTCTCTCTCTCTCTCTCTCTCTCTCTCTCTCTCTGGAAGTTAAAGGGCCAGTGGAGCCTGATTAGGATGCAGAGGAGGAAGGCTCTGCTGCAAATTGAAAACATATTGATTCTCCTCATGCTTGGAGGAAGAGGGGGCGAGAGACAGAGGGAGAGACGGAAAAAGATAGGGGAAAGAGAGAGAGAGAGAGAAAGAGGGTGAGGGAAATAGGGGAGAAAAAAGAGGATAAAAATCTGGTGATGAAACATAGAGGGCAAGATAGTTGCCCATTGCCAGTAGCAACTTGTGTGGATGTCTGGTCTCCTTCACACACATAGCAAACACACACATATGCATTTTTTTTTGTACATATACCAAGATAACATCCCATGGGTTGAGGGCTCTATGGTCACCATGGCAACGGGGTCAGGGCAGCGCTTGTGCATGTTTTGCCGTGAGTGTGTGCGTCTTCTGCATGTGAGCGCATGCTGGACATGCTGTCATGTCCAGCTGTGGTGGGGAGAGGCTGCGGGATGCCGATGAGAGAGGACAGCGCATAACACATACAGATGTGCTGACTGCACAGTTTCCATGGGAACAAGCCCCCCCTTTCCACCACCAACATATCCCTCCTCCTTCCATTGCTCCTCATTGCTCCTGCAAAAGCTTGACAAGCTCCGCTAATATGTCTCGGTGCGTCTTTATGTGCGTCCATGCATTCCTGGTAGAGCTCTCACATCAGGTACAGCTCAATCTATCTTGTCCTAGTTGCACAGCCGCACAGCCTCAAAGTGTGTACGTGTGTGTGTGCATCTGTGTGTGTGTGTGTGTATTAGTGTGTGACATGCTTGTCTCATTCTTTAATCAGTGATGAGGGTGAAGAGAGGAAAGTGTAAGGGAGGTGGTGGATGTTATCAAACAAAGTGCCTTTCTGTCTTGTGTGCACTCTCTCTCTCTCTCTCATTCACACACATACACACACACACACACACACATGCACAGCAAACAGACACACAGCGAGCATCGTTTGTTTGCACATAGACAATCACAGTCATCTCTTGTACCAAAGCAGATCATGAAGCATATTCTTGTCTTGTCTCCTGTACAAAAGCTGCCATCATATGGTTATTCACTGCCACTGCATGTTTAATAATTCTAAAGTGTTGGTGGCAGTAGTGGAAATACAGTGTTTGCACACATCACATGCATAAAATAGCATCTCAACATCATTATCAGTATCTGTTTCACACTTCTAGTTTCACATGTCTAGCATGACCCTTAGGAAAAATGTAATAATTGCAAAATTGCAATAATAAGCAGTCATTTAAATGTTTTTTTTAACAACTGCTTCTCAGAATTCTTGAATAAAAAGGAGCATATTTTGCATACAAACAGCACTGACATATAAAAAAATTATATATATAGCATCATCTCTGCAGTCAAAAATGATGCTTGCCATGTTTATGTACTTGTTGGTAAAATATAGCTTTGGCCAGAAATCAAACCGTCATCTCCCTAAACTGAATTTGTATATAGGAATGTTAACAGCTAAATGAAATAAAGGGCCCTCTATAGGTGTTTTATAACATTGAAATGAACTGTATTTTAATAAAATTTCTAAGCAATTTTCCACTCCTTAGTTGATTAGGATAATTAATTGTAGTTCATTGTAATTCATCTACTTCGATACAATAACGTTTACTTAATCTTTAGATAGGCAAATTAATCTTTGGATAGGCAAATTGACAAGAATATGCAAAGGTAAACTCTGTTTGCGAGCCCACTGCTGATTTACGACAGTCTCACAAACATACAGCCGTCACACTTTACGATAGAGTGTGCGACTCGCTAGGCAGACGCAGGCAGCTGTTATAAGGTATCAAAACATTACACTTAACATTTTCTGCTTCTTTCTGCTCTTATTAACCAAATTGTATGACGTTTTTAGCCTTTTGTGTCGCATTTTGCCTTTTCTTAAAACCACCAGGCTTTAGCTCTCGTATAACACAACTATCGTCACTGCTATCGCTCTCATATGCTACTAGCTAAAACACCCTGTTTGTAAGACACTAATAAGTATGAAACTGTATGAAACATTTGCCTTGTTCTTGTTGGCACCTCCTGGTTCATGCAGCTTATTTGATTTGATAATAAATAGCTGAGTATGCATGCAGTCTTGTGTCTTTATAAAGCATGTTCACGGTCATTTGTATTTGTATAACGTTACCTAACTGTCCGCGTTTTAATATAAACATGACATGGAAATACGCAAATGTTAAGTCATTAGTGCTTTGATTATTAAACAAGCATTTCTTATCTTAAACATGCCAGCAATGATTGTGTCCATGCAGTATGGCGAGTTTATCGTTATTTCTTTGAACCGATCAGGCAATGCGCATTGGACTGCCCCGTGCAGAGAGACACTGCAAGGTGGATCCTTGAAAGCTTTGACTGTGGTGAGTGTGTGTGTGTGTGTGTGTGTGTGTGTTTGCATGGTGCAACACATGGCATGCAAACGTGTCTCACACACCACGTTCATTCATTTTATTCCTCATGGTTCACACTCAGTCATTGTTCACACTCCATGACTCCATGAAATGTATTTGAGTCATGTTCTTGCCCTGTTATTAGTTGATGTTTCATGGTTGGTCTCCCCCACTCTGTCATTTGTGCCCCCCCAGACGGTACTGCTGAGTGTGTTTATGTTCCAGCTGCTGAGGACTGTTGGGCTGAGGGCGTTTTCTATGGCATCTGAGACGTACACGTCCGGCACACACTCTGCCGCCTTTGTCACTTGTCCAAATGAGACAGTGGCTAAAGACTTGGCCAGGTGATACAAATAACATAATATAAAGTAAAACTTGTTTAAAAAATTAATTTTACTTCATGTGTAAATCAGTTGACAGACACATAGATTTTCATTTCTACCGTTTAATTTAGTTCTTTCTTGCAAATTCATATTAATTTGTGGTTTGTTTTTTTGTTTTTTTTTTATGTGTCACAGGGGTATTGTGGAAAAGAAGCTAGCTGCGTGTGTCAACATTGTTCCTGCCATCAAATCTGTGTACGTTATGAAACATTTTGAGTGTTATGTAAGACCAAGCTATATTTGTTGTCAGTATATACAGGATGTTTTTGCATCAAGAGGGGTCATGGATGAAGGGTTTCCTTGGACAGCATTAAAATAACTTATTTTGTCCCTTTTCTTTTTGATACAGTAATATCACAAATAAACGAGGATGGTTCCTTGAGATTTTTAGATGACCAATGTCTCATTTTGTCTTGTTTATGCAGATATGAATGGCAGGGTAAGATTGAAGAGGACAATGAGGTATTACTGGTGAGTGTTAATGAAGTATTTTTTTAAAATTTAAGGTGTGTAAAATTTCGCTCTAAGTGCACCTCAATATTATTTCCACAATTACAGGATTATGTTTTATAACTTCCACAATAACTTCTAATTCAATTATTGCTGCAGCTGCAATCGTACTTATTACTGGCTGCTTCTGTTACTTTCACTGCATGAACAACCATTGTAGTGTTAATTTCTCCAGAAAGGATTGCTGATACAGCTAACACTCATACAGAAGAAAACTTAATTGCCACACGCAGTCAGACTGGGCACAATGCAGTATGATTGGTTGTCCTCATTTGACATTAGTTCATTCCTGTGTAAATGACCCATAACCTAACAGTTTTGCAAACAATAAAATATTTTAAAATAAGAAGAGAAAAAGATCATGTAACACATGTTTAAAATCTTAATTACCAATAAATTGTGCCAAAAAATATCCTTTTGTAGAAGCGTTGATTGTTTTCAGCAAGATTTCGATGTAGAGAAGTAAAGATACATGAATACTTATTTCAAATCCTCTGTATAGATCTTGTCAACTTGTCTTTGACACATATCTAAAATCTATGCGGAAGGCAGAGGCTAATTTCAGAATCTTACTAACAATGTTTTTCACTATCAAACATTTGCATGCGACCAAATAATACATTATTCTTGTTTTTTACGAAGTGTGTGATGAGGTTGGTGTCTCCCTCTTGTGCAGATGATTAAAACAAGAAGCTCCAAGGTGCCTGCTCTTGCTGAATATGTCCGGTAAGTGTTTTTTTTTTTTTAATCTAACACAGAAAACACCCACTCCAGCCTGACTCTCACAGGAGCACTTAGTTGATCATTTCCGCCATGACTCATGCAGTCAAACAGTTCGGCCTTAATTGCTGCTGTTTCTGTGTTCTGTGTGTGTGTCCTGTGCACTCAATTGACTAATCACTGCATATTGTATTCTCCAGCTCTAACCATCCTTACGAAGTAGCCGAGGTCATCAGCCTGCCTATTGACCAGGGCAACCCGCCCTACCTCAGATGGATAGGAGAAGTTGTCCCTGAGTAAGGATTGACTGGTGCATGAATGGATTAATCAAATAATGGATGGATGGATGTAAAAGCTAATCTGAAACTATTTCAACTACATCCAGTACCCAAACAAACTGAAGACACTATTCAATTCTGTAATTTTATTTCACTGCACAAGACTAAGAGTTACAAGAAAACCCTCTTTGGCTGCCGAGTCCCTCATTATGTGGTATGAAATGATAAAAGCAATGACATTATCCAAAACATTTTGTTTTCACAGTGTTTCAGACTTGTGCTACTGTTTTCCCACTAGTATGTTCACCACTAGAGGGCAGCCTTTGTCTTTCATATTTAAAACTGACCAGGTGTAATATAAATTGGGGAGAGCTTTCACTAATTTGAAGCTGCCACTAAAATGTTTCAGGGGAACAAACATCAGTTAGATTCCAGGTTTATTTGTAAAAGAAGACTTTTTGCAATAAAGCGGAACATTATTTTTTATTTTGTTTTGAGTCTGTCTTGGTTAACAAACTCCATGAAAGTTGAGGTCATAAAGACAAATATGTCAAGTACACATTATACACCGTATACATATCCACACTATGTAGTTTAAGGAACAAAACTGCATACAACACCAAAAAAGGAAAATATTTACAAGTATTACAATCTGTAAACATTCATTAAGCCTACTCTCACCACTTTGCTTTAGTACCTTACCAACATTGTAATAATAAAGTATCTCAATGCAAACATCATGCTTGTAATGGTCTTAGATGACAAATTTTAAAAAATGCAATAACGTGGCCAATTGGCCTTCTGATATAACCTGCAGATCTGTAATTTGACTCTGCGAGGCTTGAAAAGAAGTGACATATTGAGGTTACAATACACAACAAAACACACCCCTACTACATATTTCAACACACCAGTTTTGTTTAAATCACTGCGTCAGCCTAGTACATAATCACAGTACAAGTATGAAGCAGAAAATATTGTTTTTTGATTGAAAAAGACAACATGGATGCTTAAGGTTGACAAAAGTAATAGATTTTTTTCTTTTTCTACAATGCTAAAGGGACACATGCAAACTTTCTTGACTTTTTAAAAGCATTAAATTCTGTCTCACTGTCTCATACAATATTTAATTCTGAAATTGGGGAGAATTTATTAAGTCACATAAGAACACAATTGAAAGTTTTCTTTATAGTGTGTGCAGTTTTCCCAGGCTTGATGGGAAAATCATCTGAGAGAAGTCTTACTGAAATAAACACTCGTAAATGTAAAGCTATTTTATAAAGTATAAGTCTGGCTTTGTCTTTGCATCTTGTTATTGCACTTCTCAAATAGTTAGAGAAACCAAGTAGCTACAAGTTAACATTAAAGGAACAAAATAAATCCAGTGACTGAGGTGCATCTGAGTCCAGCCCCATGTGTGTGTGCTCAAACAGGCACAGAGTGGATGTTGATACACAAAAACCCAACAAAAGCACAAAATAACACACTGAAATGTGTTTTTCGTGGGCTGGTTTTTAAAAGCAGTAAAATCAAAAAGGAAACATAGTCGACACTTTTCATTTAATAAGGGTCATTAATTATGCCATCTCCCACTGGGATATGATTCAGACAGTGCATTAGCCATTTCAGAACAAGATGTTCCTCATTTTACAAAAAAAAAATTTAAAAATATCTTTTTTTTTCAATCACAGTAATACATAAAAATAGAAAATATGGTCTTAAATGTGGTGGATCACATCATAGATAAAGTACTTAAAGCCCCCAGCTCACAAATAGTCAGGGACTTATTATTCTTTGATGACCTTTTTGGTGTACAATCTTTTGTCAGTTTTAAAGGATCATCCAATACCAAATGGCATATCCATCTTGCTCTCAAGATAAAAAGTAAGAATTGGAGAGAAAATAATAAATATATAAAAAACATGTAAAAAATGAAAAAAGGGTCTAAATCATCAGGGTGGCAGTCTCTCTTTTAATGCACAGTACTTTCCCAAGCATTGTCTTTTCAAAATTAAAAAAAAAAATTCTTCCTACTCTTCAGTTTTTTTGTACATTATGTTTACTTTCCTGCACCATGACAAAAACAGCTGCACCAATTTTTGCAGACCATTACATCATGCAAATTTTCTTTCCGTCAAGGAGAAAAAAAGATCTGACCACAACTTTCAAAGATTTACACACCTGACACTGAGCCTGTATACTGAGCCTTCATCTGCACTTGCTTGCAATATTTACAGTCCTTTCAAAAATAAGCAAGAAACACTTTAAATGGCATGTACCAAAATCTACAGAAAACATGTAAACAACTGTTACAGAGAGCTGATTTCAAGCACAGAGTGTTTGTCCGGGAATTCTTCCGGTTGTGACCTGCTGTTTCTATTTCTAATGCTCATAGAGGACACAGAGCCTGGGTCTTCCCTGGCCACTTCTCCATGTTTGGCACCCTGACCTGAATGCTCTGGCTCAGGCTCACACATCTGCACCACCTGTAACCTTAGTCCCTCTGTTACACCACTGTGGTTTCCATTTTGTGACGTTTTGCATCTTTCACTCATCTGCATGGCTCCTCCTTGGTCATTAATTTCTTCCTCTTCTTCTTTTTCACCACAATCTTTCTTCTCTGCACTGTTGACTCCTTCATTTTTCTGTGCCTGAAGCGCAATGCCACCCCACTCCTCAGTTGGTCGCTGCACTACAGTGCCGGCTCTGTCGTTGTTCTTTATCCTATGTGAGGTGCAGCACAGCGCCTTCCTGAAGCCTCTCTTGAAGTTATCGGACAGAAATCCGTACAGTATGGGGTTGGCACAGCTGTTAGCATACGACAGCACGACGACAAAAAAGTAGAGACCCCTGAAGTCCCCGGGCAGTACCACCAGGAGGTTGACAATATTCAGAGCATAGAAAGGCAGCCAGCAAAGTACAAACACCGCCACCACAACAACCACCATCCTGGTGATTTTACGTTCTGACTTCCTGCGCCGAGATGATGTGGCCTGTGCCCGTTTTCCAACACTGCGCACCTTTGAAATGGAAGATAAAGAACTTTTATCTCTCTTATTTCAACACACATATATTAATTTAGGGTAATCTCATCAAAAAAGGTAGTATTTCATTTCTTCTCAGTTAGTATTTGATTCCTTCTTTTTTTTAATCTCAGCAAATACTCTATTACATGTTTTATTCTTAAAATGGATGACAATGCAAATGATGCCATATCATGTCAAAAAGAATATGCCATTAATGATATAAGAAAGTAAAAGAAAAATGAGTAAACAGTTTAATAACTGCAACACAAGAAATATAAACAACACTATCTGCACAGTAAAATATTTTGTTATTGCTCCAAATGTTAAAGCATGCAAATGACCCTGAACAGGTCCCTTTTCTGCAGCACAGCAGGAAGTTTTTAAGAATTTTAATAGTGCAGTTGTTTGGAATGAACATCTGATTTGCTATTTTTCATCTGATCTGATTTTACACCCATATACACTAAATGTAGTCATTGTAAGTTGACTCACAGTTGAGGCATGTAAAGGCTTGGATGGACTCTGTTAGAAAAGTGTTTTCAAAGTTTGAAATCGTGTGAAATACACTGCTGATGGCTAACGGAAGCTAAAGCTAAAGGTGTTAAGAACACTTACAATACAGTCTACATCTTTTCTTTAAGATTATGGATTCATTTTCAATTATTTTAGCAACTAAAAGTGTCAAAAAGTGTCAAAAGTGTATCCAATTCATTACAACTATGATTTGTACCTCTGACTGGCTTTTTTCCATAGCAATGATGCAAAGCTCATACTGAGGGTTTTGTTTAAAGAAAAACTGAATAGAGTGAAACAGACTGGGGATAATTTATGAACTGAGGAAACACAAGAAAACAAATCTGTGTGACTGTAAACGCTGTACCTTGATGACTATCAGCAGATAGCACAAGCAGATGACCAGCAGGGGGCAGAAGAATCCCACAGTGCAGGTGTACACAATGAAAGATGTCTTCCACACTTCTGCTGGCTCAGGCCACACGATACTGCAGTTCCCATCATCCTTTAACACGTCAGCAAACACCACCACCGGCAGCACCACCACGAAAGACCCTGCCCAAACTGTGGCACTGATGGCCTTGGCTACACGTGGGCGCCGCCACCAGAACGAACGGATGGGGTGCACTACAGCCAGGTAGCGATCCACTGACATCACAGTCAGGCAGAAGATGCTGGTGAACTGGTTGATGGCATCCACTGTCATGACCACACGACACATTAAAGATCCAAAGGGCCAAGAGAGCAGAGCGTTCTGCACCGCCAAGAAAGGCAGACCTAGCATGAAGAGTTCGTCCGCAATGGCTAAGTTGAGGATGTAGATGTTGGTGACTGACTCATTTTTGGTGTAGTTGACAATCACGTGGATGACCAGAGTGTTGCCCACAAGGCCAACAACACACACAATCCCATAGATGAGAGGAATGAAGATTCCAGCCAAGCCGGGGAGGGATCGAGGTTCAGGGGAGGTGCAGTTCTTGCAGGTTTTGTTTCCCATGAAAGAGACATTATTGGGGTTGATGTCAAGAAGCCGATCTGAAGGAGTGGAGAAAACCAGGGAATGGGAATATGGGAGGATGGAGTTGTTGCTCCAGGTAGCTGTAGGGGCTACCTGAGGCAGTGGGGTGGCCTGGATGAGCTCCATGAAGGCGTCAAGGAATTTGTGGAAACTGTTATCAATAAGATCCCATCAGCGACAGGTCAGCAGTCCTAAAAGAAAAAGCAAAAGTAGATAGTCAGTTTCCATACAAAAACAATGCAACATGCTTTACACAGTTAAGATGTTGTGTAACACTTTGAGAAAGAGTTAGACAAGATGGCTGTTATGCTAAGCTAAGCTAAGTTAATAATCTCCTGGCTTCTACTTAACACACAATTATGAGAGCCATATAGATCTTACAGTATTATCTAACTCTTAACTGCACAAGATTAAAAAGTTTGATCAAATTTCAGACCAGTGGCCTGTTGAATACTAAGCTACTAATCAACTTAACAACGCTCCTTCCGTCACAACAAAAACAACCCTGTACTGAAACAAAAACGTAACGTGTTCGGGTCCATTAGTGCAGGACTTGTTTATGAAGGCTTCTTAATAACTAGCATGCTCGACACAGGCACACCCTCATCCCTCCGAGTGATGGCTAATAATTGGTGCTCTGTTAGGAACAAAATGCACTGACCTATGGGGGGAAAATAACAGAGGCATGTCCTCCACAACCTGAACTTAAAGGCATTAACACAGATGTGAGGATGACTGGGAGAGAAAAGAGGGAAAAAGAAGGAATAATAATTTTTACGTGCTGCAGGATATAAACAAACAAATTCTAAAGGAAAAATAAACCAGAGATACAAACATCAACAAATAAAAGAGAATAATGTGTCTTTTGTTCAGTTAAACAGCCAATGTGACTTTTATCTTTCTCTTTTCAGAGTGAAGACTGTAATATTTTATTCAATATAAATAAAAGAAGTTGATACTTGTTGTTTTTTTGTATCAAAGAAAAGGTTGGCTAAGGATGAAAAACCACCTGCTGGAAAGTCAAGTGTCTTTAAAACAAAAAAAAAAACAATCTGCTAAAATCTAGGTTAATTATTAATTCATCTTTTTCATTTCTCCTCTGAATGTATATTTTCTTTCTCGGCTGAATGTGGGAACCCATAGCTGGAGGCCAGAGCCTCAATTACTGCATCTGTTGTGCAGCGGCAAGATGATCAGAGCCACTTAATACTTAAAAATATGCATGAACACCCACTCACACAATCCAGCAAATATCCAGTATTGATCTTTGTTAATTAAAGCAATTTTGTTAGATTTAATCTATTCATGACTTGAGTCCTATTATCAAAATGCCACAAGAGAACCTGATATGGTCTAAGTCACAGGTCTGCAACCTTTACTATCAAAAGAGCCATTTATATCCCCTCTCCAGACAAACAATATCTGCCTGGAGCTGCAAAACATCTTTGATTACACCACTTATAAAGTTTAATAGGCTATATAGTTATGCTATATCTACAAAAACTATAGATTGTTGCATTTTTTTCAATTATAGAATGACAATAAAGAAAACTGTGGACATTTTATTGCTTTTTTTTACCTGTTATAAGAAATGAAAACATCAAACAATTATTAAGAGAACAAAATACACAGGCATTTGTAGACCTACTTTGAATTTAATTTATCACAGAATTATGCAAGCCTATCTGACTCCTCCCCATATAATTTTATTTGCATTTTCCTTCGAAACTCTCCATTTTTTGTATTTATCTATGGCTAGCTTAGCGAGGGGCCAAATAAACATTATTCATTTCCTTGTTTTGTTTTAGTTTGTCTTGGGTTTTTTTTGTCAAAATTGCAGTGAGCCAATGCAAAGGGGCTGGAGAGCTGCATTCGGCTCTGGAGCCTACAGTCTGTGAGATAAGTGATTCAGTGATTTGGGGGTGTTAATAAGCTTTGAAAGCTTTTCAAGCACAAATCTTATATCTGACAAAATGCAGGTAGTTACAAGGTACAATTTTCTGAAGCTGAAGATTCTCCATTAAATTAGAAGACTGTACCAATTTGATGTATATCCTTCAATTAATGACTGTTATACCAATTGAATTCAATTATATTATTTTTAATTAAATGTTCCAGCGGGAACTACTCAAATTGAATTAATATTGCTGCAGAGTAAAGGTGGTTTTGCAAGCATATTAAAAATTAGCCAGCACATTACATACCATATTCACACTCAAACCCCACTCTGTGTTTGAACTACCCACCTTTTGTGTATGTTGTTCATCCAAACATGGAAAAATGAAATGAAAATGTTAATAGAATTCCATATGGCAGATGAAAGAAGTAATCCTTCTATTCAAGAGTCATACATTTCAAAGGTTTACAGCCAACACGGTCTTTAAAAAAGACGGTGCATATCAAAGGAATTTCTCCAAAAGTATATAACCTTGTTATGAATTATATATGAGTCTTTGGATAGTATTTTCTGCATAAATACTATTCTAATCCAGCCTTGTGACGAGTTTCGTGATACATGGGATGTGAAATTTATGAGCATATGACTGATATGCAATATTTTATTTATAAAGTTGGTAAATATGTGGTGAATGTAGTCCATTTTTGGTCCATTTGATGTCTTTTCTAGCACTGAAAAACACCATAAAATATGCTTTGACCAAAGTCCTGCAGTAATAACAAAGACAACCTATTAAAAGTTAGTAGCAGATTAAATATGCAGTGCAACAGGAACATTTACATTATGCGCAGGATTAATCTCAAAATGTAAAGCAATATGTTGATTGCAGAGGATCACGAATCACAAAGCCAGCAGGAGAGCATTATAGGTTTATCTCCAAAAGACCCGAACCCCTGGACCTGCTGGTGTGATGTGAAAGTAAGAAAATTATCACCCTGAATGCAACATGAACATACAGGTAGAGCTAGAGTGTGCAACCCATTTATAGTTTCCAAAATCATATGTGATTACAGGTACATTAGAAGGCTTTTACAAAAATTGTAGCATAAAAATTATAGTCACAAAATGTCGTGTAGACGACAAGAAGTCCAGGCTCCTGAAGGCTCACATCGCACACACACACACACACACACACACACACACACAAACACACACACACACTTCCTAATGGGCTCCTGATTTCCAGGACGTGCAGCACAACACCCTGCCATTTTAATCTCTGACACACACAATAAGAGCAGACAGGCAATCTGTCTCCCCAGAAGGCATCACCTCTTTTGTCCGCCATTCTGAGGTCGAATCTAAGAAAACCTTCCAAGGGAAATGTTGCTATGGCGATTAAGAGGTCAAGACAAGGCCCATAAGGCCCTGTACCGAGCAGATGAAAGAGACAAACAAGAGAGTTCAAATGAATGCTGAATGAAGGAGTCGCTGGTCTTTCATTCACATACAAAGACAACGGTGACATTTTACTGAGCATTGTGTGTGAATGCACATGGGTTTGATACGTGTGTGTGTGAATGTGTGTATGCAAACTGTTTTCTTTTGAGTGTGTGCTGGATGCAGATAGAGTAGGTTCAAAGTAACTTTGATGTCATATGGTCATATTCACCAGTTACATAAGCCAGTTGAATCGTTTTCTTCCTGTGGTGTTCATGTTCATCTAAAGTATATATCAATAGTATCTTCGTATTTCTATATGTACGAAAAATGAAAAATGTGCACATTTACATCTACAGTCAGGGAAATTTGAATCTTGTATAAAAACTTTTTAATGGGATTTACTTAAGAACTCCATGATTCTGCTGAAAAAAATATAATCTTAATGCGATTGTGTTCCCATGTTTTTATGTTTTTTACCTGCCTGCAAAGCAATTTCCCTCAGGGAACAATACAAGTTAAGTTAAGTTAAGTTAAGTTAAAGCTGCACTCAAATAGTTTTTAAATTTTCTATGAGTAAAAAAAAAAACTTTTTTTCAACCTAACCTACGTTGTTGTTCATCGTTGAATAATCACCCTACTCCATTGTTCCCCTCAGTTAAAAGGAGTGTTTTGTTTTGGCATCTTTTATCTAATTGTTTTGTTTTCTTGACTTAAGTGTTCTTGTTCTCTCTAATTAAGTGTTTATGAATAACCAGTTATGTGTGATGGAGTTAAGCAATTAAAGCAAAAAAACCCAAATGCAATTGTAACAAGTTACAGTTACTAAGAGAAAACATGTAATCAAATATCAGTTACTTAGGTAACATCTAAGTTAAATCTCTTTGGTAAAAATTACATCATTCAATCTGTTGCTTTGCATATTTTCATCTTCCAGAAATACCTTCTGATGACACGGGTAGACAAATCTCGCAGTGTGTAACATTAACCTGCATTTCAAACTTGTGAAAACACAAAAGGTCCTCTTCAGTGTCAGTGTTTAGCTTGTCTTGGACACCAAAGAAAGGCTACAAGAGTGAGCTTCAGACTGCTATTTTAAAATTCAAACATTAAAATGCTCTAAATCAGTGTCATGCAAGTCAGTATCGATGTTTGTTAATTTCTTGCTGGTTAGCGAGACTGATAACATTATCAAGTGCATAGAAAGTGCAGTAAAAGTACAGAATCTGTCCAACTCATGCAGCGGCTTGGTGTAGGCTGATACTCCTGATATCTCTTATGCCAGTTTATCAAATCACTGTATAAATCACACTGCAAGAAAATTAAATTTAAAATAACATTTTAAAACTGACTTTAGACTGGATTGAGGGATTGGGACAACATACTGAATAATATTCATGTTGCTCTGTCCCCCTTCAGTTTTTTTTTATAACCCTCTTTTTACTTTTAGATATTTTTGTAGGTAGAAGAATAATACAAGCCTGTCGCAGCCTGTGTCATTTGCTTTCAGCCCATTTATCTTAGAGTGGTCAAATCAGACCTGTGGGAGGGAAGCGGGAGGCTGCAGTTTGCTTTCCTGTCTGCTACGTCTGTTGTAAAACTGCCACTTTCACTATCAAACATGCAGCCTCTGAATATGTTTCACCTGGATGTTTTTAAAGCAGTCAGCTCTGTTATACTCACAGTGTGATGACTATGTATGTATGACTGGCCTCTTCATGCGCACCAAGTAATCAAGGCAGCCACAACTTAGTACAAACAGTCAGCTGGTGTGATTTAAAAACAGCATGATCACCTTTAAGATTAATGGCTGTCTGTTAAATATTAAGTCAGTTTTGCTGGTTGCTCATAGCCGGTCGTTATTATTCCCTTTGGTAAGCGCATGTTAGAATTGTTTCTTTTACATCTGGTTTGTTATTAAGTCAGCCCCCTTTTGGAGACCTTTTGACATTGAGAATAAATTTGCATAACATTTAAACAAACATTTTGTAACAGTTAACTGCTTTTTCACCCTTTTTTTTTCTTTCATAAATTTCACTGAGCCACTGAGACAGAGATAATGCTGAACCTGGGAAAGTTCACATTTCCACACATGGAGATCTCTCCTTCTTTACTTCACATACTTTACATAACAGCATCTCTACACACACACACACACACACACACACACAACCAAGATCAACCATATCTGATGCGACAGGACACAAAACCACAAAAGACTGCACCCACACAGACACACTAAGTATACACATTTACACACTGGAGCCTGAAACACTCCCACATCTATGAATATGTATAATATGCACTTAAGTACTCCTGGTGTTTACTAATAATAGATGTAATTTTCCTGCTCGCACTAAGAGGCAATTTTGTAATTTTTTTTTCAGACACAGATATTCAGGAAATTAATATGAACAAAATAAGCTTTCAACCTTTGAAAATGACTCAGGATAAGATAAGTCTGGTTTGAAAATAAACTGTCTGTGTGCTTTGATGATTTGGTTTGTTATACTGCTTCCATGTTGTTAAATCTCGATGTTATCTTCCCTGCTTAAACAATGATCACAGAAACACATAAGTTGGACTGTTTAAGATGTATGCAATTGCTTTCTGAAAGTCTCTGCAAGCTCTAATTACAAGAAAACTCTTTTTTCTTGTAGTTTTCTTGCAGCTTTAACTGTCACGTTAATTCCTACGAATACTTCTACAAGGATACAAGGAAGTTAATTGTATCATTGTACAACAAGTTGCCTAATGAAATTAAAGTGTGGTTATGATGTTTATTAAATAAATCCTCACGACTTTAGGTAGATCCACTGGCTTTTTCACTGGCGCCACCACCAGGTAAAGTTTTTTTTCCCTCATATCTGAAATATATATCAAATGTATATCTGAAAATCTGCTTAATGGATTTTAGCAAATTAAGGTACAGATATCTATGATATCAAGAGGATAAATTCTATATAATTTGGTTAGTTTTCCTCCAGCATAATGAGCATTTCTGGGGTTCATTTTAAAATATTTTGAAAACTACTGAATTTCCATAAATAGTTATAACATTTGTGATTCCTTACTCACTTATGTGGCACCATCATTGACCAGAAATATATTTTGTACTTTTATCCAACACTTTTGTTGTTGGCCGAATATCTGCAAAACTATTTACATGAACTGAAGCTGCACTTTTTTTTCTTCTCTTCTGCCCCTGCACAGTGGCAACAGGTGCCTTTGGCATATCAGATCTGTTTGCTCGAACTCCTGTGTGTGAGAATGCTTTACTTTATATCATACAGAGCACTTTCATATATGAGGCATTTCTGTGATTATGTTGAGATCTTCTGTTGCTGTTTGCTGTTGGTGCTGCTTTGGTTTTTTTTTGTAGTTTTATCTTTACTTTCCTGACAACTGCTGCAGGCATTTGACAGATTTCCCTTTTGTACAATCCCCACAAAGGTGCTGGCATGGCTGTAGATGCTTTAGTCCTGTTAAACTGGCTTATCAGAAAGTGGCAGCTGTTGCATAAGTAAATGCACCTGGGTAAAAGCCTATGTGAGAGTTGCTATAGAAGACAGAAATAAAGTATGCAAAACATAGAGAAAACTAGAAATGCAAATAAGGCAAACACGCATAATGGTGCTTTTAAGACATTATTACTGAAATTGTAGCTGACTGTTACTTTACTAAGTGAGACAGCCATGATATTGGCAGCTCCATTACCTCACCAACGCATTAGGCCTGTATAGCCTTTATGTTCTATACAAAGACACAGAAATGGCCCCGTACACACACACAAAAGTGATTTTTCTTGCAAAAGAATACCAAACAGCAATTTGTCCCAAAGAAGTTGCCCTTTTCACTTTCAATACGAGACTGTAATAAATGGGAGAGAGATGCACCATCAGTCTAATTGGCGAGCCATCAGTCTTATTCCCCGGGGGAGTCTACTTCCTCCGCCGCTGTTCACTTAACGGATTTTTTTTTGCAGAGTTGGATCGGGTCTCCATCCCCCGTCACGTCGCTGCCTCCACACTTTTCATTACAAAGACTGACAAGCGCTCGCAGATTAGCCCGAGTCTGATCAATACTCCTACAAGCTTGTCACGCACACGGAAGACACGCAAACACAAACACACTTAACGAGAAAGGGACGGTGACAAACATTCAGAGGTGAACTCACACGCACATTCAATCAAAAGAGACATGAGCCCTCAGTGAGGGAGTAGAAGTAAAAAAAAAAGAGATTAAGACTTTAAAAAACTCATGGAAAACACGGATTTTTATATATAAATATAAAAAAATCAAGTTCTTCTGAACACACTGTTTGCTACAATTAACTCCTCTTCCCACACACAGGGAGGCTCACGCTCATCCAAACAAATGCTTTATTATTACCGGCCAAATTGGCCAGGTGGAAATGATGGAAATAAAAAGCCTTAAAAGCTACAGTGAACGAGCGAGTGTGTGTTTGCCTATTAGATAAAAAGCCCGTGTTTACCTAAAGAGATCCATATATCAATGCAGAGAAACAGGGGGAGGGAAAGAAAAGACGGGCTAAATTTATTAACTCAAGCAGGTGCAAACTGATTTTTAAAAAATAAGGGGATTTTACTCATTCTCGATGCTTGAACTGTTGAAATAATCCTAAGTTGATAAGTAATTGCAATATTGCGTCAGGTCAGTGAGCTGCAGGCATAGCAATTAAATGGAACAACCAAATGTTACTCTTGAATCATCACCGATTATAAAAAAAATTATGAATGAATACAAAGAACTTTGTGCGTAATTTCATTTAGATAGCGAGATTTGAATTGACATTTGGATAATTAAACTGCCCAGAAGAGCTTTAATAGCCGAAGTTCAATTTACTAGAATACGATTAAGTCTATTACCACACCATGAGGCAAAGCCAGGAGTCAGCGCTCACAGCGTGTGAGCTCCTGTGTTTAACTAAGCAAATGAATATTGTAATAACAATGGAAATTAAGGGTCAACGTTCAATGTGTGTGAGCTCCTCTGTTTAACTGAGTCATTGTAATAACGGACACAATCTTCAGTGGACTGTAAAACATGAAAATAGTCTGAGAACAGAGGACAGAAAAGAGAAAAAAACACACACACAGCAAGCGATTGCATTTAGGAAAATGGGATAAATGAACTTACCAGGATCTATTGAACAGTTATTTGGTGATTTTGTATCGGAGACGCATCGTCAGAGTCCAAATGAGGTTAAATTCTCCTTCATTTGACTTGTGAACTGTCGCGTTGAGGAGCTCCGTCTGTGGGCACACAGAGAGCTGTGAGGACAGCCTCCACCCCCAAGCCCCTCTGCGCGCACACACACACACTTTTACACACACATACACACACACACAGAGTGAGTAGCTATCATGGTGCAGCTTGGGAACCAATTTCTGACATATGATGAATTTTTTTTTCCCCTGAGTTCAAATAAACCAGATGTGCTTTGTTGTCAACGTTTCATCCTCCCATAACTCAAAAACTGTCTGACATTTGCTGACTAAAGGATCAATATCAATATGTTTCATCCTTCTCTAGATTTTTAATCCCTTTTTCTAATCATTTGACTGAATAAAATGCAGCTGGGGTGACAAAGCTTTTTTTTTCTTTTCTTCATAGTAATTTTAGACAAAGAGAGGTGATATGAAATTTGCATCTGTGCAGACCTTTGCAGCCAATGGGGTTGTGTGTTGATAAACCTTCATGAGGTGATTGGTGGCCTGAAGGCCAACAGGACAGTGAGGACAGATTGAAAAAAGGCACCACTGTTGCACCAGGAGGGCAGTCATTGAGAGAGATGGGTGTCAAGACAGGTCTTCTCCTTCTGCTGTGGGTCGGTGAGTAGGCAGCTGTTATATCTACTCTTAAAACTTGCATTTGTATATGTCAAAAATATCTTTTAGAAGAAGCAATAATTTGATGCTGAGTGCCCATCAGACATACTGTAATTTTATTTCTCACTCCACCTTTCACCCATTGCAGTGACAACATTCAGAATTCAAATACTTATCAAGTATTGAGTCCTCTTCTAATGGAAGTGAAATCCTGGCAGCTAAATTATAGATCAGTTGAGGCTCTTAAAACACTGATATTTACAGATACTTTTCACTTGACTGCTTCAGTGTCTAATCTGTTTTCCCAATGGCTCACGCCTGTTTCTTTACTGAAAAATAGCTTGTTGAAACTTAATATTTTATGATGCAAGAGGTTGTCAGGGATGGATTAGACATGCAAATTGAATCTTTGATGGATGGGTTACAAAAGAACACACTCATAAGGTGAGATGTCAGTGAAAACCACAATCACCGAATGCAAAGACAGAGACGACTGGCACTATTGTATTTTAATAGCTGTTGCTATCATGTACATACATGTATAGTGAATAAGTTACGTCTTGTCAAATAAGTGCAGTAAGGAGATTTTCTTTTTTAAACATGGACGAACTTTGGTTCTTTCACAACTTCTGATACATTTCAAAATATATTTCTGCAGTTAATTAGTAGTTTTCCACAACAGCACTGTTTTAATTTAGTCACCTGGTGGAGGATTTTCTCTTTCAGGAGTCACAGTGTGCTCAGAGGTGGATCTGCAGAAGAGGATCGTCGGAGGTAAAGACTGTCAAGACACCGAGGCTCTGTACTATGTGAAAATAATTGATCCTGGAGGTAAACTTGTGTGTGGTGGCACTCTGATCCATAAACAGTGGATTCTCACTGCAGCTCACTGCTGGCATTGGTGAGTGCGTTTTTTTTTCACAAACTAGTAATAATATCGCTTTCAATCTTATATTCAATCTGAAAGTCCTAAATATAACTTAATTTGGAACTATTACAAAAAAAAGATGACATCGTTAGATGAGCTCATATTCTGTAAATACTAACCTCATTATATTAAGATATTGATATAATAAATACTTATAACGATGTGTTTATTATTTTAAGTAATTATGGGACGTTTCTCTCAACTCTACCTGCAGGGGTTTGACTGTGGCTATAGGTATACATCCAACTAAAGTTCAAACGAGTACAAAAGTGCAAATCGTAGCAGCACCTGTCATGTATGAGGACAAAAGCAAGGTCCATGACATCATGCTGCTGAAACTTCCTACTGCTACTCAGTTTAAACCTGTTCAACTTCCTGACTGCAAAAAAAAGAAAAAACCCATTAAGTGAGTTGTGATTTTTCCCCTTTAACATATCTGAAATCTTGACTTTTGAGAACCTTTAGATGAGGAATTCCATTATGAAGTCTCTTATTTTAAAGTATCGCCATTTTTATGGTAAAAGTAATTTGTGTCTTAAGTCTTTTTATGGATTGTTTATTTTTAAAGAAAATTGAAAATTTAATCTTTTTTCTTTCTCTTTCTTTTTTTTTCAGAAATGATCATGTTTTCATTGCCGGTTATGGAGCCACTTCTGCAGAGGCTGAATCTGAAGTAAAAGGTGAGATGACTTGTGTTTTATTTAATGATAACAATAAGTGATGACAACAATAAAACTTAATGTTCTTATATTTGCATTTTTGGGTATTTTATCTTTTCAGTTTGATTATTATAATGTGTACATACTAGGGCTGTCAAAGTTAACGCGTTAATAACGCATTAACTCAAACGCCTTTTGACGGCACTAATTTTTTTAACGCGCGATTAATGCACGCACCGTCTGTGCCTTGCCAGCTCCCGTAGTTTCAGGAAGTGGTGCTAAAATAACATTGCAAACGGTTGCAAAGCGGAAATGGATACAGACAAGGGACTTTTAAACGGAAAGTTTAGCTTTAAAGTTGTGCCCGATGGTTCTCTGGTCAAAACAAAAGTAATCTGTATTTATTGTAAATGTGAACTAAGTTTCCACCGGAGCATGTCCAGTCTTAAATACCACATGATGGCCAAGGAATTATTTCTGTCCTCTCCAGTTTTTCCTAGAGTATAAGAAACACAATAAATATCTTGTTAAGTTACATATAGAGCAGGGTAAAAAATTTGCAGTTGATTTGCGATTAATCGTTCGTTAACTCAGGACACTAATGCGATTAATCGCGATTAAAGATTTTAATTGACTGACAGCCCTAAGTATTAATATTATTATATATATATTAATGCAGACATAAAAATTTCTGATTTAATTAAGAGTTAAAGTTTAAGACTTCGAGATGCATTAATTAGTTTTAAAAAATAAATCAAAATGTCCTCCCTGTTCGTCGCTCTCAGGTTTGACGGATCGTCAGATTCTCGTCAGTCTCATTTAAGGCACTTTGGCTTTAGACTGGATGCTTCCTGCATCACACAGACATCCAAACCTTGTCCTCTTCTATTTGGGGTGAAGTAATCCAGTTCTGATCTCTGATGACGGAGGGGAAATTGAATTGTCTTTCCATCTCACCAGCACTCCCCCCGCCTTCCTCTCTGTGTTTTTCTATCCGTTTTGTGTCTTATCTTTCCCCCACATCTCTTCTTTGTGCTTGTGAGTCAGAAACTCATCCTTCAATATGATCCCTGTGTTATTTTAGCTCTTGGTTTTCTCTGTTTGTGTATTATTACCTGCTGTTATCTCCGCTGTAGAGTGAAAACACGGTTAGGATGTTAGCCTGCGCTGATCGCTGTTAATTCAACACAGTCAGTTTATGTAAATAATGCGATGATAAAAACATCAGCGTGATGTTTTCAGGATAGAAATCTTTTAGTGCTCACAGAGGAGCTCGATATGCAGATTTAGTCCAAGATCATGTGTAAGATTTATCTCCATGGGATAATTTGATTTGCATCATCTGCTCGTGTTTAACGCCTCTGGGGTCTGAGTTGTTTTTACAGAGTTGTGAGGATCAGACAGCAGACAGTGGCGTCCTCAGTTTTAAGCTTTATACCAACATCTCTTTGTGTTTGTCATTCAGTGTTACCAGGAACATCCTCATGCTCAGGTTTGACTCTTGCCAAACAAAATAAATGACAGGTTTTTACAGGTTTTTGGTAACTCATAAACCCCCAAAACCAGATCCAAAGTGGAACCAGCTCTGAAACCCTCCTTCCTGTTACTGTTCACCTTTTCTTGAACTGTTTGCAATGCCTTATGGGTAGCCTTTGACGCTGAGATCTGGGAGCGAAATAATTGCTCAGAATAAGGACACTGTTGGATTTCACCGTGAAATCATAAAAGTGAGGAAAAGTCGAGGGGGTGAAAGGAAGAAGTGGGACACAGCATTAGTCTCTGTCTTCACAGTTTGTCCTCTGCTTGTCTCTCTCTCTCTCTCTCTCTTCTCTTTTTTTGCCTCTCTCCCTCCCTCTCTCTCTTTCCCTTGTTCTCTTTTATCCGCCCTCCCTCCCCATCACAGCGTAAAGCTCATTCTGGCTTACTCAGCACTTTCTTATCAACCCCCCTTCGATGGGGGAAAAAAGCTTTGTGCGATGCTATGTCCTTTTCATCCCTCCCTCCCTCCTCTCCTCTTCCCTCTCACTTTCCACTCCCCCTCTCCTCTTAAGCTTTGATCTGGTCTGAGCTTCATCACAGCATGTGATGCTTGGATCCCCACATTACTTAAAATGGGAGCACAGCCTCTGAACATGACTTTTTAACAGCACAGACGAATCAGAGGAGGAGAGGATCTCTGATGAAACGTCTTCCTCAAGGAGAAACTTTACAGAACAATTTTTTTTTGATTTTGGCAATTTATAGTGTTAGAAAAATGTGTTTGATTGAAACAGGTGTTTCCAGAACTGGTTTGCATGTTGGTTTTTATGGCCTGAAATTAAGATCTGCCAAGCAACAGTAACAGCAAGCACAGTTTCTGTTAGCGGTTAGCAGCTAGCACAGTTAGTAGCAACACTTTGTATTGTGTTAAGCCAGTCCCTCCAGGATTTCGTGGGCGTTTTTCAAGATTGTTGTGGCCTAAAATGCCTGAATTTGCGGCAGCTTTTCTAAAAAATTGCGATGCAAGTTGCGATGTTTTAAGCGTATTTGTCGTGATTAAATTGCGGGAGACAGTGAAAATTGCTAAAAAGTTGCATTTTTTTCTTTGTTTTGTATAATTCATTAAAAATCAACATCATGAATTGAACATCAGGGAATTGTTTTGCTCGGTCT
>JAPZDV010000020.1:12036955-12072916 GCA_029814665.1 Acanthurus lineatus | reverse complement strand
ATTCCATATACAGTAAAAAAAAGTGCTTTAAAAATGATTCAAGGATATATAAAACATAAATGCATCTCTTTCACAGGGTGACTCTGGTGGAGGAGTGATATACAATGACATGATTTATGGTGTCATTGCATCCGTTGGTAATCGTACCCATGCCTGTGTTGAACCTGTTGCATTCATGGACATCTGCAATCCAGAATATAACCAATGGATCCATGAAACTATTTCACCAAAAGAAAAAGAAAAGTCTAAATTGTCATGTTGTGGAGGATAAAGACACTTTTACAATGACAATATATATTAAATCTCAGCTCGATAACAAAGTGATTTTTGTGGTTTGTGTGTGTGTTTTTTTCTAAATCGATAAAATGTGGGTCTGTTTTTTTTTCCTCATGAAATTGAAACTCATTCTGATCAGTAATATGTGGCTGTACTTTTTACCACAGATGGAATGATTTTAAAAAGGCCTTTGCCCAGACTTTAGAAATAAGTCAATGAGTCAATAAAGTTAATATAACCTTTAAACTCCCCTGAGGAAAAACAGAGGACATCCGTCTTACAAACAAAACTTAACTCTACCTGATTATCAACAATATCAACTTCTAACCAGTATTTATGATGGTATAGTTAATGTTTGGGGGAAGAAAAAAAACCACTTCTGGTTTCGAGTGAAGATAGCATAAAAAAAGCACATACCAATAAATGGTGCAATGACACCATCACACCTATAGAGGTCATTAATACACTTTACCGAGTCTAGTCTGTCTAGTGTCCTAGTCTGTACTTTATTGTGCTAAAATGTCATTTTGAATGTTGCATCATTTTGAACTTTATTTGAAGTCAGATGTGCCAACAGAGCACAAAATGTACCCTGTTCTACATAATGATTAAACCACTCTCAGCTACAAAACCTGCGTCCTAAATTCTCATGATTACGAACAAAGTTGTGGGCCATTTGCTTTGTATCTGTTGGTTTTTAATTAACAAGAAAATAAATTATTCCAATTATTATTTTCTTGTTAATTAAAGTCAGGAAAGACAGTAAAAGAAACTGAAAATGATGAAGACATCAATGCTTAATTTCTGTTCTCCACTTGACATCTGTAAACTACTCAAAAATGGTTTACTATAATAAATGAATGTGAGCATGTAGAGGGACCTTAATGAGCAGGCTGGATGTTACGGTATGATAGTCAGTATTTCCTTGTTGTAGTGTTTTGTTTAGTTTCATCGTGGATTCTGACAATGATGAAGTCACAAAGGGCACAAAGTGTCTATAAGGGTGCTAAATATCATCAGTGAGGATCTGGGTGTATTCTTCACTTAAAGCACTCTGAAATCATGAAAAACACCTTCAGCTTCATTCAGAAAGTGATGTGTGACCTGAGTTCTTTAACTCAAACAATTTTTGTGAGATAACTCAGATTAACTTCATGTTAATGATCATTGGTTACTTTTGAAATCTTTTCCCTAATGCATATATCCTAAAAAGAAGGTAACATAACTGAATGTATTAACTCTTTAACCAAAAATGACACTCTTTAGTGCATTTAAGTCCTCAAACCTTGGAAATAATAAACGCACCTAGAACCTGTTTTCCAAAATAAAATCATTAATTTCACGCTTTAATAAAATGTCAGGGATAAATAAAGGGAAGTAATTTTAACTTCATGATGTTTTCTATTTCCTTATTTCCAGTCAAATTTCCTTTAAACTACACCATTTTCTTTCAGAGCTTAAGATTTACACAAAGCAAATTGCAAACATGTTTGTTCTTCTCAGTTGGATCTGAATATATTAACCACACAATTTACAACAAAGAAAATCACATTACTGTAAAATAAAAATAAATAAATAAAGTCAGTAGATGGAACAAAACACATGTAGATGAAACAGTAGATGTAGATCTTTCTAAAATGGAAAGATGTGTTTTGTTTCATCTACTCATGGAAAATCAGGGCAATTTACACCCAACAGCTTTCACTGATTTAATTAATGATGAAATAGCAAATAAAGTTTGAAGTTAAATAATCAACATTTCCTTTTTGCCCTCTTTCTCATATCATTGCTGCCTACACTGGGCAGTGAGGAGTTCATAGAAATAAGTCAGATTAATATCACAGTCCTGATGTTTTGCCTCCTAAAAGAAGACAGATGATATTGTGACAGATGGTACAAATGCAGCCAGATACATCAGTGTTGTCTTTGATAAACCCCACAGTTTGTGTTAATTCATTCTTCTGCTGGGATCAAGTAGATGTTTCATGTTGCTGCTTGCAGAAAGCTGTAGAGACTGTGCAGCAGTTGGACTCTACATAGCAAAATGTGTTTTACTGCAGTAATCATGCTAACACTTAAAAAAAAACATTTTCTCTTCTTTTTTTCACTTGATCAAATGTCTTTTATTTTAGTATCACAAGAAAAAAAACACATTTGTTAATAAATTTTATTAAGATACAACATTGTTCAGCTCCCTGCTTGTACAAAAACTACATTCCTGATTCTTATGTTTTATCTTTGTTCCCCATTTTTTAAACAACAAATGTAAGACATCATGAAAAACTCATGTTTGCATTATTATTGCAACCTGTTTGCATTCAGTAGGAAATATTTTCATTATTGTAGCTGCACAAGAACATCAGTACAGATGTAGTTTGGTGTGCAGGAATTTTGGCACATTCAGAAAAAAAAAACTAGCATGCTACTCGTGGTCATACATTTAAGCTAACAGGATGAATCTATAGTGCTTGTCTGTTGCTTCCACATTTAGAGATATACTCTGATAAAATGGTCCATTTTACAGATGAACTCTACCTGGTTCAGTGTCCATTTGGCACTTTAATATAAATCACAGAGTATGATGTACAGAAATTTTGCTGCTGTTTTATTATAACTGCTAAAGCTTTTTTTTTTTAAACTAGTGGAAACTTAGCTGTTGTTTTCTACTAGAAACATAACAGAAGAAGTGTCCTCTTTAAACGTGGTATCAATCTGAATCCGTTTTTCTCTGTTCTTTGTCGTCCTGTAAGAAAACAATAAAAAAAAACACATGAATGTGTCATAACCTCACACACAGACAGAAATTGCACTATTCAATTAATTTCAATTTATTTCTACTTCAAAGTTAAGGGAAAAAAAACGTTTTTCCGAACACAGGATGAATAATTTGCAATATGTAATTTTTAAGTTATGTGACACAAAAATAAAAAGAAAGAATTTTTTTGTAATTTTTAAGGCTAACTTAGCTTTAACAATGTAGTTTAAAAGGAGTGGAAAGACATTTTTAGTTTCAGGTGGACTTTAAATCATCTATTACTGAGAAAGTAATTCTTGCTGCACAGTGTACAAACATGATTCATCACAAGTTTTGTTGACAGAAGTCAGACTTTAGATTCAGGAAAAGCAAATAAATGAATCATCATGACCCCGCTTACCCTCCATCACTTGTTCACTACACTTTGTCTCCCTCTTTCTTTAAATACTCTCCTCCTCTCCCTCTGTGATCACACCAGTCTTACCATTTACAGCAGTAAGCATCCCTTCTTCTTGACCTTGGTGGGCTGAGGGCAGAGCACGGCTCGGATGGCCTCATCAAACACAGTCTTCAGACCACGCTGGGTCAAAGCTGAGCACTCCAGGTACTTCACCGCATCTGTACATAAGGGGAGGGAGGGGTCACAGAGTTACACACATTGATACAACCTAACATACAAACATAAAGACAAAGGTAAGCAGGCTGAAGTAAATAAGGCCATGTTATACAGTAACTTTGAGCATTAACCCTGGGGATGTATCCAGTGTATTTAAACAACACTTTTTTAAACCATATTTTGAAAGAAATAGAGCAAACAGGAAGCCTTTTGAATGTATGTATTTGAAAGAAAGATAGAAAAGCTACCAAACATGAAAAATGAATCGTGAATGATGTGTTTTCATTAAGTTGACCAAAATTTTATTATAGCTACTCCTAAATACCACATGAACAATCAGCAAAACCATGAACATTTGACTGTGCTGTCATGTCTTTAATACATAAACCACATTTTCGTGTATCGATAGCTCATTAGCCCGGTGAAATCGCTTACTGAGCGACATATCTCTTTATTTAAAGCCTTCATCAGCCAAGGAGGTGAACCTGAGAGAAACCACTGAACATTTCTCACCTATCTCCTTAGCCAGAGCCAGACCCTGAGGGTAGGTGATTGGTGCCAGCTTCTTTTCCTTTAGTTTCTCAATGGTGTCTTTTTCGTCCCTCAGATCCAACTTGGTGCCCACCAGGATGATGGGTGTGGAGGGGCAGTGGTGGCGAACCTCTGGGTACCACTGGAGGAAGGCAATGTTCCATTAAAATTGTTTCAAGATACAAACTAAATGCTGTAGGTATGTAAATGAGATGAATATAAAGCTGTGGTTAGATCGAGGCTTTGCATTTGCTTTTCTGCTCAAAATACCTCTCTCTTTTCACCTCATTTCTTTCTTTCCTCTCAAACTTCCTCCTCTTGCTCTGTCTATTTCCCCCCCCCTTTCATCCTCTTTTGTCAAATTTCCTCAGTTGAGGAAATCAGAGATATTGTCTGCTAAAGGAATTAATGGAATGTCTCATTATTGTAACATACAAGAATCGTGGTAATTATTTGCACTTTAGGCCAAACATAACTTTGTTTTATTGTTTCTGCTACTGAAATTTTACTCAATCAAATTCATTTTGGCCCCGACTGATCTTCCACTTTGTTTATTCTCCATATCATCTAATCAAGCAGGAACCACTTATGGTACCACCTGAATCTCCTCTTACTATAGCAACTCACATAGGATTGAAAATGAGGAACTAAGCAGCTGTGAATCTTTCTAAAGTAAACCTCATCAATATTCTTGCTGTTATTTCTTTCGTGTTGTATTGATGTTTCTATAAGATATTTAGGTCAAAGAGCAGTGAGGGATTCAGAAAGCTCATTCAGAGGCTGTGCTTTCTTTGCATCTTTGTAGTGCAGGAAATGAATAACGCATGAAAAACTTGAAAGCCCTTGAGATGAGTACATTGTAGTGATGGAAGGTTTATTTCATAAGGATCTGGATTTGCATTCTGGTGCATTTTTTTTAAGCTGTTGAGATTAAAGGACTGAAAGATTAATTCCTTATGATCTCAAACAAAAAGCAATTATAGAAAATAAATGTATATGCTCAAAAATTTCACTTAAATATAGATAGTTTGCCCAGTTCAAAGTCAATAACAAGATGACAAATAAACATATTTAAAAAAAATCAAACAAACTGCACAGAATAAAAGTTATGTGTGTGTGCAGTCGCTCCAGCTAATTTTCACAGGAATGTGTTGCTTGGTCTTTCTCTCTAATTTCCTCCTTTCATTTGCACACAACTCACCTCCCACTCGTCTGATTCAGCAAAACCAAGCGATGCCAAAGAGGCAGCAAACAAATCATTGTTTCTCTCTCTTCATATACATTATAAACAGTTATTTTTAAATTCATTAATTTTCTTTGGACTACTGTTTTAGTTACCTGACATATATAAATGGGGTTTTAACTTATGATGTATCACAGAAAGAAAGGAAAAGCTCACCTTAGCTCTGACGTTCTCATAGGAGGCTGGACTCACAAGAGAGAAACAGATCAGGAAAACATCCTGCATGGATAAACAGTGAGATGAGAAAGAGTGTATTAGATGATAAATTGAGACTGATTTGAATTAAACCGTCATGCAGAGCTTCACATTTGTAAAGTGGAATTTTTAATTTTTTCATTTTTTAAATATAAATTTAAAGGTAACAGTATAAATAAATGTGTGCAAGATGTAAACAATGTAAAAATGTAACATGATAACCAAGACACATTCTTCTATTCAGTTATATAATATAACAGCAAATACATGAATTTATAAATACTTTCTTTTTTGTGTTGCAAAAAGACTGCTTCAATTTAATTTTAATGATCAAAAAAACATGTACTTTTGATCTCTTTTAAGATCAAAATAGTAAAATTTCAATCTAAATAACTCCCTTGTAGTTCCAAATATTGTGATAGTTTGGGCCAAAGCCAGTCACACTATGATCTGGCTGTGATTTGGTCATTTTTAACAGTGGAAATGGACCAAGTGACCCAACTCCTTGCACTTTAGAGTCAAGTCTGACATAATTTGGTGGAAAGTATCTTTGTGAATTTAGTTAGGTTGTTGTCATATTCCAAAATGTATTAAACTGTGTGTGTGTGTGTGTGTTTAATAACTTACAGTCTGTGGGTAGGACAGTGGGCGGAGCCTGTCGTAGTCTTCCTGTCCAGCTGTATCCCAGAGGCCCAGGTTGACTGGCTTGCTGTCCACCATCACATTAGCTGAATAGTTGTCAAATCTGTGGGGAGCAATCAATCAGTTCCTTCGTGAGTCAGACATTCATTGCATTGATTATTTAAACAGTCATTCACTCGATATAAGTGTTGTAGAAATGTCATGATGTCAACAATGGAATTTGATATTTGACATCAGTCATCTACGACCTAAAAAGAAGCTTTTTATTTTATTTTTCCACTTAGCATCAAGTTTAGTAGCAAATAATAAGTTTGTAATACCCATTTATAAAGTTTTGATTTTAATAAAATTGTATTTTGCTTAAAAAGCTTTAGAAATTGTGTTTAAAAAGAAATAAGTTGTTAAACAAAATAAGTTTTTGTGAGTTTCTAATTCTTGTCCAGGTAATGAGCACTTGTCTGGTCCATAGACTAAAAGGAAATTTAATAATTTTTAGTTTGTGTGAAAAATGTTTGTGTTTGTCCAGAATAAAAATAAAAAATGTCCTCTGTTGGTAAAACATCTGTGTGTTTTAAGAAGTAACCAGTACATTTGCACAATACTTACTTACAATACTTACATTAGGTAATTTGATAAAGATTGTGTCTCATTCTACTAAGGTACTTCAATTTTATTCTACTTTGTGCTTCTACTTCAATACATTTGTGTAAATACTAAAGATTCTGCAGATTTTGATTTTATGTACATGATTAAGTCATTATGATACACTGTTATAGATTAAACTTGGAACAAATATAACCACAAAAACAATTTACATGGAATTTTATTAAAGCAGCAACGCTGCCCCCATGTGGTTAAACACTACAGTTTTATTTGACAGCCTCGTGAGTTACTTCCCTTCACCAAACTTGCCTTTCATAATGTACTATTTTATGTACACTTGAAAACATGAAACAAACATAAAAAACAACCAAAAGCAGAATTTTCAGCCTTGATACTCTTAACTGATAATTTCAGCTTCTCCTTATGCAAATTTGATTAGCACACTCGGCTCTGTTTAGCAACATCCTGCTTCCTTGTCAAGTATTTGTTCACTTACACAGTCAACTTAAGCTTTGGCTTGGTAAAAGCTTGGTAAGAAATAATGATAATAATGTAAAGCTGCCAGAAATGTTAATAAATTACTAATTAATTAACTCTAACTCTAGTTAAATTAGATATATCATATCACCTCTAGTTTTTGCTAAGACTTTTAAAGTGCTTCTTGGGCAGATTTTCTCTCTTTTTTCCCTTAATCCCAATTAAAAAAGAAAAACTAAACATTTCTGATAGAAAAAAAATGTTAACAAGTTCTTTTTCTAAAAACGTATTTCCTTTCTCTTTCACTCTTTTAGCTTATCTTTTTGTTTGTTGCACTGCAACACAAACTTTTTACCTGGAGTATATTGGAGTGGGTTTATTTGAAATTTCCTCCTTAATTTACTCATATCCTTCTTTGCCTAGAAAGCTTTTAGCTTTTAGTAAGAAGTGTGTATTTTCTAACTTGTAGGCAGCTGCCAGTCTGAACCTGTCGATGTAAACACCATGAGATATCTGCGCATGCACTGCCATGTGTTTACAAGCCATATTTGTTTGTTTAATGTGTGTCTATGAAATTACTCTTTAAGCTAATTGGTGCACAGAAATGTGCAGTATGTTTGTGTATTAAGTGTAATTTTATGTGGTTTACCCAGAGAGAGAGAGAGAGAGAGAGAGAGAGAGAGCATGTGTCTGTGTGTCATACTCACACAGTAGGAATGTATTCCCCGGGGAAAGCATTGGTCGTGTAGCTGATGAGAAGACATGTTTTCCCCACAGCTCTAAATCACACAAGTAAAAACACATACAGGGAGACATTAAGAACAGACATTAATAACGTTTCAGGCTGTAAGAGTCGAGGATGGAGAGAGAGAGAGACTGAAGGTTGGAAGGGCTTTATCTGGAAATACCATAACACATATTAACAACAGTATAAAGTTTTTACAATACATTAACTGTTAGGGTGTCATCTTTTGGGGTTAATATACAAGAAATCAGCACCATTTTTTACTTTTTCTCTTATTTGATTTTGTACAAACACAAAATATGCGATATGTGCACAGACACGCATCAGTCACAGTGTAGCTTTGTTTAGCTAACGCCAGTGAAACGTCACAGAGCTGACTGACAGCAGAGCAGAATGTTTCTAATGTTGTTTTTGGGGGAAATTACACGTTAAGACGTTTCACACACAATGTACTTTCCTCCTGCTGTGAGCAGCCCTTCCTTTTCGATTATGCTTTGCATTGTGGGACAGTCATTCCTCTGCACATCATCAGCATATCAACGCACATAATAACAAAAACAAACAAACACACAAAACCCTGTTGTACCCGAGTGTTCAATCACAAACTCAAACCCTGGTTAGATTTAGTGTCAAGAACCGTAACAAGACACAGTTTCAGATAAAAATAGGTCGACAGATGAGTCAACTGGCAGACTCATCCAAGTGTGTTCACTACATGTTCAGTACCTCAAGTTCAGTAGAGTATTAGTTTTAAATTTTTCAATTTTTTTGTTTCAAAAATTAACAAACAAACAAACAAAGCCCTCAGACCCAATAAAAGTTCTCTACAGGAGTGCAGGGAGCAGCTTCTCAACATCCAAAGTGATGAAACCGCACAGCTGCACGCAGGAGATGATCCAGCAAGTATCAACTGGCCCTGCTCTCATTTTGTTTCATAACTTTTTTTCCTGTCAGCGTTTCAAGAACAACACCACAGCTCGTGCCCTGACTTCACCAAGGATTCTGATGACTTTTTGACTAAATCTGACTGGCATGAGGTTATGAAGAGCTTCTTTAGCCTTGTTTTCAATGAGACAGGAGTTGAAAAGCTGGAAAAAAAGAGCTCAATGAAACACACAAGAAAACATACAAGTGATCTGCAGCACATGGCCCAGATGTTCTACCTGTGGTTTGCCTTGGAGGGAGATGTTTCAGTCCAGATTCTTCTGTATATTGTGGTAATAAAGAGGCAGCTTCTTTGCATTTGTTATGGTCTAACACAGAATTTACACTCTTTTGCTCATGTTATCTGTAGGCAAAAGGGTCCTAGGAGATCTAGATATAGTGCTTCACAAAATCCTGATGCCTTTAAAGGTGTTGGCAATGCAGAATACATGGCATGAGATATTCCTGTATTTGTGTGTTTTCTGTTCTTTATCACTAGTTTGAAGTAGGAGGGGAATAGTTGAAGACAAAAAATGTCCATATTCCAATCTACCAATCAGAATTGAAAAACAAGATCAATCTGATGACATTTATGTGTTATTTGCTCTTATTGTGAAAGATACACTATGGTTAATCAAATAAAATCCAACCAGATCAAAATAATAAGGAAATCTAATTGGTAAATAAGCACATAGTATATTTTAAAACTACAGAAGATTCAAACATTGTCACATGAGATCTAACTCAGTTTCAGGTGATGCAAGAGGATCAGCTTGTTTGGACTAGCACGGCTCAAATATGCTTTGTTTAAAACTACATGACTTTGTTTTTGATACAACAAACATATGAAACTGTAGTTTCCACACAGCTTTTTAAAAAAATATATTAAGATCGAATGTTTTGCGTCAAAATAGGTTGGAAAATTGCACAAAACAAGAATTTCACAAGTATAAAAAATCATAATTTACTGTTCACAGCTAAAATACTGAGTGACTAGAAGTAGGAGGTGTCATTTCAGAAACAGCCTTTGAGCACAAAAAAAAAAATCCCTCCACCCTATTTGCATTGAAGCAGCGTTAGAAGCAAACAGACTCAGCAGAGGTTATGTTGATCTGAGCTGATAAAACTAAAGCGGCTTTAGAGATAACAGAAAGTCTGTCTTTCTGCAGAGAAAGAGAAGTTGTAATACTTGTCAGAAGTTGACAAAGTAACTTTTCAGAGCTGTTTTTTTATATTGAAACAGAAGAATTTTTAAAATCTATAAATTTTCTTATAAAAAAAGAACCATGCTACAAACTGATACTGGTTCTTCAGAAGGCTCTCACCATAGAAGTTGACATTTTGAAAAGGCTCAGAAACATGATGACTCAGGAGCTGAATGTGCAGCTCAGCTGTCGACTAAGACAAGCTGCATGTGTGTGTGTGTGTGTGTGTGTGTGTGACAACTTCTATCTTTGTGAGGACCAGTTTGAGTTTAGATGTTAAGTTTAATGACATGATTTCCGATCCATTTATCTCCAAAAGGCAGTTTGAGACTCCAGACTATTTTTTTTTACAGTATGAGTAAAGTTTCACTGAAATACAAAGGTTGCGTTCATGAGCATGTAACTGTGAAGTTTGGATTACAGGTTTGAAGAGTTTCTGTAAATTGACGGCTCTCAGAAGCATAGAGGTGATGTGTGTGTGTGTGTGTTTTTTTGTGGTTGTGTGTGAGTCAAATGGGAACTGATCTGTTTCAGAGGCAGCTCAGCGCTGAAAAACAGGAACTAGCTAAATTGAGCTATCAAGAGAACTTCGAGCTCTGATCTCGATCTTTCTCTTTGTTCTTAATCTGGTTTTCCATCAACTTCTCTGTCCCCTGCTTACACCATCATGCACTATCTAGCTTGGCAAACTCTTCAAAGGAGATTTATTCTTATTCTGCCTGTTTTTAATGCTTCTTCCACTCAATTTTTTCTCTTTTTCCTCATTTCTTATCTCACTTTTAGTTCTCTCCACTAAACTTTTCTATAATTATCTGTCTTTGTTCATGTTAGCCTGTAGCTTGGAATTTTTTTAACTATTAACAACACACATTTTCTTATATCCTCCATCTTTGCTTGAGACACCCCTATCTCCTTCCTTTTGGTTCAGTCCAAAAAGCAGAAGCCACAGTCAACTGTCAAATGGTCTCATATACATGAAGGGGGAAAAAAAAGTAATGTGATATTCTCCTTAAATAGATTTACACCAGAAAGTGAAACATGTGTCACATGAAACATTACATATGTAATTTGTCTTCAATAAATAGTGCAAGAAAGCGTGGTGGTGTAGCACCTACTCACAGGGCCAGTTAGTGAAGAAGCAACTAACAAGCTGAACGGCCTGAAACCTGCTTAACAGTCACAGTTAAACTCACAGCTCCTTTCTGTTTTCTCAGTTTTGCTCTCAGTACATCAGTTTATTCAGTTAAGCTCTCTGAGAAAGCGGACGGCTAACGAACTTGCTAGCCCAGTCACTAATGGCCTTTTACATTTTATTTTAACACAGTTTATTTATAAAAGATGCTATGAGGAGGCCTACAGTCAACCCTCATATCCGTCTCCAAACCAGTCTTCATTTATTTAATCTCTTGGCTATTTATTAAAATAGCCTGCTCTGTTTGAAAGTATTAGATATAAAGTATTTAGACCTTTAATAAGCCTTGAGAGTTTTTTATTTCTTTTTTAAATAGTGGGGTCCTGTTTTGTTTACCTCGCACACATGCGTGAGGAGCACACACGTGTAGGTGATGCAATACACAGGCCTATGGTGTCATATTTTTCCACAGATTAACAGGTGCTGGTAACATGTCAAAATGTGCTTTTTTGTGTCAACACAAGAGAGAGAGAGGAAAAAAGCTGGCTTTAAATATGGAAGAAATTGTCTTTGCAAAGGTTTTGTGAGGAGGAAATACACTTTGTAGGTCTACGTTGTTCAAACTTGTTGGCACATTTAACATTATGTGTGTCTTTTGCTTCTATACAATAAACTCCAAATTGTGCCTTTAAGATGTTTTATATGTATATTAAATGCTAAATTGTAAACTGACTTGATTTTTGTGTATTGTTTTTCATGTTTTTATATCATTAAGTTGTTTGTTATTATTTCCATTGATCCTCAGTCTTGTAAAAAGGATCAAATCACTTTAATAGGGTGATATATCAATAACACGTTGGTTGTATGTAGCCTACAGTGACTCAACGAGAGACAGCAGACTTCCCTACAACCTGAGACAAAGTTCCTCTTTTCTATCTTGGACTGGAAGCTTTAAATCCATTTTTTTGACATCTGGATTTAGTCACATGCAAAGATGCAAACATGTGTTCGCAAATCACACAGACGTCTCTGTAAAAGACTTCAGTCCGGCCTGTTGTCTCGACAAGATCCACGTGCACGGGGTTTTTAAAAAAAAACAAAAAATGTAAAAGTCTTTAACTCAAACTACGGCCACAAACAGCAGAGGGTGTTTGCAAAAGTTGCAGCATGATGACCGGAGTTCATGGAAAATAAAAACAAATCACGGCAGAAATTACTCACTTCACCAACAGCTTTAACGTCTCCTCAGCTCTCATGGGGATGAATATACAAATACTGTCTCAGAGGTGCTGTTTGAGCATCTGCAAAGCTTCTTTTTAGACATGTCAACAAGTGCATCACAGCTTTCAGTTTTTTTTAAAAACAAGTGGTTCAATACAGTCTGCAGTCACTGACCAGGTGTTCACAGGTATAAAACTGGGCAAAACTCCAAGTTGTCTGCAAATTCTTCTCACATTCTTCACATTACTTCTTCCACTGTCTATATTCACTGCTTGCCTTTGTATCAGCAGTTTATTTTAAAAGGGAAAAAAAGGGAGGAGTTTGACTGCTATGTGGGTCAAACAAAAAATACATTCGAATGTATTTTTAAATTAAGAAGTCAAGCATGTGAAGCAAGTCGTGAGACCACCGCTTAGCTCGCAGCGTTTGCTACCGAAAATCGTCGTCTTGTTCTTTTTCAAGTGGTTTTGCCCCATTTTTGCAACCTCACATCAGATATTAGTTTGTTCTCTTTTGCATAGTGTTTTCTTCAAACAAACAAACAACTTCTCACAACTCGTAAAACTTTACGAACACAGTAAAACAGAGATGCTCGGTTGGCTTGGCACTGCAATGCTTTAGATTTTAAAGAAAACAGCAGAAGTTTTGACTTTCAGCTTTAAGTTATTCTGACAGCATGTGAGCAAAATTAAATGACCGAACGTCGGTCCACGCTCTCAAAAACATCACAGAATCATCCTCTAAACTGACGTCTATCTACAGGACGAAAACGCTGCTTTAAAAACAGACCTGTTCATTAATGTTAAAGGTCCAGTGTGAGTTTAGGAGGAACTATTTGTAGAAACTTTGGCAGAAATGGAATATATTAGTCATTAGTTAACAATCACCTGAGAATGAGAATGTCTTCATTACCTCAGAATGAGCCTTTTATATCTACAGAGGGAGCAGGTCCTCTTTAATCAAAGTCAGCCGTATTACATCTCCATGTTTCTACAGCAGTACAGAATGGACAAACCAAATAGGCTCTGGGGAGAACCTTTTTGTGTTTTTATGAGTTTTCTGAGCAACCTAAGTCCTTTTACAAGACTGAAAGTGGAGGCCAATCTACAACTTCATCGCTGGATGCCATTAAAACTTACACACTGGATCTTTAAGATATTTTCATTTAAAAAAAGTACTTGGTTACAGTACGGAAAATGATTGTGGTCACTTAAAAACAAAAACCAACATTACTTGTCATTGATTATCTGGTAACAATCAGCTATCTCCAGTGTTTAAGTCCCTTATTTGTTGATCCATTCTTCTTCTCTGACTTTCCTTCTTCCTCTCTGGACTCTGTGGCTTTATTTCAACAAAGTTATAGTATTCCCTCCTTTGTTTCATATGGACAGAGGACAGTCTTATATTTAAGAGTTTCCACCTCAGATCAATAGCTGAACGTCAACACTCTCATAGACAACAAAACAATACAAAGTAGTTATGGAATTTAGTCTCCGAACATGTTCAATTTTTAAATCACAGTGTCTCTTTCAGCACAAACCAGGAAGCTTGACACACACAAGGAAATGATGCCACAACGGCTGTGCGCTACCTGTAGATGCCAGCCTTTTTTTTGTAGCTGTTTAGTGAGCTCTTGCAGTGTCTCTTTCAGCACTTCCGCTTCACAGTTCCCCCCATTATGACAACTGGCCCTTTTGCCCTACATTCAAAGTTTTATTTTATTTTTTTTTTTTTTGCTTAATTAGACACTCTGAGAGAATTAATTTAAACTTTTAGACTTAACAGATGTGAACACCAGATTTGCTGATAGTAAAGAATACAAAAAAGAGGAAAAAAAGAGCTTTTATGTGTCTTGCTCTTTGTTACCTTATCACTTTTCCTTTTTTTATGCATTTAAATGTCTTTTAAGCCACTCTTATGGGCTCCTCTTGGATCTTCATCTACAGTAAGGACTTTGTACCCTGAGCCTGCCGCTTTACAGCATTTTCCTGCATGTTATGGCCTGCACCATCCAGCACCCTCACTCTGAATCAGCGCTGTCAAACACACGCTCAAATATTTACCCCTCACACTGCACAGAGTGTGTTCTTCAAGGTTACAGAAGCCTGAAGGGTTTTTTTAAAGTAAAGGCCATAACGCACGGCCACATCACTGCGGAAGTTCATACACACTTGCTTCATACACACTGCTGCTGCTTAAAAAAAAGTTGGAGATTTTTATCAAAAAACCCAAAGTTGTTATCTTTTCATGTTAAATGTCCAAATTATTGCTTCAGCTGGGTTAACACCTCTTAATTCCACACCAACAAACAGCTTAAGTTATAACAATGTATATTAAAAAAAATTAAATAATGGCATACCCATCTCCGACCACCACACATTTGATAGCCTGCATCCTGTTCCGCTCAGCTTCGCCTGCGCTCTTCGCTCTGACAGAAACAGAAACGGACTCAGAGAGGAAGGTTCAGAGTCGCAGATCAGCATGCAACTACAGGAAATTGTTACACACCTCCCTCAGTCTCCTCCCTTTTGCTGCTTTTTTTCTTTTTTTTTTTTTTACTCAGTCTCTCTTCCTGCACTTTTGCACCAATTTCTCCCTCCAGTTTTGTTGTGTTATTCTTTTTTTCTTCCTCCATGACATCAACAACAGAACTTCTGATGTTAATAAAAGACCTTGTTTAAGTAGGTGAGAGCTGTAAAATAACCAGAAGGTGTTCTGAAGAGGAAGGATCCGGTGACAAAATACCCAGCTTTATTTAAAACTTCCTCTTTTGTTTGCAATCGAGCATATGCACACGCACACACACAACCCACGCACACACACGCACACACAAACTCTTTCACACTCTCTCTTACTTTTACACACACATACACCCTCACATAACCACACATACCCCACACAAATGCACATACATATGCAGTTCAGCTTAAATTTAGTTTCAGTTTAGAGTTAATTAAGATTATATTACAAAAATTACAAAACACATTGACTCCTGTTGCTGCACACACAAATTAATAATTTTAAATTAAGTTGAATAAAATAACAGTTTGTTTATAAAGTGGCCAAATAATAAAAAAAATATCTGATCTACTGAATGTAGATTTCATAATCAATGTGATAGAAAAATGGTAATAAAATTGATAGTTCACTTTCATGACTGTATTCTACATATGATGATGCTAGGGATGCTCCACTAGATGGCACCTCTGCATCATTTTTATAACTAATTATAATTTCCAAAACTCTGAGCATATACAGTAGATTTTTCACTATTTGGCCAATTCAGGTTTTTTATTTTACAGTTTTGTCAGTAAAGGTAAAATATTTGAGTTTTTAGGCAACCAGCTGATGTATTTTTCAGATTGACCATAATAAACTCTGATATATGATCATTATAATGATTACTTGTCACTGCATACAGCAGCGTCTCCCTAAATCCTTTGAATTCGAATACTTTCATATAGTAAGTTGCATAAAATGTTCTAATTGTGCTGTAAGATCACTAATAGTCTGTTTCATTTTGGTTTTCTTTACATTTTTATTCATTTAACAGACATTTCAGCAGATGTTCCACATCAATTTCAGCAACAGACAACAGATGTTTACAGATACGGTTCAGGATGCTGTGAGCAAAACCATTTTCTGAAGTACAAACAACTTCTCCAATGAATAAAGGTTAGCAGTTGTCAAGTAATCGTGACTTGGTTCCCAAAACAAGATAAAAAGGAAGAGGATATCAGCTTCAAAATAAAAATATCTGATTTGCAGTTAAAAGACCATAAATTGGAACCAACTTCCTTTATTGTCAAGCACTAAATAAGCCCTTTAGTTCAGCGCTTACCTCACTATCTGATATATATTCCTGGTTTTCGAAAGTCACTTCCTGGCCTTTGTTTTCAAAACTGTGTTTGGTAATCAGGTCAATTGTTCTGCTATATTTCAAAACTTTCTCCGTCACCCTTTTTTATGCAATGACGGATGTGCTGCCGGTGTTGCAAGAAATCTGAGGCCTACAAATGTCACATTTAAGCCACAAAAGCATATTACAAAGCCATGTTATTAAGTCAAGTTCTGTTAGTGTTGAAGAGGTTTTACACAACCTCAAAAATAATTTTTAAAAAGAGCAATTATACCTTTAATGATTGTTTCCCTTAATCTATTTCCGTAAAGGGTTTTATTTTGAAGGAAGTTTGTTCTTCTTTTCCTAATGTGCTAATGTGCTAGCTTGACAGTGTGGTAGAAGAAGAGGTGGAGTTTCAAAACAGCATTTACTTCATTCAAGTGTTTCTGCACTATGTGTTGAGGTACTCTGCATATCTTGATATCTCCACTTGACAGTGTTTTGTTTTGTTTTTTTTTTCTTTTTTCTTGGATATAAATGACTGATTGCCAAATGGGTAAGTTCTGGTTTACTTGTCCTTCTCTCTCTTTATTACAAGTTCTTCATATTTTATGTTTTATTCAAGATATCCACAAACATTTAAAACATTTATAAGCCTTTTATTTTCAGGGTTTTTTTGGTGTAAAAATGTGCTATTGTATATCTGAAGTTGAGATAATAAGGAAATATTTCATGACATTATAAACTGTGCTATGTATCTGTATTAACTGTCTTTGAATTTACTCCAACATGAGTAATTTGACTACCAGATAATAGAACTGCACTTACTATTTGTGACACTAGAGCCCTAATTTGTGGTTATTAACACACTGGGGGCTCAGATGAGAAACTGTGAAGATTTTATCATCATTAATATCCAAGCTGTTTGGTATAAGACCTTCCATTTCCTCACCCTGTAGGTGAAGTTTAGAAAAAGTTGTGATATTAAAAAAAAAGTACATCACAAATGAATTTCATTGTCTGATGCACTGTGAGAGCAGATGCTTCTTAAGAACAGTTTTTAAGGTCGTCCGTGCAGAGTTCTTGAAGTTAAAACCACAGTTTGAACTCTGAGGTAAAGTGATGCTTCATGTTGGTCTGAGCTGAGCTGAAAAGGGAAGAGGCCGTCATACTCAGAACTCACAGGACCTCTCACAGCGCTGATAATAATATAAAAAACAGAAGTCGCTATCTTTAGTTGGACGTCAGAAAAAACCACCTTTAAAGTCATAGAGCGAGGCCTTTCACTGTGTGTCTGTTGGTTGTTCTTTCAAATTAAAACTAAAATCTAAATAATGTAAATGAGGCTATAGATGACTTATTCTTGTAAGCTTGGTTGCACAATATCTGTATTGTGCAACCGATATCTGTATGTAAAAGGAAGGGTGGAGAAGTGGAAGTCCTGTGTTTAGATCATTAATACCAAACGACCAATGATCACCACAGGAAGTGATGGTAGCTACCATTTGATTAGCATTTTATCCGACATGGGTTGTTTCTCACTCAGGACAACACATGCATTCTTTTATCACATGTTGGTATCTCTGACTGTGTGAAACCAATGCTGCTCAGCTGAGGAAAAGCTACTGCAGCGCTGTCACTCGCAGGTCTAGCTCTAATGGTAGCCTGACCACCATAAAAACCCCCCATCTTATCTTTTATGCTAAAGAGAGATAAATTTATATCACTCTTATTTTTAATCTTGTGGGATCAACTCTCCGCTTGCTGAAGCCAAACAAACATGTCTAAGTTTGCCAGTGAAAGCCTGGAAGACAGACAAAAAGCAAGCATGTGTTTATTCATTAACAATGAAAAACCAAAAACCTGTATATTCTCATAGCTTATGGGTTAGGGTTATTTGTCCAAACTGTCCAGTATTACTGTACATGAAGCAAAGAAGACCAACATTAATTTTTTAATTGATGTGCATCAGAAGGTGGTGATTACTTTACTTAATGCCGAAAAAGGAGGGAAATTGGTAGTTCGTGTCAGTATTTAAAGCAGAAAGTAAGAAAAAATCTCATAGTGATAAGGGAAAACTACGCCTCCTGGCCTCCATCCACTTCAATCTGGACTGAAAAACCTCTATAACTATTGGACTGACTTTAATAAAGTGCTGTACTCTGATATTTATCTCAGAGCTTTCTTTGACAAATCTTACCTGAGTAATTAAACCCAAAAATGTGGGGGGGGATGCATACGTGAAAAGGACTGATATGATTAACACTAATCAGGTTTAAGAAACTCTGGCTCACTAAGACAGTCACCTCTGGGATGCAAATTGTATTGATGACTGAACTGATGATAACAGGAGCAAAAGTTGCCAATAAAAGCATCTGTAGTTGTTAATGGACATAAGTTACCCAGCAACCTTCAAGTATGTTTCAGAAACTAACCACAAAGCCTTGATGAAAGCTTTTTCCTGGTATGATTGTACAAGGTTTTCATGATTCATACTGTACACCACCTTTATGTCACTGTGCTTTTTTTAAAGTGGGAGTGGGATGGGATGGTGGTTTACTGAGTGGAAATGAGATCAAGAGGCCTCCACAAAGCCCGTTAGCCGTGTTTGCATATGCAACCGTGTGTTTGCAAGCGCACATCTTGTGTTTTCAAGAAACATATTCATAGTTTGGCTTCAATTTGTGGCAACACGTATCCTTTATTTGAAAACCACAAAACCTGTCTTACACATCTTCCTGAGCAACTCATCCTCATGCTGGTGCTCACTTTTTTAATATAAAACACACTGACATTGTCAGTAGATTTCTTCCAAGTGTTAACACAAGTAAAAAAATAAAATAAAATAATGTATGCAGTGATAGAGAGAAGGTGACTGTAAATCAAGACCTTACATCCAAAATTCAGAGCTTCAATGTGTTTCCTCAAATCTGCTGGTTTCTCAAAGGAAGTCTGCAGCAGTTTATGTCATTATTTTAACTGATAATCCTGATATGATGAAAGTTGTGTCTTCTGAATGAATGTGGAAAGCAGAATCTGGATTCATGAGAATTTGTTTGACGTATTTGTTCCCATTTTTGAACAGTTTCCTCAGATTTTACAGCGGATGAGAAGATGGAGCTTGAAAGCATCAAGACGCATAGGAAAGATCTACTGGATGATATCCAGGTACATACACACACACTTTATGACACACACTTAGTTGAAACACTAAAATGATTTTGTTAGCTAAAAATGCTGTTTTAATTCATTATTTTTATGTTTTTTACGCAGAAACTGATGTGTTCTTTTCTCAAATTCGAGGAAGCAATTATCAAAACCTTTTGTTTGTTTGTTTGTTTGTTTTCTGTCATTCTGCTCTGTCTAGAAATTAAAGATGGAGATAGACAATGTCATGGCGGAAATACTCAGCTTTGAGTCTGCAGAGGAAAAGTGAGTTTTAATCTGGAAAAACCCCACGCCTACCTCAGAAACCAGTTGTCCTTTTTATAGACGTCTGTCTAGAGCTCTCTCTACTTTTTTCAGTGTTACGATCACCTCAGTATTACTGTTGCTCTTCTGACAAGTTCTTACCCTGCTGTTCATCGTTACGATCTGAGGATTTTAAGAATATAATCCAAAAAATTTGCTCGATTTCAATTTGAAAGTTGTGTTTGCTGTAGTGATCCTATCAAAACCAGCGGTTGAGTTTTTAGGACATTTAAACATCTTCAATAGTATTCTCATGCTGAACAGGGAACAGATCTTAAAAACCCAGCCAATGGAATCAAAAGTCACAAATTTGTCCACAATCCCACCTTTCTGTCCTACCTATCAAATCTGAAAGCGTGTGACTTGATGCCAAAATGTCCACTGGTGCAGCACATTTAAGATTAATACCACATTGATTGGCACACAACTACTACCCCCATCTCCCAGTGTAAATATTCTATTTGTCATTTTTGTTCTGACTGAAAAAATATATAAATGTAAAGTATTAATTAAAGAGTATAATAGGTACTAATAGGTGGATTTTATCACCTTTGACATAACCAGGCTCGCTGTTTTCACCCTTTTCTACCCTGCTAAGCTAAGCTAAATGGCTACTTTAGTTACTTTGTCACTTAAATAAAACAAATATTTCATCAATTGTACTGGATAGTAACATGCCAACAAATTATGGCAAAGATAAAACAACTGTTATTTTGATGGGATCCAATAACTACAGCTTACATAAGTCTCAAGGAGTCAAAACCCTGCATGTTGAGTCTTCCCAGGCCGGTTGGTTGACTTTGACATGGTGCTGTTTTTGCACGTGAGTTAAAAAAATCACAGTGCTGATGATGATTGAGCTCACGAAAGTTGTCATTCACACCTGCTAAATGTAACACACCGTGCAGCTCTCTGACTGCATGCAACATGAACAGTCCTTGAAGTATATCTTTATTACAGTAAATAAAAAGAGGTTCTCAAAAATATAAGCAAAAAAGAAATAATATAAAAACACTCATGAAAGAAAGCATTGATAAGTAAATGCATGGTTCATTGGGTGGGAGGGGGGGGTACGGAGGCTAACATGAAAAAGAGGCTGAACTCTGCTTGTTCTAAAATGTATATATAACAGTATTTAATTGATCCCATTGCTTCTCCTTCTTTAATGATGTTTTTCTGCAGCAAGACCATAGAGAAAAGCAAACGCTTCTCAAACGGGAAGAAGAAATTCAACATGGACCCTAAAAAGGTGGGTTCGGATGCATGCGCCTGACTGTGTTTGTGTGTGTGTTTGTCGCGAGTCTTTTTAAACAAAATTAACATAAAGTGCACATGTTTTAGCTAAAATATAATAATTAGCATAAGTCTTTGTAAGAAGTGACCTCATGCTATTCTTGAATGGTTTGAAAATACCTTCTGCATGTCTCGCTGCTCGTCTCTGAGCTTTTTAAACAGAGCACCTCTGTGAGTCAGTGTGTGGACTTCCTCTCAATTCACCGCAATGAAACTGTTGTGAGTCTGTGAACTGACGCTGATGATGGTCCACAGCAGTTTCTGTGGTTTCAGTGGCACATCATGCTTGTTGCTGTTGTGGACACCGGTTTTTTGCAACACTTTACAAAGTAAAAGTACATTTGCTCTCTGCTTACAGGATTAGCTCTCTTGGACTGCCATGGCTGTTTCAGACAGATAATAGATGTTACCTTTGGGCCTTTTTATTGTTGACCTTGTATTTTCTTTAATTGACTGTAAACCTTCAATTAGTTTAGATTCCTACATTGGTTACACACAATTATAATAAAAAAAAGAAAACATTACTTTAAAATATATGAAAGATGTAGGTAAGATGGTGTTCAGCAGCTTTTTTAATCAGGTTTCATGAAAAAGAAATATTTTATATTTTGGAATGCTTTGCTACATTTTGTGCTTTGTGTGGTTTTTATTTAAGACTGCTGCTCAATAACGTCTCCCAAAACATAGCACATAACATTTAAAAGAAAGAAAGAAAGAAAGAAAGAAAGAAAGAAAGAAATTATTGAATTCAATTTCAATGAAATTGAGAAAATCACAACCTTAAACATGAAAAAAAAACAAAAAAAAACCAAAACCCTCACTTATTTACCCATTTATTTGATTTAGATTCAAGTCTGTATCTTATGTATCCTATCTTATCTGTATCTTATCTCTCACTTTATTTAGAAAATTTAGTATCAGCAGCATAAATAGAGTCAAGACAAAGAATGCATCACACTTGTTGTAAAATAAAAAATAAAAAAAGACAGCAGTAAGAGAAGATAAGATTTTATCAAAGTTGTGCATCAAATCCGAATGTCTGTGCTGCTGGAAAGATGCAAACAGCTGATGAGAGCAGCTGATATCTCAACTGACAACCCCAGACGATGACAGCCAGGAAACTATGAGTGATCATGCCTGGCGAGAGTGAATGGCAGGATGATAAGAGACGTTAGTTATAGGCCTTCTTCCTGACTGAGCTTTTGGCTACAGCTGCATTTCTTTATTTCTACATATGTGTTATTTTTGCATCTGCTTACATAGGCAACAGTGTTGCATCAGAGGTTTCTACTTTTAGAGAGGATCTGCGATTCCTTTCTGTACCCATTGAAAAAAATTCACTGAACCCTCTTTTTTGTCTCCAAAGCTGGCATTTGACAAGAAAGAGGAAGAGAAATTGGTTTTAAGGAATTGGAATTACAGAAGCTGCAAACTTGATCGGTTTTACCGACTTGAGATGAGATCATAATGAAACTGAACTTATAAAGCACCCAGCAGGCCGTTAGTGTGTTTATGTACATGTGTCTCAAGCCATAAGCTACAATGCTACTAGCTTTGCAAATTTTGGTTTAACATTTAAATCATTATCAGAAAGCAGCACAAATGAATCCACTTTGTGTGTGTTTATGTGCATGTGTGTGTGTGTGTGTTTGTGTGTTTGCATGCAGGGCATTAATTACCTGGTGGAGAATAAGCTGCTGGAGAGAACTGCTCAATCCATCGCTGAGTTCCTCTACAAAGAAGAAGGACTCAACAAGACAGCCATTGGAGAGTTTCTTGGCGAAAGGTGAGGAAGAGAAGGAGGAGGAGAAATAGGGCAGGACGAAGAAGATGAAGATGGATGTCAAGGGGGGGGGTGAAGAAGTATAGAAATGCTTAGGAAAATGAGGAGGAAGTGTAGCAAGTAAGAAGTAAGTAAAATAAATGAGGAGGACACTGAAGATTTGATGCAGAAAAGGTAGAGAGAAAAGAGAGAAATTAAATACATGGTAGATATGGGAGGAGGATGAGTAAATTATTGATGAAAAAAGTGCAAAATTCATGAGATGCAGCGAAAAAAAAAGAAATATGGAGGATGTAGATTTACAAAAGGAAAAACTGGGGGGCGAAGTAGAAAAAAGGACAGGAAGGAAAAGTAAAACACATAAAAGCAGTTTGAGGAGAGAGAGATTTTAGGGCAGGTTTCAACATGAATCACTTCCTCTGGTTTTCATGTGTCTTCTGCCCCAATTTGATCCCACAGGGAGGAGCTCCATCTCCAGACGCTGAAGGCCTTCGTGGAGCTGCATGAGTTCTCAGACCTCAACTTGGTCCAGGCCCTCAGGTCAGCTCCCTTCATCTCCACATTACACTCACTCATCATCATCACTAGCTGAATTAACAGGAACATTTGCATTTTATAACAACGTTAACAGGATAATTTTACCAAATGAAAGAGTTAAGGTGCCTAGTTTGAACTTTTGTAAGACATTAAAATAGTAAAATACTGGAGCTAACACAAAATAAATCTTGTGTAATATATAAATAATGGTATTTACATGATAAGTAAAACATTTCATGTATTTGTTAAAATACAAATACAGTACCATGATTGCACAATACAGTTTACAGTAAGTCACCAAACAACACTGGTTATAAGAGTCACAAGCCACAACCTCCAGCCACAACCTTCAGTTAGTTTCCAGTTAGTGTAAGAGGGGCTGGTTAGCATGCAAGCGTCACATTATCAGCGGAAAGAAAGTGTTGTTGTCTGCGCGAGTTAAAACGATTGTTTGCAGCTATTTGCAGGGTTATTGTCGATTGTTGGTTCATAATTTTAAACAAAAAAAAAATGTGCATCACCAATAAGGGGCACATCATTTGAAAATTAACAAGGGGATCAAAAAAATCCTGCAGTTATGGAAAATGTAGAATCAAAAATGACACAAATCAGTGACTTAAATTTGTGGAATCTCTATCTCTGGCAACGTTTCCTACCAATATTTTCTAAATTTAAATGGTTAACATTGTTAACATGCTTAACAGTGGCAAATTAGCCCCGTATTAGCGTATCTATGTTAACATTTAGCTCAAAAAATCACCAAGCATAAGCACGGCGTCACAGAGCTGTCAGCATGACTGTACAATCTGAATCTTGCTGCTCTATTTCTTGCTAATTCTCCAACTTTATGGTAGCACAATGCTAAATTGCTAAAGTGCCTAGTTAAGAAATATATGCCTTTGAATGTAATGTTTTATTCAGAGGAACAAGTTCATTATAGATTTCAAATCAACGCAGGAAAATACAAAGAACAATTATTTTTTCTAAATTAAGGGAGTTGAACATGCGCGTTCAAAGAGTGGTAGCAGAGTATTAAAGGAGTAAATTTACTCAGTTACAATGTAAATAAAAGGAAAGGAAGTCCTTGCCTTTGTTATTCTCTGCTACAGGAAAGTAATGACAAGTCTCGCAATGATGTATGTTTGTTATAAAAATGTTAGACGTATCATGCGACACCACACACATCTGATAAGCGATGTCATGCTAAAACAGCACACACCCATTCTCAGATGTGTGGTTAATGTGCAACGGTTCATATTCCGGTCACACAAACCCAAATGAACACATACAGATTGTAAGTGAAGTAAAGTAAGTAAGTAAGTACAATTTATTAATACAGCACCTTTCACAGACAGAAGTCACTAAGTGCTTCTCAATAAAAGAGGACACAATAAAATAATAAAAGACGTAAAAACACAATGAGAATGGACATACAGAGGTTAATATTACTGTGATGTGTGTGTGTGTGTGTGTATGTGTGTTTGTATGTGACAGACAGTTTCTGTGGAGTTTCCGTTTGCCTGGTGAAGCCCAGAAGATCGACCGCATGATGGAGGCCTTTGCCACACGCTACTGTGACTGCAACACTCATGTCTTCCAGTCGACTGGTGAGCTTAGCTACGTGTACAGCAGTCCACTTCCTGTCTGGACTGTGTTTGTGTGTAAAAGTGTGTGTGTGCATTAGGGGGGGATGTATATTAGCCTTTCTGACTCTATTTTTTCCTCTTCTTCTCTGACTCTATATATCTATCCATCTTATATGACATGTTATAAATGTAATGTTGCTTCCTCTTATTCCTTTGTGTGTGTGTGCATCTTCCTTTGTAACCACAGACACGTGCTACATCCTGTCATTCGCCATCATCATGCTCAACACCAGCCTTCACAACCCCTGCGTTAAGGACAAAACCACTCTGGACCGTTTCATCTCCATGAACAGAGGCATTAACAATGGAGAGGATCTGCCTAGTGACCTGCTATCGGTGAGAAACACTCGCCAGTCATGGTGTTTAAGAGATACAGCAGGAAGTTGTTACCCAGACACAGCTCAAGTTTCAAGTTTTGACCATCTATTTTCTTTTTATTTTGGTAATTTGACTAATACTTTAAAGCTATTTTATAGGACAAAGCCGGCATTATTGTCTCTCCTTTCTAATTGACCAAAAAATCAATTTGAAAGACTAAAATCATGCTCCATCAGAGGAATTATTAAAGAATATAGACAAACCACTTTAACATTTTAAAATAAAAGTCCATGACACCAGAGATGGAACATATATGACACATATCTGACCCTTTAGTCAGTCGTCTGCTCCACGAAACCCAAGGTGGGAAACGGATCTGGCCAACTGCATTGGCACCCAGAACTGAGTCACAAAAGAAGTGGGTGGGGTGAGGAATTGCTCAGGCATAGTAAAAGCATCATTAAGAAGAAGTGGTTTTAAATCTTACTTTTGGCAAAAGTCCTAAAAATTTAAATGCTTTTTTTTTTATATGACCAGTTCTTTACTTAGGACAATATGCGTACTTGAGAGCTAATGCTAATGCTAATGCTAATTTTTATTTATAACTTTTTCGCATAGGAGTCGCAGGTGTGTTCAAAGACACCACTAATGGAGGTGTGATGAGTAATGACAGTCACATAGGCTAATTACTTTTCCAATGAGTCACTGATTACACAGATTTGCCCAACACCGTCTGTTGCTAAGAGCAATGCATTGTCAGTTTTGATCCCTTCATGGACTTTTTTGATTTGTCAAAAATACAGTTGCTAGCTTAAGTTGGCAACTTTTCAAGCTTAATTTTTTTATGTACAAAATCAAATTTGCCAAATTTTTTATAAATGCTGTAAATAATTATTCAGGTTCATTTACTATATATATATATATATATATATATATATATATAGTTGAAATCTTATTAGATTCCATGTCAGATTGTGAAATAGCTGAAAGCACAATTTAAATATTTTTGCTAGACTTAAATTACTTTACATTCACTAATGTGGGTTTTCAGCTGAAGAATTCAAGTGCCAGTCTATTTGTGTGAAGTTTGTGGCAGGCAGATTTTTCATGCTTCTCACCACATCGTACACCGAGCCAGGTGCAAAAAGTATTTATGGTATTCGAGCGAATCCCTCTGCTTGATTCAATAAACCAGAGAGTGTCGCTTTCATCTGATGCACAGTTTTCATTTTTGAAGAATGCAGTTATTTTTAAAGAGCAGAAGGAACCACAGAACCACAAAACATATGATACATTTTTACTCGATCGAGGGCTGATGTGATAAACGGGTTACGATTAGGTAAAACAAAATGTAAAATAAACATGGAATACTTTGTGAAACCATGCGGTACTTTCTGCATGGGAAAAATAATACCACTCTCTGACACTTACCACATTATTTGGAACAGAAACACACACACATGTACCCACATCCAGGTTGATCTCAGGACCAGCTTCCACCTACGGGTCAGTCATTTCGAACTCTTCCCCAGACTGTAGGCTGATGCCGGATAAAAACGTGTGATAACTATTCTCACGCAATACAGTAGATTCAGCGTCACTCTGGGCAAAGACATGTTTGTGTTTTTAGAGGAAATGAAGAAGACAGCACTATTTTAACTGTTGATTTGCTGATTTGATGATTTTAAATCCTTTTTTTTAACCTTTTTTTTTTTTTTTTTACAGAAACTCTATGACAGTATTCGCAATGAACCTTTCAAAATCCCAGAGGACGATGGGAATGATCTGACCCACACCTTCTTCAACCCTGACAGAGAAGGCTGGCTCCTAAAACTTGGTAATACACCTCCTCTAAATAGTCAGTTTGTGAAAAACTTGAGATGTTTCTCAGGTTTGAACATCAATTTTTTTTTTCTTTTTAAACCAAACAAGAAGAGGGTTCACGTGCTGCAGTGCCATATCAGCTGCTGCATAAGGTTAAAAACAGGAAAGCACAGAGGAAGTTGTCAGAAAATGACCCAATATTGGAGATCACACTTCTGCATATTCTTACACTGACGTTTTTAGGTGTTGCAGAAGTCTAAAAGTTAACCACAAAAATTTACATTTGGGTCAGTTTGATGTACAATTATACTTTTTTTAAAAAATTCTCATCAGTTTTATTAACAAAAAGTAATATACTTTTTTTTTTCTTTATTTCAGGAGGTCGAGTAAAGACGTGGAAGAGGCGATGGTTCATCCTGACTGACAACTGCCTCTACTACTTTGAGTTCACCACAGTAAGACTCCCACACTGCTCTCTTTTGTATTTTTACACATATTCACTTCTTTCTTTAGCCGGATACAGACTCTCCATCGTGTATTTGTTCAAACATGCAGAATTAAACCTCTTGAGAGACGGTGTGGCTCACATAAAATGCATCTTCCACACCGCAGGCATTGTTTTGTTTTAATATTTATTATAATATTGACAAAGACCCTAAACATTTGACCTAGAAGTTCTCGTCGCAAAAACATATTTGATCAGAAAAGACCATGAGTTTTTTTATAGAACTTATTTAGGTCATTTCAAAAAGCCTCTTTGACCAGATGACCTAAAAATACATGTGATTTTTTTTTTTTTTTTTGCCTTAAAACCAACAACAACACCTCAGGATCATATGTTTCTCACTGTCACTGTAGACCTCTCTGTGTTTTGACCACGACCGTCAAAATGTGTTTCCTGGCGTCATTAAAGAAATGTCTCAAATTGTTACACCATGTGAATCTCCACCTTGTCCGCTTCTCTTTTTTTTCATCTAACCCAAATGACATTTTTACACTCAGCTCTTCCTTCTCGCTCTTTTGATACGTCACCTGACTCAATCCATCTTTTTTTTTTTAATCTAAAGGACAAAGAGCCCAGAGGCATCATCCCTCTGGAGAACCTGTGTGTGAGGGAAGTGCCGTATCCTCGCAAACCTGTAAGATCTTCACTGCCGCACTTTCTTTTGTTATTAACTTATCTTAAGGCAAATTGTACTGTATTGATTAGGAAATTTCAGTTCGTTTGATTACTGCGGTTCTGGTGTCATCTAGTACTGTCTGGAGCTGTACAACCCCAACAGTCGAGGGCAGAAGATCAAAGCATGTAAAACAGAGACGGATGGCAGGGTGGTGGAGGGGAAGCACCAGTCTTACACCATCTGTGCTGCAAGTGCAGAGGAGAGAGACTCCTGGATCGAGGCCATCAGGTCAGACCACACACACACACGCATCTCCATCCTTGTGAGGATCTTATAATGCAGTCCTTGGCTCCTAACCCCAACCATCACCACCCACTTCCTGTCCTGGCCCTAAAACTAAGTCTTAACCTTCCAATAGTCCTTTAAAGTTCAAATTTCCTTATGATCCTGGTTAGACGCTATGATTGGTCTGCACGGAGATAAAAATGCTAATTTACACTTGCAGGAAAATATATGTATGTATACGATTGTGTATGCATCCACACAAATACCAACATGTACATAATCAGACAACTTCATGTGCAACAATGCATGCTCGCAGCAGCTTGCACCTTCCTGTCGTCTTGTTTATCGGCTTAGTGTAGTTATGAGCGTTATAAATACGGAAGTTCATCCTCTTAACATTTTTATATCTATATTTAAACATTAACTACCCACACTATCTTGTATGAAGTTAAAATCATGACTTTACTTTGCTTAATCTTATTTTGACCTTTAAATTCAAACAAATCCTGACCTAGTCATTCATAACTATTGACTTTCAGTCCCTTGAAGTAATGAAAACTAGCCAATATGTCATCACAATGAATAAAATAACAACATTATCTTCAAGAAGATAGCACACACACACACACAAACACACACATATATTGTTGCAGAAGCTTCTCCAATAATGAAAATCATCTTTGCTTCAAACAGAGCGAGTATCACCAAGGATCCATTCTACGACCTGGTTTCAGTCCGTAAGAAGAAGGTGATAAATCAAGCACCTCAGGACTGAATTGTCCAGCAACCCTAATGGACATTTACGGTACTGTGCCGCAGTGGTATTCAGTCCTGCTTTAAGTTGCATTAATCAACCTGCAACAAGACAAAGCGAGGATGCTGGAGACAAGACACTGACCGCGGTTGTTCAGGCTAAAAGAAGACCTTCTATTTCCACTTCTCTTTTACAGACCGGACCAAACAGTGTCAAAGGTGAAAATAATGACTCATTTTGGTTCCTCTCATTGTCAGTCCGACAAGCCACAAAGAATTTATTGTCAAAATGGCGTCGGCAGGAACTGAGTCTTTGTCTGTGGTCATTATGGACTGAGCTGTGTGAATATTTTAGTTTTTCTGTTTACAGATTTTTATCAAAAGTGGCTGTGTATTTATGCACTTTTTAATGTCTCTACTAGGTTTAATTTCTAGTATCAGAATGACAAATTTAGCATGTAATGTCTCAGCATGTTTTCTGTCTCTCAACATTATGAAAGTTCTTTTAAGGCTTTAAAAGTTGACATTTACAAAGTTACTGTAAACAGCTTTACATCTGTCGGATGGGTCTTTATGTCTGGCATTAAAGGAGAGCTTTACACTATACGCTACTGTTGTTAGGTGTCATCTGAAGACAGTTTTTTTTAGCTTTATTTTGTAAATTAAGTTGCATTTTCAAGTATTTGAGGAATTATTATTATCATTTTGTTTTAAAAATACTGTATAGTTTTCTATAGAGTGACACAGGCTACTTGCTCTAATCAGACCAGGCCTGCATTTGTTCATATTTTATCTGTCTTCATTGGCACAGTGCTGAAGTGCAATATGCATTCTGTCTGCTTGGATTTAACTTTGATGCGTTAACTGTATATGAAAGGAATCGTTTAGTTATTGTATTGTAAATGCTGTTTGTTCTCGTTAATTAATTATTTAATAAAAATTTACTCAGGTCCTTGTTGATATGTGAGCTTGGAATCTGTTCATGGTTTAAAGGACAAGTTGACAGATGTGTTTACAGCTGAATGCACTCTGAAACTGTGAGACCACACCTCACTTCCTCATATTTATGTCTCTGCATTGGGTTTCAGCGCGTTGCATGTTGATATGCTAAGTTTACATCCTTGAGGTTGCTCCTTGAAGGGTGAAGCACCTAAACAACCTTTGTGGTTTAACACGATATTGCACATATTTAACACCTTCCTCTTGATATGGCATTGAAATATGTCGAAGTGCAAACCAAATCAATTTGGTTAAAAAAGGTAAAGTTTTTGCAGACATCTGACTGAAATAAAACCGTGATGTCTAGAGAATTAAAGGACAATATTTCACTGTGGACCATAACCAAACTCCTCACTTAAAATCAATATAGCTATGTATTTAAGGTCTTTAATGGTTTTTAAATAAAAAGAATAAAATAAATAACAAGAAGTGGGTGCTTTTTACATCCACAACTCTGTAAAGAGGATTGCAATGTGCCACTCAATTAGAAGAACTGTTGTTTAATCTCAAAAATAACTTGTTAAAAGTGCTCTGCTAAATTATTGATATTGCAAAAAGATCAGTGTTGCACATGGTTCCTAAAAAATGTAACAAAAATACAAGCAGCCACACCCCTGATGCATATGAAGGGGTGACAAAACATCTTTTCCTTTTCCTGCACCAGAAAATGTTTCTAAACACAGAAGTCTTTCGGAGTTCAATGTATAATCCTACTCGATATAACAAAAGAAGATGTGACCCACGGTGCCCCCCTGAGGTTTAACTGTCATATATTGCAATGTGTTTGATTGAAATATTTCATTTAAGTGGCAAATTTGAAGATAATTTGGTTGTTATGTACAATTTTAAGAAATATGCAGTCTTTCTTCCTGCTGATGAGATGACAACTAATTCCACTCTTGAGAATTTCCAGAGCAGGAGAAGCAGTCACAGTGATTTAGGATAAATAAATAGATCCAGTGCTCACAAGAAATAACATTTGCAGGCTCGCTGTGTGTCAGTAAAATTAGCAAGTTAAGCAGTGCGAGAACACGTCTTCCTGCTACAGTTCTAACTTCCTGTTTCAGTGTTGCACCATATCCCCCACCCTCATCCTCCCTCGCCTCCCCCCTCAGCTCAGCTCTGAGCTCTTAGCGATGGGCCTGCGGTTCCTCTCTGAAGTCTCAGCTGTTAGCAAACACCCAGAGAGCACACCCACATCACCGCTGCATCTCCAGTGTTGGAGTGCTACAGTGTCACACCACCAGGTGTCAGTGCAATCAAATGATAGATATGTTTGAACAGACATGAATATAAATAATTTTCTTGGGATGATCACATACATTTAGCTCTTTTTCTATTTAATTTTTTCTTTTTTTTAAACTTTGTGTTTTTTAATGGCACATTCTGGGTGTTTTAACTCATCATTTATTCTATGTTGTTTTACAGCCAAAGGCAATTTTTCACCGTGGGAACTTTTCTTACCTAACCTCACCTGGTCTGACTCACCAGTTGGTGACATTATGTGGGTATGGGCCTGCCATTGGATGACTTCTTCAGTTGGCATTATCCTCTTCTATCATTATCTCTATGTCATCATTTTACAGAATACCTAATAATGCAAAGTAGGCCATGGATAATTTACAGACACCAGCATGCCAAAAGCTTGTTTTCCTTTTCGATTGGAGAAAATGTGTGCAGAAAAACCTTTTTTTGGCACTGTGGAGATGGCACTGGCTGCATCAAAAAACATTAGTTATTGTTGTGTAAGAATTTCAAACAAAAATAGAAAGTATTAAAAGTATTTTTCAGCCAGAAAACATTTAAAAAGAAATATTTTTGCATCTTTTAGTGTCTTCATAAAATGACCATTTATTAAGCACAAAGAAAAAGAGGTCAAACAACTTCTGATTGAGTCAAACAGAAATTCATATGTATTATTGGTGAGTTTCTTTTAGAGATAAAAAAGAACATAGAAAAGTAATAAAGCTTTACAGTACTTTTCTGTGCACACATTATGACCCATAATATCACCATACTAAAGGGCTAACAGAAGGTGATATCTGCTCACTTTTTTTGTTTTTTAAATATGACTTATCTGTGTAAACGTATGAATCATGAAAACTTGGCAATGTCGCTTTATCTGCTCATGATTGGGACTCTGTTCAGTTATGTTTGGATCCGTGGAAGCTCCTCTTCAAAGGACAGATACGGCTCAGGTTACACGTAATTCCAGGAAAAAAAATATTTGGATGTTTGAAGAGCTGTGTTTCACCTGCGACTGCAGAAAACTGTTTTAAAGTCTCTCACTAGTTTCCAAATTTTGTTCTGTTAACATACACATTGAAACAGTTCACTCTGCTTCCAGCAGGGGGCAGCCACCCGAGTCAAACAAGAAGCAAGTGATCACCGGCAAATATACATTAACAAACCTTTCCGTGCAACAGACATCCCATAATGCTTGGACTGATTTTACATTGAAAACAAAACACACATGAAACTGCATGAACATAAACTGTCTTTGTACCAAAACGTACATTCATTTGGTCTTTCTGCAAGGCACTGGATAAAATACTCCCGATACAGTACAATGTAAGTGATGTTAGTCTTTAAAAAAAAAATCACTTTTTTTTATCCATTTCAAGAATATGTAACTTTGTTTTGTGGTCAGAAAGCAGCGAGGCTCACTTCAGGACACTTTGCAGGCTTGTTTTTTTCCACTCTTGACACCTGTGAGGAAAAAAAAAACATTGTTAGAAAAAAAGAGTTTATCAAGGTGAGAGAGGCATTATGCAGAATTCATGGCTCATGATCAGTTGAAGCTAATGTCGGTAATCCTGTTAACACTATATTACCAAATATTTGACTAAATTTATATTACTAATTAGTATCTTTGGTGTCTTATTGTTAAGTAAGAGAGTGTAATTTGATTAGAATTCCAAAGCCTGTCTCCATGAAATTGCATTTTTTTAATAAACATTTTGAAATAGCAAATTTACATGGGAGAAACATAAGACAGCCAATTTATGTTTCCCATAGCTTAATGAGATGTTGTGAAAAAACTTCTCAAGTTGCAAAAACAATGATACTGAGTCTATAAATAAAATGTCACTGAAGACTTTTTCTTTTGTTTTTTGTTGTGCCAAAATTGGTACAATTTGAACATCACGTATCCAGACAGGGATTATGCTGTCGACACATTGTAATTAGGAATCCAAATTAGTGGCGTATTTAGTAACTTCTTAGAGACAGGATGTGACCGCTCAAAATGAGGACAAGACAACTGACTGTAACTAGTTGCATAATGTATGTTTAGAGAGCATTGCAGAGCTGAGAAATTATATATTACAGGGGACAAAACAAAACAAAAAAACAGTTTGCCTCCTTCAGATAATTGTTTTATAATTATTCATTCTTCATTCATTCATTCTACTTCATTTCTGACTTACTCTCATTGTCCTTAGCAGTGTTGACTGTTTGCTGGGAATCTGTCCTCCGACCCAGTTTAGAGAGATTCCTACTCAGTTTGGACTGTGATTTCACAGAAGCTTCGTGGTTGTCGCTCTCACTGTTTGTCAGGCTGTTAACCGAAAGCTTACTGGATGATTTCCCCTGGGAGAATTTCCTCTTAAAATTAAGCCACCCCTTCTTTTCCTGCTTGACTCCATTAAGTTCCTGGGAGATTTCGCTTGGAGCTTCCGAGGGCAGTGAATTGAGCCGGTCCATCCTTTCACTGCTGGCCACTGGTGGCCTTTCTGGATCTAGCTCCTCAGGAGTCCTTGCCAGAGTTGACCCTCTACTGGGTCCACGCTCCTGCAGCGACCCCGGTCGATGAGGGATGTCTCCAAATGCCAGTGCGTATTTAGGGTTGTAGTATTTGTATGCAGGAACCTGGATGTCCGCTTTTGGTGAATCCCCTAAACTAACCTGGAAGCGGGACGTGGTTGCTGGTAAAAGTGGGCGTTTGGATTCTGCTCTGGGACGAGTTGCGGTGGCTAAATTAGAAGAAGGGCGGCTGACGTGGAACTCCTTGTAGAGGTCCACCTTCTCAGAAATAGCGTAAAGCTCACGGAAGTCCTGGTCAAAGAAGTCAACCACCTGTCCAGTCATCACGGTGATCATGTTTCTGTCCATACGTGACGTACACCAGGAGAAACTGAAACAAAAAACAAGAGAAAATCCTATTAGCCTCAGGTTAACTTTGTGCTTGGTGTAATATAGAAAATGCTAGCACCCTAAAAAACAAAACTAACATGACGTACATTACACGGCAAACATTAAACCTACAAAACATCAGCAGAAAGCATTGCTATTGTGAGCACGTTAGCATGCTGAGCTTAGCTTTTAGCTTAAAGCACCACTGTGCCTAAGCACAACTTCACAGAGTCACAAGCATGACTGAAGACTCTTCTTTATTGAACCTTGTACAGGAGTTCAGACTGCAGTCAAGTGCAGCTCGCCCAGGGCGTCAAGTGCAAGTCAAGCACACCTTTGGTATTTGCTAACCGGGCTTGTCTCGCTAACTTAGATGTGATGTTATCGTACATTTTGCTAAGGTTGTTAGGGGTCATGAATGGAAAATCGGTAGGTACTCTCCGTTATGACGCACAAAAAAAAAAAAAATCAAGACATAACGTTTACACCAAACAAATTTGGAATTTTAGACGACCAGTTGGTTACTGATTTAGCTTGTTCAGCCTGTTTCATTGCCCCTATGTATTTGTTTGTTTGTGAAAGAAAATGAAAATGAAACTCAACAAGTTGCTTTCAGCTTTTATCAGTGTCTCAGATTCATGCAAAAGTCACCAAAGACAGAAATGTTCAAATCTCACACAAAGAGATCCAATTCAATTCAATTTTTAATTTACTGTGTAACTAATACAAAATTAGCCCACACAATTAACACATGCAAAGCAATAGAACATAAAACAAAAAGATAAAGTATTAAGTAAAAGCATGGACTGATTGTACACAGAATCAGACCTTCACACACACTCAGATCTCACCTGTACGAGCCAAACATGACTTTGTCTCCATCCACCAGCATGTATTTGTAACAGATCGAACCGGGCAGTCTGCCGAATGACAGGCCGAAGCCGATTCCCTGGAGTGATCTGGTTCGGATGTTCTGCAGCCACAGAAAGTCACAATGTGAACAGGGTGACATTATAGAAAAAAAAAAGTTTTCTGGTTTATGGTTGAAACCTGATAATTTCAGGACCACCCCCCCCCAAAAAGGCCCTGCTCCTTCTGCAGCCATAAAAATAGCTGGTCAACTAAATGTCAGCTATGTTTTAACTTCAGACTAAACCAACAAACACTTGTTTAGATAAAGTACTGTACATTCAAAAAGCATATTAATGATCTTAAAAAATTATAAATAAATCAGAAATAATCAGAATCAGAAATACTTTATTGATCCCTGAGGGGAAATTGCCTTTTGTTACAATTCTCCCATTCAAAAGTCTTAAAAGAAGTAGGAAAGTATAAAAATATATCAATAAAATTTAAACATAAGTACTTATGTAAAATAAAATATCTAGACA
>JAPZDV010000020.1:12003299-12014929 GCA_029814665.1 Acanthurus lineatus | reverse complement strand
TTTGTGACTTTTCAGCGGTGTGTGCCTCGCTCACTCGCTCTTGCTTCCCGGTCGTCTCCTCTCTCCTCCGCTGCGCACACACACACACACACACAGCACACACGCGTTGCTCTCCATTGATACCGACTACCTCTCTCTTTTTCTGACTCTCTCTCTCTCTCTCTCTCTCTCTCTCTCTCCAGCACGCACGCGCGCACACGGTCCTGTTAAAATATTCATTTCCGACACCTCAAAGGCCCTTTTGCCTCCCACCTGTATCCTGAGGCGGAGACACGACTTGTTAAAAGAACGGAAAGACACAAACACCTATAAATAACATTTATTAGATGCTCAACATACCCAGCAGATTAACTGATTTCTTGAGAATAAAATTACATTTTAATATTTAAAAAAAGCCAAATTAAACAAAATCATAGCTGCACAGAAATGAAATGAGACCGGTCATGTCTCACGTCCCTTTTTTTCCCCCTCCTGAGATGAAATCCCCCGCGGAGCCCGTCCATGTTTTGTGTGTAGGCTCAAGCGGCGACCGAGCAAACTGTTGATACCCCCCCTACACCCCCACCCCACCCCCATCCCTCCACCCTGCCTGCCTGCTTGAAACGCACGCGAACCCTCCAAACCGCAACAGGCAGGCTTGCTGCCTGTTTTTTTTTTTTTGGTCTCCGGCAGAGTTAAGCAGCTTCACCGGTTTGGATCACATACGTCTGAATGTGCGTCTGAGCTTGAGGAATTCCCCGAGTTTGGTTGGAGGGACGGGGAGAGCGCAGTTTGTTGGCGGCCACGGCGAATGATAACCTTCCGTTAACGCGCTTTACCTGAAAATCCATCAGGGGACATCGTTTCAGGAAACCTTTCGGGCGTCGCGAGGGCGTTGATTTGGAGTGGGAAGGCGGAGGGCACTGGGGGCTCGCATGGAGACACTCCTGCGTGTCTTTTTTTAATTTGGATTCCTTTCGCCATCTGAGGGTTCAGCGACACCGACCTGCCATCCGGAGCTGAGCGTATACCTCTCCGGTCTCCCCGGCGCAGCGCGTCAGTCTGCGCGGATGGAGCGATTGCTCCCTTAGGCAACTTGGATATCGTTTCTTGGGCCCCTTACAAAAGGTTTTACCCTCTTTTCGGTGAACTTAACAGTAGAGAAAACACGTGAAAAGGAAAAAAAAAAGGACGGGAGAGACACCTGAATCACGAGGCGCACTGCACTGCCGCCCGGGTTTGATGCGCGCAGCTGTCCAATCCATCAGCCTCTTGTTTCCTCGCGCTCCAAGAGCTGCTGTCTCACAGAGTTCTGCGCAAAACTGAAAAGGATCAATCGGGAGACGATCAGCCGGAATGCTTTGAACACAGCGATGCTCCAGCTCGGATATTTGCCTTTGGTTTAAGGGGGGAAACCCGTTCGGATATCACAGCTCTCCAGAGGAGACAGCGGAGGCTCTGGAGTTAAACATCAGGGACCGATAAGTCGGAAAGTAAACCTTATCATTTCGGATTACCAGACGTTTTTTTTTCTCCTGAACAACGGCAGACGCACTCTTCTTTAATGTCTGAAAAGGTAAAAAGCAAAATTTTGTAATTTTAATCGCTTAATCTTCAAGCAAGCATGAGCACAAAAATGCGTTGGTGAAATGTGATCCGAAGTTGATGATAAGAAATATTACCTCCATTATAAACAAACATAAATAAGGTTTATTCTCACACACGTTTGGTCTTAAGGTGCGATGTATCTTCTTACTTTTCAGCATCAGTATGATGCTATGGTTTCTGTAAGAAAATCATGTGACAAAAATGAGAGACCGATAAAAAAATTGCCAGAGAAAGACAGTTGATGTCAAAAGACATGAGAGTAACATTACATACGTTGTGCAGTGTGTGGCTATATGTTTTATTTCGGTTCATTATCCGTAAAACAGAATGTTGTCATGTGATTGTTGGACCTGTGTTGGTTGAACTGAATAGAAGCGCAAATCCATCTGAAAAAAAATGTACTTTTCAATCATGTGACGCACATGCAAGTCAGTGCAAACGCATAGTTGATAATTAATTTCTATGTTTTAAATATAGCTGTGGGTCAACAGGTCCGGAGGCGCGTCTCTCTCTCTCTCTCTCTCTCTCTCTCTCTCTCTCTCTCTCTCTCTCTCTCTCTCTCTCCATCTTTCTCTGTGTCTTCGGTCTCTCTATCTTTGTTTCTGCACATCTTAACTCATCTAAAAGACACACGAATGAAAATAAATACAGAAAAAAATATAATCGATCCTGTTTACTTTTGATTTGTGCGATACTGAGCCGGTTGTGTGCGCAAAACCTTTGCACTCCCATATGTATTGATTTTCAGGAGTAAGGCAGTCAAACAGGCAACAGGGGGCGCTCTTTCAACTGATTTCATCCATCCCCCTTTTTTTTTCTTTGAATCCATGAGGTTTAGTGCGGCAAGTTACATATGAGATAATCTGTAATGGGTATTTTTCATATAGCCTGAGCCACAGGAGCAATATGATAAATTGAATCAATACACCAAATAATGATGAAACATACATCATTTTTCTATATTTCTATAGTATCATTAATCATATATTTATATGTATGTGTGTGTATGTATATAAAACACACTTATTCTCACACACACACACACACATATATATATATATACATCAGGATATTGACTAGACAAAACATTTTGTGTATCAATAACGATACACAAATACCAAATACGACTAAAGAGTAAAGATGCAAGAGAAGGGAGGCAATTAAAATCCCAGTAGATGACATTTCATCTCATCTTTAAGGATGATCAGAAGGAGGGGTGTAATTGGCTCATTACTCCCTCCCCTGTGCATGCTTGTCCTATCAAACAAGAACAATATTGATGACAGCAAAATGACACCTCTATTAAAAACCTTGACACCCCAAATGCCTTTTCTTTTTTCTCTCCTGTCAAATTTTAGCTGTAAAACTGTTTTTTTTTCCCCTTGTTGTGAAACCAATGATTTTTTTGCTTAACATCCACAAGGGTGCTTTTACCTCCAGTAGGTTAGAAGAGTGAGGTTTGTCCAAAAGGCTGCAGGTACAAAAGGGTTCGTTTGAGGTTGGTGATTGGCAGCAGAGGGACAAAGGCTTTCAGCTCTCCACCATTGTGGCCCCAAGAGAGGCTGTGAATTCCCAGCAGTCTCAGCGGAGCAGCTCGACAGTCGTGACATTGTTCTCAGTGTTTCCCAGCTGTAGATATGTTGAACCATATGATTTTAAGCATGAGTGGGAGAAACATTGACATCAATCAAAACTACTCACCAAACTGACACTTTTTTTGGACGAATAAACGTCACAAAAACCAGCAGTTTTGCTCACTCACTTGTAGGAGTTTTCCCCGGTATCACTGCAAACAAAACTGAGGGTGGTCCCCTCACAAATCAAACATCATATGTGCTTTGTAATCCATAAATAGAAAAGGAAGGACCATTAATGCCTAAACTTGCCAAAATGCATTTATGTATTCATTTATTACTAGTAACCAGGGTCAATGCACATCATTCATAGCATAAGTTGGCAACTGCACATCAATCTCTTTGTAGATTTAGTCCCTTTACATAATAGATTTAACAAATATACTGCAGACAGCTACACTGTAATCAGTTTTTAAAGGTAGTAAGTGTTTATGCTGAAAGGAATCCCAAATACAAGCTCTACGTGCGAATGTCAACACACTCCCTGCAACGTGAATCCTGATCCCCACAGGTTTGAGTTTATAAGATGCAATGACAGGAGGCATTTGGATCAACAAGAGTATCTGTGTTGAGCAAACGCCAATGATGTTGTGGTTGCATGTCTATTTAAATTTCCAGCAATGCAAAAGTTTTCATTTAACTTGATGTGTTCTTCTGGTTTTGTTGGCCATTTTTAAATGTAATGAAAGTTTGAAAGTAGATTTCAGCTCCCTTTCAATACTTTGCTCTTGTGTGTGTGTGCTCAAACTTCCGGACCTGTCAACCTTTCCACTTTTTTTCCAGGGATTCTCCAATATTTCACCTCTGCTCCCGCTGGCATCCTGTTTAAATATTTTCCCATAAATCCCCCATGTATTCAATCTGCCCCATTTTTTTCCCTGATTTCCCTCCAGCGCAGCAGATAGCAGAGCATCAGCTGTAAACATCTACTGATAAGCAGTCATTCAATCAAAAAGCACATATTAAAGAGGAAGAAAGATGAAGGTGAGATTGGTGGACAACCTGCCAGAAAGGCTTAAAGTCTGTGCAGGTGGGCTGTGTTAGAGGAAACTTACCCACGTAGAGTCAAAAAAATATTTATTTTGTAATATGTCACAGAGGTTTTAGCCAATCAAACACAAGGAGAAAAAAATATTGCATATAATTCAGTGTTATCATTTCTGTTTAAAGAACGCAGGGATGTTCAAAACATCTCACTTTAAAGCAGGTTTATGAATCTGACCACCTAAGTTACTTTATGTTGAAACCATTCAAACCAAACCTGTTTTGCTCTGATATTTCAAAGCAAGTGTTTGCCCTCTGAGGCATTTTAGGATTCACAATTTTTACAGGACTTAATTTAAGATATACCTGGACACGGGTGGGATGGCTTCAAGCGAAACACTGGAAAATTTCACTTTTCAAATCCAGTTGCTGGCAGGTTTGCATGCTACAGGCGCTTAAAATGACGCAAAGCTGAATGACTGCAACAGATGTTTGTTCTGGAATTTCTTAACTTCTGGCTTAGAAAAAGAAAGTGGCTTAGCTCATTCATGTAAAACCAAACTTCTGTCTATCCAACACAACTACTGTTGCTTTCAGTGGCTCATGGGACTCATGTGGTTTTAGTGTGGATTAACGCCGGCTGGAGACCTTTTTAACTGGATGATGTTTGGATGACTGGATGACACGGCTGCTGAGGCAGAGATAGAGAAAGAGAAGTTTTGTGTTTGCAAGGAAGAGACACAACCAGTGAACACAGAATACTAAACTGGGCAATAACTTTTTTTGGAGAGAGACATCATTCAGTATCTTTCCACTGATTATTCAGGAAACTGTTACCAGTAGATAACTACGCATACTTTTGTCTGTGGATGTTGTTTTTCTCTTTTGTTGCTGGAAACATTGCCTAGATACAACGTAAAAACAACTATAAAAATGAGTGTTTATTATAGCTTTTACTGGCTGCAGTTTCTTAAACAAGCTGACGTTCAGCAGGTATGTCCAAGTGCATGCGAGCGAGTAGGAAATATTAATGATTTATGAAAAGCAGAACAAACTGTGATGGAAACAGCTGATAGCCGTGTTGTGGAGACCAGACAGTACATTGCATTCTGACACTGACTGACTTGCAGCAGCGACATCATGACCTTACATATGCTGCAAGTGGAAGAGTGCAACCAACGGAGCACAACATTTAGAGAGCTATAACGTCGCTGTTCAAATTTAAACTGAGTGTTTGAGAGAACAATCACGAGAAAGTGAGCACAAGAACAAATTGACATTCCCTCAAGGTCGGCTTCCCGCCTTCCTTCCCATCTAATCCTCTTATCCACTGAATCAACTTGGTCAGACACCATTTCTCCGGCCAAAGTGGTGGTGGTGGTGTGGAGAGGGGTGGAGGTCCCAGGCCAATGGCGATGAGCCAATCAGTTAGTGGCTGAGGAGGTGTGTGTGTGACCCACAGTGCAGAGCTCCATATTGTCTTCAACAAAGGGTAAACGGGGTCACCTTGGGATTGCTTCTGCACGTGCATGTGTGTCTATGAATGTGTGAAATGGTTTTTAATCTTATTTTGTACTGGTCATTTCTTTGCAGGAGAAGACACGCTTGTTGAATTGGTGCATGTGTGTGTGTGTGTCCAAAGTAATGGTACAGTAATTGCCTGTCTTAAATGTGGTGCTGTGTGGAATTTTTCACCCTTACTGACCCCATGGAGCAGTGTTTTTGATGAATGGGTCCCAATTTTGTTTATCTTGGACTCCACATATAAATGCATTTGTACAATCGGAGGCTGACAAAAGATTTTTACTGCCAAATGCAGAGTTTGGTAATGCAATAAAATGTAGCGCATGTAAGTCATAAAATATGAAGAAGAAGAGGACAAATCATGTAGCGTAATTGTAAATTAACACTCCAATTCCAAAGTAGTTGGGATACAAAACAGAATGCAGTCATTTGCAAACAAACTGTGCTTACAGAAAACTGTGTTATGAAGTGTTTGCAAAGTGATGAACCTCGCTCCGCTCCTGTTTGTGGACGACTGAGCCTGTTAAGGATGCTCTTTTCATACCATACCTTTATTTTAGGACCTGTTTCTCTGAAGAATGTTCCATATAGGTGTTATTTGACCACCACAACTTTCACTTTCACTTTCTTTTCTTGTTTCCATCAGAATTTGTTTGAAACACGTAACAGACATCAAATTTTAAATGTATTTACAAAAATCTATTTAGTTTATGAGGTAAAACATTACATATTTTGCCTTTGTACTGTTTTTAATGGATTTAATTTAAAAAAAAAAAAACAACTCAGATTATCACGTTCCGTTTTTTTTTTCTATAAAGTTCCACAACTTTTGGAAAAGGGATAGTTAATTACAATGAACTTCACAGATTTAAATTTTCAATCAAATAAAAAGGGATGATATGACATTCCTTACTTTTACTCAGTCCCATTGGTTTACAGTTCGTGTTATCAAAAGTTGATGTGAGTAAAATGTCAAGAGACATAGAAATGTAGCTGCTAAATGTTGGAGAGTAAAGACTGTCAGTGAAAATGTGAATATAAACTAGATAGGTTTCATAATGTGTATGAAAAAGTAACTTTGCAGATGTTTTTTTAAGGAAAAAATATAAAAATATTGAACATGCCTAAAGGATACAAACATTTTTTTATGTGAGAAACACTTAATGTAAACTTGTCATAAATAAAACATTGACTTTTATGGCAAAGATTCTAATTTTCTTTGAGTTGCTGTTTAAAATATTTACTTTATTTTAAGTTTCTTTAATGAAATGTATGTTTTTTTTTACAACATGTTCATACTTGAGGTGATTAAGTGAGGGAGCTTAGTGATCTTACGTACGTTACCTGAGTGCTGATAAGTAGAAAAAAGCACAAAAACAATTAATAGAGTAGGAATCTCTCCACATTCAGCCTCAGGAAAAAACATGCCGTTATCTTGCAGTAGCATGCGGGATGGAAATAAATCCTCAGGAGATGGGCCGCTCTCTTCAGAACAATGTCAGCCCTCCTCACAAGGCTGTCATACCTTTCCTGAACTATGTCAGTACATATGAGATTACTCCTGACTGAGGAAGCTCCCACCTTGTTTGTTGGGCATTCAGAGAAATGAAAATCCACTTAGCTTTCCTGCTCAATGATGTTCAGATCTGGTCATTAGGGAGAAAGGTGTCTGACCTCATCATGGATGTCAAGAAGGCAGTTTTGAGTTTGTTCAGAAATGTGTGCAGGGGGTTTGATCTCGGTATATTGCATCAAGGAACAGTGATGAGTTTTATGACCTAATGACTTCCAGGAGATAGCAATCTGTGTTATTACACAAACACTACATTGTTAAACATACAGAAACAAGTCACTGTGGGTTCAGGACGCCCCCTTTTTTAAAGTTAGCCTGTCCTGATGAAAGGGAAAATGATGAAAGAGACTTGCATTATTTTTCCACTGCCAAAGGCTTTGGTTTGTGCTCTTGATACCAGATTAAATGTCACTTTGTGCTGGTCGTGGATTCTGAATGACAGCCCTGCTCCAACACCACATTTGGGAATTTGTTCATGTGGAGTTTTTTGTTGCTGAAACTGTCACCAGGGTGTCATTTTGATCCCTGCCATTCACCCCTTGAGTCTGTAAATTCATGCATTTAGCAACTTTTCTGTCGAATCGTTATCTGTCCCTGCCAGCGAGCTTTGACTTATAAACTCCCTTTTCCTCTTTGCAAAAAGCTGTTTACTTTCATGCCATGTTCAATAATTTAGCAATTTTTGTGACAGATGCACCTTCAGTTTGAATACCAACCGTTTGACTCTTTCAGACCTCAGTTACCTCGAGGTGTGTTGATTTTGCAGACTCTGACTTCGTAAATAAAAGGTGGTGACTATCTTTATCACCTGATACTTGTTGGTGTTTCATTTAAGCAGTCCTGAGAGGGGTTATGTTTTCTGAAAACAATACATGTGAACATCTCCTTGAACCTGTGCTGAAAAGGTCATTATGAGTAACTGGGTAACCCTTGAGTTGCATAACATTACCTCCCAAAAATATCAAGAACCTGTTGTGTGCGGAAAAAAAAGGAAAAAGAAAACTGTGGAACAAACAAGTAGGTGAAATATGTGAGAGTTCTGTTTTTTTTTTTTTTGCAAAATGTTGACATTTACTCGACTAAAATCTATAATTATTAAACTTGCATTGCTAGAATTTTGCACATGAACATCCAAAACATTTAAGTCCTTTTCAAACAAAATCACACAGTGCTGATGAAGTGTATCCTCGCCTGGTAAATCTTTGCTTTTTGTAATATCAAAGTGTTTTTTAAATCTTTGGTTTGTGGTGACATTTTTCAACCCTATTTATTTATTTATTTATTTTACAATAAAAGGTTATAATAATGATTATAAAGCAAAAAAAAAATAGCAAAAAACAACTTTTAGTCAAAAGACAAAGAATTATTTATTATTAACCCTTGTAGAGTTAAAGTAATGTAAATATTAATATCTTTGTTGATGTTGTTTTTGTTTAGTTATTTCATTAAGGTGCATCACTGTTCAACTTCAATAGCAGACTGATGCAGAACCAGATGTTTTCAATTTGTATTTGGGACTTTCCCAAGAATGATCAGAAGCTAAATTTTATGGTTTGTTACATCAGCAATGCCTTTTACATCAGCTAGCATAGATTGAGCGCATGAGCAGTGTTTGTGTAATTACTTTAATTGCCAGTAGGGGTGACAAAAGTGCTGCACTGCAGTTTTAATGCAGAAGTTGATTGAAAATGACAATGAAAATAATTATTATTCCTCCAGTTTTTCATAGTTAAGGTGCCCCAGCTCATGGAAGAATGAGCACCCCAGCTAAGTCATTTTTTGACATATTGTTGGATTTCAAGGAAAATGAGCAGTGGAGCAAAAGTGGGGAGACGGTTTAAATCATCATCTTGCAACTGCATTGATAACAAGATTTTTTTAGGATCTGTCTACTTGATGATTTATGAATCCATTGTGTTATCTCTCAGCTCTGAAGAAATTATTAAGAGCCCTGTGTTGCTTTTCTCCTCTGCTAACCACAGAGGAGACCTTATTGAAACTGAGTGTCATGTTGTCTATATGGATATTCAAGATTGCTCACAAGACCATGTGCTGCAAGAGTGGATGCACTTATGGGTAATAGTGTGTTCCACATCACCTGTGGGAGACGGATTGTTAGGGTTTCTCCTCTTGTCCGCCCTGCAGCACTCGGTTCAGTGATGGGAGGAACTCTCCACACAAATAACCCTCAATCACTGCAAGGCTCACTGGAATCAATATGTTCTAATAACTCAGGGGCCCCTGACCCTGACCACAGATCATTATTGCCCTCTGGAGGCTGACACACATATGCACACACACATACACACAAACACACACTAACATAAAACCCACATACAGGTGCAATCTTGCACCAACTATCCCAAAAGGCTTCATCACATGAAATCCAGGACATACACAGACATACATACACACCGACACACACACACACACAGACACACACTCAGTGCAGCCCAGTGGTGCAGGGAGAATTGAGTGCCAAGGGGCTGAAAGATACAGGAGATGCAGTTTGGGAAAATAGTTGATGAACAGAGCAAATGACAAGAAGACACTGTGAATGTTGTTTCTTTGTGTTGTTTTATTGTCACCATTATCACCATTTTAACACAAAAACATCAGGTAGCTTTAGTTAATGGTAAAATACCATATTTGTACAATTGAGCACATGGTAGAAATTTATTTTATATATATATTTTTTATAAAATCTTGTCTTGATGGTTGCTTGGTTCACCACTTTAGTCCAAACTGAAATATTTTAAACAACTTTTAAATTTAAAACCACAGACTTTGCATGGATCATCCATGATCCCTAAAGAACAAGCACTACTGACGGCAATGCCTTTACCTTACCATCAGCAGATTGTGATTCAAATGTCTCAACAAGTACAATAAATGGCATGCAATACCTTGTTTATATCTAATTTCCTTGAAAAATTAATATGTTTCCAGCTGCACTTTGTGTGAGAATTGGCAAATGTTGGCACACACTAAAGTTGAGGTGTTCAACCTGGGAAACATTGCACCATCTGAACATTAGCATGTTTTTATGATTAGTGAGGGACGTGTTTATGCTAACAAGCTGACAGCTGTGTGCAGCTTTGCAGGGCCTCCAGCATGAGTTTAAAGCCGAAATACTGTTGCTTTATAATTAAACTCTAAAATGTAGACTGGACAATGAACTAGAGCTACACTTATTGATTATATTTTTCTAATTAAAGATCATTTTTTTGATCTATGGTGTAGTTTAAAGAATTTTAAAAAACAGTTTTAATTGACTAAGAGTTTGTCGCAAAATAGAGTCAATAAATTGTTTGTTGAGCCGACAGTTCAAAACTCTACAGACTAAACATGAAGAGAGCAGCAGTCCATATATATGAAAAACTTTCACTAAGCAGTTTGTTTTTGCTTTATAGTTTGTTTTATTCCATCTGTATCAATTATTTTAATATTAAAAAGACACCAAACACCTAACCTAAACCAGAACAAGTCATTTTCTGTCTGCTCTATCTTTCGCAGTTTATATTATGCATCAATTTGTATGGTATATGTATTTGAGCGTGTGTGCAATTTTTTTCGAGGAGGTTTTTGTAGTATGTGTGTGTGTGTGTGTGTGTGAGGCTATTCCTGTCCTGTCTCTGGTTCCAGCCTTAATAGTGTTTGTCGTGGAGTGTTTGTGCTTCTCCCTCCATCATATCTATATATAGACCTCTGTCTCCCTCATTTATAGAGGCCTTGCTCCTTGAACACACAAACCGTTATGACGACTCTCCATCAGCGAAGCACGTCCTCGACTCCCAGACTGCTCTAGGGTCTGCACAGGATTTTTTTTCTTCTCACACTAACAAGTGGTTTGTGCTGCTTGATAACACCAAACTGGATGCACAAATTTGTTTTCAATCAGTCAAATCAAATCAATCAGTCCTGAAGATGTTATTATTCCCCTGGAAATCAACTGAGAGAGAGGGAGATTTTGAAGGTCTGTGTGGATTAACTCTTATCCATTGATCCCTCTCCCAGCAGCAGGACCAAGTCATTTTTTAAGTGTTTCTTTGTAATATGTTATTTTGATCTGAGGAGATTTTTCAGCCACGGTCCAAATTTTTAAATGATTTTTTGGCATTTGGTGTAAATTTCCCTCACTGGTCTTAAAAAAAGAATATAATAACTCCCTTTTTTTCTTAACTCAGTCAACAGCTGAGCCAGCACCTCCTCAATGACAGATATGATCAAATAGGGTCAAAAGTGAGTTTATGGGCCAATTCCAATTCCTATCTTAACCCTCAATCTTAACCCTCAAGCTCAACCCTCAATCTTGGTAGCCCTCAAAA
>JAPZDV010000020.1:11984920-12003199 GCA_029814665.1 Acanthurus lineatus | reverse complement strand
GCACTTCGCGGGAGTGCGCATTTTTGAGATTGAGGGTTAAGATTGAGGGTTAAGACAGGAATTGGAATTCACCCTATGAGTTTAAAGGGTTTAATTTGAGCTGAACTGAGTAAATTTGAGAAGAATTCAAATGCAAACATACTCAGATTAAAGGTACAACATGTTAACTTTTTGTCAACCGTAAGCACTGTCGTTGATTTTGAATCTTGCTAGCATAATGTTAGCTTTCTGTAGCGCAGCTGAGTGAGCAGCCAAGTCATGTCTAAGGTTTGTCCTTTGTACTGAAATATGAACATTATTTCCATTACTTTACAATTTAACTTAAAGGCAGAGACTGTTCCTGGTGATAGTCAAATCCTCAGGCAGGGTTTGTGAAAAATTTAGAAAATATTTATCAATATGCATGAAAATATGAATTATCGTCTATTTCTTTTTGGCAAGTGACCATGGCATAAGATGGATAATGTGCTTTAATGTGTCTGTTATCAATTTTATCTTCCTGATAAAGGAGACCTAGTTTTTTTTAAATCTGTTTCTGGTGGAGAGTAAAGAGCAGCGATGATCACGTGCACACACAAACACACAGATATACACACACACTAAAAATGACTAGTCTTTGAACAGAACCTTAATTAACCGGATTGATCAGACCTGTGCATGTGTGTGTGTGTGTGTGCTTTAGAGGACTATTGTAGGTTAACTGGTAGAAAATACCAGAGGGCATTTGTGGGATACATGAGATTTCCTAGCACGTTGCATGGATATACTTTATCAAAGACAAAATGAAACAAAAAGTGCCTTTTTAATCCTTTTAGATAACATCACCAGCATTTATTAGTTCATTGGTTAGCGACAGCATGGTGCGTTTATGTGTCAGTGAGTGTTTGCCACCTCAAAACCTTGTTTAGTTTCCCACTAACACTGGACACAGACCCACTGACCAGATTTTTTTGACTCAGAGTAAAGTGTTATCCATGGCAGCTCAAGATTTTGAGCAAAGGATTTGACAGTGGACTGCTTTAACAGCTACACCGAGCACATGATGGGCTTGAGGGTTTGAGATTTGAGATACTGCAGTTCGTGTGGTGCATCTGCCTGCTCTGGTAATGGAAGTGAAAGAGGTGTTAAAGGAAGCAAATAGTCCTTTATGATTAAATGGAAGGCTCATGCAACTCTGAATCACTTCCATTCTTACTGTTTTTTATGACGCACCATCTTATCAAAGTTCAAATCAAACTCCTCCAAAGTGATGATCTTGTTCACCCATTAATACATCCATACATTAGTAACGGGACCTGGATACTCTCAAAATATTTCTCTTACCTGAACTTTGGTAGCGTATTTCTTCTTTTACACTTCCTGTATCACTTCTAAATTCTATTTCTTTGCCAATTTTTTTACAGCAAGTTTAGGAAGAACTTACTTGGACTTGGACTGTTGCTTCGGAGGTTTTGTTTGTCCTCCCCACAGAGAGCTAGCAGGGCGACACAGGAGCAGAGGGGAAAGGCATCTGTTCTTTCCTCATCGGTATGCATAGAGCTTAGGTTTTGTGCCGAACTATAAACAAAACCCTAGCTGAGACAACCTAGAGTTCACCCACGAGCAACGGCCAGATTCAAGCAGATTTACGCCGGTTTTGACTGATATTCGTCCCAAAGAGAGACACCGTTTAATAAGGTCTCTGGAAATGGAACATCATAGCATTTGTGGACTGCTAATCATTTTATAATTTATTTCATGAGTCATTACTCGGGAGAACAACAAGTATGAACTTTGCTGCTCATTATTTCTATGTGAATAACTTGAAGAACTTGCCACATATTATCTTTGAAGTTTGGCACTTTCCATCTGATGCAACACAATGAGAACATAATGCAACACAGACAGAGTGCAACACAAATGCAACACAAGCACAACGTGTGACACAGACATAAGGCAGTGGAACAACAGCAACGACACTAAATGAGCCCGGCTTTAATTTGTAACAACACACACATTTCGCATTTTGCATTTTGATTTCATGGTCGCACAATTTACTGTTTTCACAAGAGCTGCTCAAAAAGTTTAGAATTGGATTTTAAATGGTTTAATCATTTAACTACTTTTTTAGCAAGTTAAACAAATGATTATGTACAACAAGTTTCTACGATGTTTGGAGCTTAAATGTAGGCTGCCGTAATTATGAATCATCTTGCTTCGGTGCTTTTTGAAAACATTATGAATTGATAATTAACTTAATGGCTTCCATGCACAACACCTAGAAATAAATGCAAAGCATAACACAATATAAACACAGTGGAAGTAGAGCCGAATTCAAGGTACTCATTCACAACAGGAGACTTACAGGTGCCATAATTAATCCTATGTACCATAATCCTATTTGAAAAATAAATAAATGAATAAAACATTACAAGAAACAATCTTATACCCTGTAATATTTAGAAATATGTTGTTTTCAGCCACAGTCAAAAACTGGTGACTGCAAATATATTTATCGTTACCAGGAAATATTTGCAAGGGGGAATGAGACTCTCATTCATATCAAACTCCAAAATAAAACTCAATAAAGTTGTCTTTGTTAATCTTCTACCTGTTTCATTAGTAGGTCTGATTAGGTCATAACAACCCCCCCTAACTGACTGAATTAAATGTGAAATATTCCGACTCTATTATATGTTTTTCCATACTTTTCCTTTTCGTTGTTTCTGGCCTCTTTGTGGTTGTGTGTTCGCTCGCTGAATGAGTTTGTTGCTGAGCAGTGGTTGTCACCGCCTTTTTGCATGGAGACCATAAATCAGGAGAATATAATGAAGCCAAAAAAAAACCACCTCAAAAGAAACCGACATGGCAATGGACTCAGCCAATCACCAATAACCGATACACTCTAATTGCCTAACGGTGGTTCCTTGTAAAAACCAATGCTCATTCTAATGTTTCCCACCTCTCCTGATTTTCTCCCACTTCCTCCTCAGCCCACGTTTCCCTCCGTCCTCCCTTTCTTTTAGCACAGCTCTATTTTTTCACATCCCTGTCTCTCTTTTTCCACCCCTTCCCCTCTCATGTGCACTCTTATCTCCACATTTTTCTCCTCATTCTCTCTTCTCTCCGTTTCCTTCGTACCTGTAATTAATCCTCGCTCCAACTCCCACTCTCATTTCCAACCAGTCTGCAACATCACCATCATTGTTTGCTGCCCCCCACCACTTCTCTTTAAGAGAATATGTGTGTGTGTGTGTGACAGCGAGAATCCCATTGTTCATATCCTCTGGTGTCTCCCATTGTTTATGTTTATAGAGGCATATGATTGCATGCATGCTGTTAAAGTGTGGTGCTATGTGTGTGTGTGTGTGTGTGTGTGTGTGTGTGTTGGTGTGTATGTGTGTGTGTCATGGTGCAAAAATGTGTGTGTGCATCCCTGTCAGTGCACACCTGGTTGTCAGGAGCAGTTACTCAGTGTCGGTGGCAGCCAGCTGATAATTAAAGCAAAGCCCAGCACAGAAAGATAGACAGACGAGAAAGGATGAGCAACGAGAGGAAACAAGGGAGCCATGAAGCAAAAGAGACACACAGCCTTCAGAGACTCTGTGTGTGTGTGTGTGTCCGTGTGTGTGTTTGTGTGTGTGCCTGTTTCAGTCTCAATGCCGGCAATTTTAACATTAATAAGTGATTTTAATTGGAAGCATGTAATTAATGTTTTTCGAAACCTAATTTTTCTTTCTTTTTCATTTATCTCTCTCTCTCTCTCTCTCTCTCTCTCTCTCTCTCTCTCTCTCTCCACCCACCTCCGCTGGCAAACTGCATCCCGTTATTTTTTGCCTCTGCTTGCCTCTGGACCTTCTTTTCAGCTGTTGCATCACTTCACCTGCACCTGAATCGACAACCTTTCTTGTAACACCTTTTATCAGAGGCAACATCGATTCTTCTTCTCTTGTTTCCATGTCAGGTCATTCAGAAGGCAAACATGCACCATGAACAACTTTGGTCTTTTTTTTTTTTTGCCTTTCATTCCTTTCAATAAAAATCTGATTCTTCTTTTCCAAAGACTGAGACTCTTTTTAAGTCTCACAAAGTAAGTATACGAGAAACCAGATGATCATTTTAATTCTCAATATGTTCGCCGAAATGATTCAGAAGAGAAAAGACAAACAGTGAAGTTATTATCCAGATGGTCCAATCGTAAACATCTGTAACAGTCTGCAGCTTCACCCCCGGTTTAAATTTTAGTCTGAAATTTACCGTAGCAGTGTGTAAACATACTTTTTCATGCATTAAATTAGTCTGAAACTTCAAGTGCACTCAAATTCACTCTTAGCTGAGAATATTTTAAATAATGTGGCTGAGCTTTTGCCTTGTTATATGAGTATATATATATTTAGGGTTTTTTCTCACCTTAACTACTTTATAATTACTATTTTTTTTACTTTTGTGCTTATGTACACTTTAGGTCTGGATCCTACTGAAAGTTTTATAAGCAGCCCTCAGGCTAATAAAGAGTTTGTACTTGTACTTGTATTTGCCTTACCCTGATATCTCTAATTTAAAATAGTGCTTGTATTTTGCTGTAACAGAGGTCAGCTGGCTGCTCATGAAGGTTACGCATGTTGTTATCCATTATTTTTTTTAATTGCTCTGAACAGCCGAGGTTTAAGCATTTAAAAATGGGTTGAATTGCATCTTTGTCACATGGGTCTGAGTGGCAAAAACAGACTTTTTTCATGAGAAAATGCAGCAGATCATCACTATAACTTCACAGTGGAACTCCTCAGCTTCTCTAAAGTTTATTCTCTTCTCTTCTTTCTTTGTATTTCAACTGCTGTTGTGCCATTTCCTGTCCCATTCATCACCCGCTGCACTTTTCACTTAGTTTCCAGTCATCCTCTCTCTTTTCTCTGCACTGAATTTGCCCTCTGTGCCTCTTCGATAACCCGTGTCAGTCAGCGATTAAAGATTTCTCCCTTATCACTTCCTGCTTGGTAAGTGGATCTCGCACACAGGCAGACTGACACTGTGGTTTATGATTTACAAGAAAAAAACAGAACCACAGAGAACTGAGTGGACATGTGATATCTGTCACCGTTCAAAACGTTACATCCTGTCTGATTGAACGGGTGATAAAACCTGCAGTGATCAGGTGTTTTAAACAGCTCCACACTCCATATATATATATATATATATCGCTCCTATTGTTGTGCTCATAATGAGAAACAGTGTCTTAGGTTGTCGGATGCTGTTTGGTGTTTTAAAGGCAACAGGAACTTAATAGCTTCGTAATGACAATGATAGTGATTTAGAAGTTGTTTTGTCCTACAACAAATGTTTTGTTAGATTTATGCCCCACTTACTCTCAACAAGTTTAATGCATAATGCACTTTCAGTCTGCAGTGATCTTGGATTCATTTGATATAGATTAAGTTATACTGATGTAACATGCTCTAACTGTTTTCATGCATCTTATTCCTGAGTACTGTTCTTAAGTCAGAGTCTTTGTGAGCAACCAAATAATTAAAAAAAACATGAGAACATTAATTCTTAAGTGAAAAATAAATTGGTTATATAGGCTTTTTCTGAGTTTATTGTTATTCATTAAGTCTTTTTTACATATGGCAATATGTTATAAATATGTTTTTAATATTTTTTGAGGATTTAAAACAGCTCAGTAGCAATTTTAATATTTCACAAAGATTCAGAAACACTGGATTTCACCCTTCCCATAATGCAACTTGACTCTGTCTTCCATTATGCCATCCCTCCCTGGTAACTCAACTTGAACTCTACGCTCCCATTTTGTAACATTTCTTCAAACCTTCAACTACGGCCAAAAAAAGAAGCGATTATTCACAGTATAAAAAAATCACATCACAAGGGAAAATCAGCTGCAGGTGGCTGATGACGGCGTTTCACCAGGGCCGGTCGGCTGACACACTTGTTGACTAACCACACGCTGGCTCGAGGCCACGGTTGATCAGCGATGAACTTAACGAGGACGCTTGAGGGAATTCTTGGTGACTCTGTTGCAGTTTGAACAAAAGGTTTCGCTTTTGTAGCAGAGGGAAATAAGCCTTGAAGCTCCTAAGATAAAGAACCAATATTTGGGAGGTAAAAAAATCTGGCATGTTGACATAAGTGTTGCAGAAAAAAGCAAAAAAAAAGAAGGAGGAAAAAAAAAAGGTCACTTGTGATTTGTTTGTTTTTTTGTCTCATTTGGCTCCTTAATAAGCCAAACTGTCAGCCTGTCAGGGCGCCGTGACAGCATCACCATGAAGTTAAGCAAATGTCAAACTTCCTTTTTTGTGTGGAAAGTCGCTTCAAAAAACCGCAGACAGCCACCACAGTCACGAGGTGCTGGGGCTGCCAAATGATGGGGGAGAAAAGATGGAAGAGAGTGAGAGAGAGAGAGAGAGAGAGAGAGAGAGAGAGAGAGAGAGAGAGAGAGACTGTAATTAGAATGAATTTGGAAGAAAAAGAAGAATGGGGGATGAGTGGGATGTCACACTCCAGATGAAGGAGGGTGACCTTCTTGACCTCCTTGCCTTTTCATTAAGACATAGACAAACAGACACACACACACGCACACACACACACATAAATCCATGTACATACTCACAACATGAAGTGCAGACTCAAGTGTTTGCTTTATGCCTTTGTTTCTCTCACACTCGCATGTCCTCATGTGTACAGCACACACACTTGCAAAACCACATAACACCTCCAACACCCAATAAGCTCGAGAGAGAGAGAACGAGAGGATTTAAATCCCCCCTCTTTGTACCAACTTAACCTCACAATCATATCAAACCCGTCCTCTGGAACATTTACTTTCAGTTTAATTCCCATCAGCCTCTTCTCTTGTACCTCTTTGTGCTCTGGACAGTGAACAAGTTTTGTAAGGCGCCGCGTTCTTTTAGCTTTTTGTTCCCCTCGGAGTGTAGCTATAATGGCTGGCAGCTGGCCTAATAAGCACTGGTTGAAAGAAGGAACATTACAGGGAAATTGGCCATGGGGAGTCCAGCAGCCAGGCCTGGGGGAGGGAGGGGGGGGAGCACACATAGACTCACACACACACACACAGACGCTGGTGCCCTGTTGGTGGACGAGTGAGGCCGGTTCTGGCTCATTGGATCCAGCTGTCATAATGGTTTTTGGCCTAAAGGAAGAGGAGAGGTGATTTCCTCCTTCCTTCCCTCTTTTTCTTTTTGCCTATTCAAAGCTGGACAGTGTGAAGGACCATAATTAGCGTTTCCATCCTGCTGTTATTCTTTGCAACTATATTTTTTGCCACCATTTCATCACGGCCATTTTTTTGTTCCTCACATTTGTCGTTTCCATTGTTGTGACTGTTATTCTTGTTCATTAAAACAATTTTTTGCCTGGATTTAAGGAGGAAGCCTGAGGCATTATGGGGTTTTTTTTTTTGGTGGAGTGCAATAGGCTTTTTGGACAACATGTCTTTTTCATGTTTTTGTCATTTTGTTGACAACGTTTTTGCCCCGTTATAAAAAAGGAAATGTCGCAAAGTGACATGTATAATAACATAGTTTTTGTTTTATTTTTAGAAAAATGAACAGACTTTTTATAACAAAATATGCAAATACACGTCCGTAGCTTACAACACACACACACAAACACACACACCAACATAATAACTGAGTTCTTGCACGATTTGCTTGTTACACTATAGAAAAAAAAGGAAACATCGTTAAAAGATCTCACTGTAATTGCTCCCAACAAATCTGTATGCACTCCCTGCCAGTGTTAAGTATTTTCTACACTTTATTCACGTCTCTATTGTCGGGCGCTTGGCTGAAATATGAAAACGCACACACAATCTTAGACGTGCTCTTTAGGTGCACTGCCCACTGCATGGCTTCATTATCTTCACAGAGAAGGAATCTCCCCCTCAGAGTGCACCCATCGAGGGACCAAGAGCCCTTTGTTGTGTTAATTAAAGCTCGAGAAATGATGAAATGCAGATTACATGTAGCTTCAAGTCAAGGTAGTTAGCATATCACAATTGATAGCAAGTAATGGGATTTCAAAGTGATGCGTCTTTTTCAGGTGGATAATTTCCCACGAGGAAATGTCATCTTTAAGCTTTTGTTTTAACAATATTTAAGTGTGAATTAAGAAAAAAAAGATTTAATTTGTAGTTAAATATTAAAAAAAAGGATGATATCAACCTGTTTTTTGCTTAAACCTAACAAGACATAAGACACAGGACATTAACATCTTGTAACAACAGAATCCATTGCAGGTGTTAACCTTCTTGCTTATTCTTGCTCAACTTTATTCCATAATATTACTAGAAAAATAACAAAACCAATTGTTGCAGCACATCATTAGTTTCGGCTGTCCTTGTTTCACCAGGGTTCACTTGCGAACTCTGCACATTAAAAAAATGTGTTTTGTGTTTTTTTTTTGTTTAATTAATCCTCAAGGACCAAAGGGACCGAGTGTACTCGTCCATAGAATGACAATTTCCTAGGATGCTTTTATTAACTGCTTTGATGAACATGAGTTTAGGTGGCCATGTGCATTCTTCTCTCTCTACTGTTTGAGTTTGTTGTTGCCACTTTGTGTCTGAGGATTTGCATTAATAATTAACATCTCACATGTATCAGTGTAGCAGCAAAGACTTTTTTATAAGTCTTTTTTTTTTTTTTGGTGAGGCAAAATATGGCTTTATAGCACACCCACGGGTTAATCAATGGCTCATGCGTGGTTTCCACTCCCACAGACTGTTGCATCAAGCTCGAGCAGAGGCGTCTGAATGTCAGATATGATCCAGCATCTTCCCGTGAAGGGACTCGCCTGCTGATGGCTCATCAGTGACATCAAATCTGTCATAAGATTAAATGTTTCTCACCACCATTGAAATATATATTTAGCTTGACTGTGTAAATAAGATGAATTGTACTTTTGTAAATTCTTTTTCTGCTAATGTTTCTTAGTTATGTTGCAGGCTTCTTAGTTAAAGACATGGATGCATGAGTAAAATTATAAACACTCTCTGCATGTTCTCCTGCTTTGAACAGTGAAACTGATGCTCATTCCTTTAAGCAGAGTGTGACATGTGATCAGTTGTAGCTGATATGTCAACATTTGTTTACCTGGTTGGTTTCTTTTTTAATATTTTACCTGTATGATCTCTACCTGTTAGTACCCTCCACATCAGTTGTCTCTGTTCTCCCTGAAATTCTTTGGAAAACACATCTTTTGTACAAGATTCTGTTTTTTTCAGGCCAAAGTGACTAAACTTTGCCTGGGTGGTCTTCATTACAACTGCTAACTCTCATATAAAATGATTTGGCTCATGAGTTTGGCTGAATAAGTAAAAGATTATTCACTAAATTAACATAAAAAAGTAAGTAAATGAAGCTACTGGCAAGTTTATGTGTATGTCATTGTGATGTTTTAACTCAGTACAACAATGTGAAACAATTATTTGAATTTCTAGGACTGTTTTAATCTAATTTAATGTAATGATTCTATGACCATTTTAAATTGCATTACTCTATTTATATTAATAGATTAAATTATTGATCAGAAGTCGTGTTTCCAAAGAAAATATGAAAACATTTTGATTTGTTTTTCCTTACTGTAAATTCCTGAGTTTAAAGCTATAGTAGAGCTATGCAGCTACATAACTCTTGACCTGGAATTGGCAGAAGACGAAAGTTAAAGGAGAATTATGATGATTCACCTCCCTGGAGTTAAACCAGAAGAAAGCTGCTGTAAATTAAAATCATGTCAGTTTTTATTGTATTTATGAGAAAAAAAGAAAAAGCATATTTACTGGGAAATGGAACATATGTGCCACTGCAGGCGAAGAAAAGGATGGAGAGTTATTAAAGCTATCACTCTTCAAGTTAATGGCTGTTGAGGAAAAAAGGGGCGTCTGAAGTGTGGGAGAAAATCCGGCTTTCGTCAAGTTTCCCTTCAAACGGAGGGACGACAGGTATGAAAGGTGTGCACGTGTGTCCCGGCTACTGAACAAAGACATCAAATTCACTATAATTCCTTTTCAAATAACTCAATGAAAATCCTATTTAACCTTAAAACAGCACTTTAAATCAACTGATGCTGATTTGATGGTTCACTTGTTCACAAACGCTCTCAATCTGACTCGTCACTCAATCTTTAGCGTGACATATAAATGTAAAAAATACCCTTTTTGCACCAATTTCCCGCATGTAAAACCTGCCTGCCACAAATGAATAGTTTCTAAACTTGTGATTTAGTTCTTTCTAATCAAATGATACACTTTGTGAAGAGAAAAATGACTGGATTGGGCTTCACACATGACTGGTTGGTTTTTAGGGGAAAACAAATATGGAAAAACACTTTAAGTTTCATTTTCAGTTACAGATAGGTCTTGAACTCCAGCTACCCAAACAAAAGGTTGTGTTTATATGGCTCTCCACTTTACCTCAACCTCCTCCACCCCCTTTGGGACTTTTTCAGCCTTTGTAACGGATCATGAGCTGGTCTGAAGTTACAGGGTCCAACTGAAGAGTTGTTTTTTACCTGATTTTTTGCAGTACTTTTGTTTTCCTGTCACATGTGAAGTGAGAGAGGTGCTTTCATGTTATTCAATGTGACTGCACTCCATCTGGTCTTGTTCCTGTGGCTTTTCCACCTTTTACACACTAAGTAGGATGTTTTGTTAATGTTCTCAGTGATGACTCAAACGAATGAAAGCTCACAGCTGAGTGAGAGATCTGGTGAAAAACTGTGTTCCTGAGCTGCACCTTCTGACATTTCCACCAACAGACAATGGAGAGCTTTGAGGACTTAAAACCGCCTGCTCATAAATACTCTCACAAAAGTGTCAAAATGTAGGAACTAGTTTTCACAAGGCCGCCTTTGCTTCATTAAAAATCCAAAAAAACAACTTATTAGCCTATTATCTGTAGGAAATTAGCTCTTTTTGCACTTCATAATTTGGATCTCATGCAGATCCTGGAAGTATTGTCTCTTCTGTACGAGCAGCAAGCCAGAAGGTAACAGCTAACCATAACCTCTCTCAAACTTTGCCCAACATTAATCATCCTGTGATTAACACATGCACATATTGTAGAAAGTCTGTTTTAAAAAAATGCCTTTGAACTGAAAACTGTTTTTCACTCCCAGTTGTTGGATGTTGAAGCCTGGTCAGGACCCACTGGCATCATTTGTACAAGGTCCTCTTCAGTGTCTTTTAACTGGGCACCAGGATTCAAACTGACTAATATTTTTCATTTAATATCTTGTTATGTGATAAGGCTGATGAAAATAAGCAAAAAATCACAAATACAAAAGGGATGGAGACTAAATAAGACATTTGTAGAGCAGAAATATGCACTGCTGCATTTTATGTCCTGTTTCCTATAATGTGACCCCTTAAATTTGTCATGTAAGCCTTCGTTAGAGTCACAAACCCAGGTTTCGACAGACTATGGTGAGGTATCGGGGAGAAAAAAAAAAAATGAAAAGGACATCTGGTTTAGATCTGCAGCACTAAATATTCAACAGGCTTCAAAAAAAAGAGAGAGAGGGAGAGGGAGAGATGCTCACCATTATGGGAAAAAATCACAGGAAGGTGGTCATTGAAAGCAGGAGAAAAGAGGCGAAAACTGATAGAGCAGAAACACATCAAAATAAAAGGTAAAAAAAAGGAAAAAGACCAAGTGAAATGAAAGGCAGGGGGGGAAAAAAATGAAAGAAGGCTGAGGAGCTATTGTACGGCAGGTTCATAGAGCAATAAAGGTGAACGGGGAACAGAGAAAATGGAAAGCAGGGAGGGAAATAGTGGAAATAAGGGGAGGAGAGCCTTGAAAGAGAGCAGGTGAACGTGTCGCACTCTTTAATGATAGCACGGCATTCAAATTCAGCCGATACAAAACACACACATTTACACATACACACATCCACATCACATCACGGATGTTATTGTGCTTCAATATTATCATTCCTCTCTGTGGTCGTAAACATGTTCTGTGCATGTTGTGCTACGTCGCTCGACAGTATTTTTAATGAAAACGCTGTTGTTGGATTTAAATTTATGCAAACATTTTGGACTTTAAAGGAAACTGAAAGCAGCAGACTGTCCGGGGTTTTGTGTCCTGCTGTGTAATTGCAAGTCGGCATGACTTCTGAAGAAAACACACGAATGCAGTCGTCCGCTGTGTATTCTCATTGCATTTGTGTTTGTTCTGAACAAGGCTTGGAGCTCTTAAACAAAGGCAGCATCTCCTCTATGACTAAGTTCTTTTGAATGAAGATGAGCTTCTTTAATTGGTACATAAATTGCAGTTGCATTCAGTGCCTTATATTACCTCTTTATTTGATAAGTCTTGTCTTTATCCTTTAAAATTTGCTCATTCACAGATTTATTACACCTTTTACAGGTTAATGACCGTGCTGTGGTCAATGTCTTTATTGCTGTTGCTCCTTGTAAAACAGTGATGAAATCTAATCTCTAAAGTTCATTGTACAAGACATTCATGTGTTTTCATCCCACTCAAACAGGCAAACACTCAAAACTTTTGTGTCTGGACCACATGTATGAGATCAGATGTATGAGATACATTAAGTGGTGAATGAAGCCTGCTGCAGTAATAGGGAGAAGGTTGGTTAGGATGACATAGGAACAAGCTGCTAGTCCGTCTCTAGAGTTCAGGTCCTGTTTTTTTGGTAAAGTTTGACCAAATAAAGCACCTTGGTTATGGTTAGCCAGGGATTCTCATCCTGACTGGTACAAATATAATGTGTTTGTGAAATAATCAGACTAATCAGACATGACTTCTCCATTTTGAGAAAAGACTGAACAACTTCTGCCCTTGTGTACGAGTCCCCTTGCTTATATTATTTGACAGTTTACTGTAGTAATGGGTTTGTGTGTCACTTTTGAGTCAAAGTTAGTAAGATCAGGTGATTCGCATTTTTTTCTACATGAGTTCTGGTTGAAAAGCTGTGTAAAATTATTGTAAAAAGCTGCTTCAGTGTGATGAAAGTTGCAGCCGTAATTTACCAAAATACTTGTAATACTTGTGTTTGGGTGGCTTAATGGAAAACAGATTAAAGGAAAATCAAGGAAAAGCACTTATGATAGTCATAACATAATAATCAGACCACTGAAGCGCTGACACCTCTTTAACTCTGCCATTAAATTCATGAAATCTTCCATCAGAGTTTCTGCTGGTAAGATGCTGAAACTGCTCTAAGGATGCTTCACCTTAAGGTTTCTGACCTCTGACCCCCCCCTCCTGACCTGAATCAACCCACATGAAAGGCATAATCAGTCTGAAGACAAACTGTCTGGATGCAACAGGAAGTAGCAGCTACAATTTGAAACGTCCTCTCGGTTCTTGGAGACAGACTGAGACGCTGAGCATGCTTTGTAATTGTTTACACATGTTGTGTTATCTTAGACGTCTTTTCGGGGCACGTTGTCGCACAGCTTGAGCAGAGGCATCCCGGTTAAATGAGAATCTGTGGTGATAGATGGGGGGGAACATCACATATTTCACTGGGAGCAGATGGAAGGAAATGCAACACTCTGCTTGGGTGGAAAATGGATGATGCAATCGTCTCACATTTTCTGCTCCATCAAACTGAAGGGGGGGAGCTTTGAATATGCCTGTTGGGGTTAGACGGATCTCTCGGAGTGTAATACTTTCACTCATTTTGGTTTTTTCATGCTGCCGTGTGGAGGAAACTCTGAAAAGAGCTTACATGTCGGCAGATAAACAATCTCACACACCTGAAGGCAGATTTAGAGTCTCCAGACAATGAATGGAGATCAACACATAGGCAATTTGCAAGAAAACATGCAAAGTCAACACAAAAAAAAAGGAAGCTTCCTGCTGCGAGGCAATACAATTCATCCACCAGCAGGAGCTCACGGTTGTATGAATAAATAGAAAGAATGGGTGAGGATAATATGTATACACACATTCATGCGGGGCTGCAATCAGCGACTGTTTAAATTCTCACTTTGTGGACGTTTTCAAACCCGAGTTGTTTGGATTCTGATTTATTTCCCACTTGTATGAGTCACTAAATGAGATCTGAGCGCAGAAATTGTTCTCAGGTGCAGACTAAAACAACTGTACTGCACGTAAAATGGGATTCGGATGAGCCTAATCAACATTTTATTGTTGTCAGCTAAAATCCTGGTCTGACCTGGACTACACGGCCTTCACTGAGAGGAGCTTCTTCAGGACCTTCTCTTTTGTTTTTTTACTTCCCTCTTCTTTCAAAAAAGAGTGAATGCTTTCACATAGAGTTACAGGACATTAAGTAAAGCGAATTATATGGATGATGGAAAAAATAAGGGTTAGAAAATGTCCTCAGGATAACTTGCTTACTATAGTTTGACAGGACATGGACCAATACCACCTTAAGCAGCTGCTTTGTGTGTGTTGTGGACCAATGACACCTTAAACCAGCCTTAAAGAACCAAACTTCGAGTTTGTTTTGGTCCTGCTTTCTTGATCAAGTTGCTTGAACTTGTTCTGCTGAGCTACATTTCTTGATCTTCCCATTTTCTAACCTCCCTCTTTTGTGGTTTTCCCTCATCTTCGTCTCTCTCTCTCTCTCTCTCTCTCTCTCTCTCTCTCTCTCTTCCTCCTCTTTACCTCGTTGCTCTGCAAACTGTCAACTCCCAGGGAGTGGGTGTGCGACACACTTACATAAAAACCAGCATGTTACACAATTTAAATGCCGCGTGCGTCTGTGTACGTGCTCATTCCCGTGTGTGTGTGTTAGCATGTTGCTTACATGTGGGCCGTGGGGGCTAAAAGTCTTGACAGAGCCCAATATAAAGGGATAAAGCCAATTATAGCGCTGCATGAGAATTTCTGCTCATGTCTGTGTTTATCTGCTTTCTTGACTTCATGCCTAAGCACTCCCATGCTTTTTAACTGAATCCTATAATCCCCCTATGCTATCAAACAGGGTGGAGGGGGGTTTTTTTTGTACCAAATACTGTCGGTACACGGCTGTGCAGATTCCCTTTGAGCTGACTAACTCTGTCCTGCATGGGCGAGCGGCAGGCGCATAAGTCAACCATCAAATCCATTCAAGAGCAGAGGAGAGAGCAGGAGAGTCGTCTTGATGTGCAGGTGGTGGATCAGCCTGCCATCCTTTCATGGGGGTGGTGCTAGTTTCTGGTCTTCCTGATTTCTTCCTTGCTAATTGACCGCCCAATTACTTGGCCTCCTCCTGTCTCACTTCTATTTTCTTTCTTGTCCCATTCCTTCCTTTTTACATATTTGCTCACTTGTTCTCCTTCCTGGCCCCATTTTTTTCCTCAGTTTTCCTGCTTCCTAACAAAAGTCCAACCTGCACGGGCTTAAGTTCCCTTACCTCCTATTAACTTTCCTTCCTGCCCTCCTTGAGGCTTCCTTTTCTTATTTTCATATGATGTGTATTTACTCCACATCCCTTATGTCCTCCTCATCACTCCAACATACTGTCTTGGTGCCTATAAGTGTCAATAAATACTCTCACTCTTCCCTTTTCCTCCTTCCGTTTCCTGTCTCCATTAATTTCTTGCTGACGTTCTCATGTCGTGTTCTTTGAGTTTAAATCCCAGAGGTGGTTCACTGGAATACACAAATTCTCAGTTGTAATTTTCAGTTTTTTTGAAAGTTTCCTGATCATTTTCGCAGCATGAAAACACCAAACCAACATAAACTTTTATCACATTATAAAAAAACAACAACTCTAATTGCTTGGGTACTATATAGCAGAAACTATTTACTTTGGCATGTGCATGTTTTGTGCTATTTAAGCTAGTCTGGCTAATACTTTTCTGCAGTAGTTTACCGCTTAAACAAAGAAACTATGTTGTTAAAACAAAATAATGAGACAGGAAGGATCTATTTCATCACCAGGAGTTGAATTTTAACTTTATGCACAAGAGGTCACCATAATTAGTGATTTACCCCCAAAAAAGAGATGCAGATTTTATTCAGGAAGTTTTGTTTTTACAAGTTTTGAGTGCAGTTGATGTCCGTGGAAAAGATTATAATTGCAGTTTTTGGAATTCATCTTTCCATGACCCTTGACCTAAGGATCAAGGAGGACAGATTGATAAAAAAAAAGTTTGAAACAAAGTGTCTTAAAAACTGGAGAAGAATTTTTTAGACCCTTAAGTTGCCAATGAGCAACAATTTCTGTGCTTGTAAGCACTGAGACACATCGAGTGGTAAAGACAGTGTTGAACAATTTGTTCACTTCTTGTCCTTTTTGAATGCTAAACATACACAAACAGACAATCATAAAACAAGAAGCTATTAAAATCATTTAATGGCTGAATAATCTGATGCCTTTGTTTGATATTAAGCTAGAATTTAATGACTGTAGTATAAATGAAATGCATTTAAAATGACTGTCCTCTTCAATGACCCCATGACATTCGTTTTTTTCCTTCCCTCTATCTGCTTTGCATTCTCTACACCTTCCTCCTTTATTAAGACTGTATCCCTGACACCATAACCTTCTTTTCCTTCCACGTGCTGCCACCTATCTACCCCCCCTCCCCACCCCCACCCCCATTTAGTACAGTAATGTTAGTCCGATGACTCTCTCTGTGCGTCCGAGCAGGTTGAAGGATGAGTGTCTGTATCAAAGGTGCAGAGATTCTCACCAGCAGGCCACATGTGTCACTACAACATTATCTGTCACCAGGACCCACCCCGGCTGTGTGTGTGTGTGTGTGTCGATGTGTGTGTGTGTGTGTGTGTGAGAGAGAGAGAGAGAGTGTGTGTTTTTGTGTGAGTCTCTGTTGTTTTTGGTTGCTCTCCTCATAACTCACCTGTGGACACCTTCTTATCTCTCTGGAGTTATTTTAGCCTCCTCTTTGTCCTTTTCCATCTTCCTCTTCACTCCATTTTTTTTCAGTCCCCTCTCTCTCTCTCTCTCTCTGTCTCTAAGTAGTGTGTCTGTCATCCTCTCTTATTCCCCTCCACTGGCTAGTGATGCCACCCTCCATACGGTCCCTCGAACTGACATGTATCTTTTACACATAGATCCTCACACATATAGCACATACAGTAAAATACATTCACATATATACAGCATACTAATGCATACACACTCACACACACACTCAAACTGTCAGGGCCCCCCTGTGTAATTCTAGCGAGGACTTATTTTGCCCCAAGCCTGCCGTTACTCACTAGGTATCTGTCATATCTACCCCCACGCACCCTCCCCTCACTTCCCATCCATCATCTCACACCCCCACCTCTCCCTCTCTTCTCCATTCCCTTTCTCTCTCTCTCTGCACATGACTATCACATGCACACAAATCTCACATTTACAATCTCATCCTCTTTTTTTATTTCATTCCCACTGCTCTAAATCCTCTCCTTTTCACAACCTTTGCCTCGCTCACTTTGTGATCTGTGATCCCATAATTTCTAACCCTTCCACACCTCCCACTTTGCCCTCTGACCCGTCAATATTCAGCTGCTGTTGATTTGTTAGTTTTAAAGCTGTGGCTGTACAGGTGTGAGCAGTGCCCCCTTTTTGTTTCCGCTGACTGATTTCAAATCAAAAGCCATCGATTTTACTGTTACGTGTGCGTGTGTGTGTGTGTGTGTGTGTGTGTGTGTGTGTTAGGGACTGAATCAAAGCCATTAGAAGCCTTCACGGAGATGATGACTCACTGATGTGATGAGCTGTCATTGTCGGAGCAGAGGATGGCCTGCTTGTTGAGCTCACACACAAAAAAAGGCTGGTATTTTAAAACGAAAGGAAAGAAGAAACCACTTACGCTTTTGTCACAGTTGAAAGTGCATTTTCCATTTATCTTTGATATTTTTTTTTATCATCTTCCGTCGGTCCACTTTGGTACGGAGTAAAAAAGGGTCAACACAAAACGGTCAGATTGTCATGGAATTCGTCTCAGATATCCACAATACCTGAAAAAATAGTCATATGTTTTTATCCATCACTTACAATCTCTTTATTTAAATAAAAGTAGCTGGTTTTTAACTAAACAATGGTAGCATTAATTACAAATTCATCGTTCTCAGTTTTTTGTGTAGTGCTCATTAGTAAACGTTAGCATGCTAAGAGTAAAATGGCAGCCATGGTAAACAGTATCTGGGTTAGATTAGCATGCTAGTGTTGTTATTATAAACATATTAGCATGACGACATTAGCTTTTTGTTCTAAATGCTGTAGCTTCACAGAGCTTCTGGCATGGCTGCAGATTCTAAGTCTTGTTTGTGTTTTTTTCTAAGAAAAGATTATCTTTTTGAAAATAATAATTACTCTATTTTATGT
>JAPZDV010000020.1:11964020-11982334 GCA_029814665.1 Acanthurus lineatus | reverse complement strand
CAGTTTCTCTGCGTTTTCTCTCCTGTTTCAGGTAAATTATAAGGTAACCTAATTTTTGCTAGGTTTAAAAGAGGTTTGTAGATGCATGACATTGTTGGAAAACATGCACGGCAGCTCAGCTTACAACGAATTCTGCAAATTGGAGCCTAACAAACTGCTCACCCTCGCTTCTCCCAGTCAGTGACATTGACACATCACTCATGCTAACTAGGTTATGCATATTTACATTCCACCTAACAGCTTTTTCTTGTATCTGTTGGTCCTTTAACCCAGGAAGTAAAAGCATGATTTATGGACACAGCTTCCCGAGTCCCTCAGCACCGCAGACTGAATAGTGTGACTACAGACAGATTGTGTTAGCGCCAGACTACCGAGCTACAGCTGCTTCACAGTCTATTTTTACCAGTCATAGATCCTAGTGGTCTGGTACTGTCACACCCTCACATTCAGACTAATGGAGGACACACTGAGAACCACACCGATTAAACTTAACACTCACACTGCAAGAACTGTACACACACGGCACAGATGTTAATGCGAACATGCTAGCACAGGTAAACACACACCTGATGCACTTCTGGATTTGCATCCTTGACTTTCACCTCCTCCCTAACAAAAATCAGGCAGATTCTTGTGAATAAAAATTTCTTTTAAAAAGAAATCTGAGGAATATTTACCAAAAATCAACAGACAGATAATACCAAAAGTACAAAAAAAAACACATAATAAAGTTTTAAATATCCAAGGAAAGTGTAAGATAGGCAGTTTGCAGTTCATTACATTTAAAAAGCTGCATAGTATCTGAGCCCTGTAGGTACCTGATACTCTCTATTTCCTAGTAATGTGGGTGACCCAGCACTCAAATTCCCATCCACCCACTTGATTTTTTTTATTCTCTTACCAGCATATCTCAATCTATTGGTTACATTGGGATAAATTTTGCCACACTGAGAGGAATAAAAATATCGATGTTGTATTCTCTCATGACCTTTGTTTCGACAGCACAATCAGCCGACCCTCTACCTTTCAAATGATCTCATCTCCTCAGCCCTGAATTGTGACCTCTGAACATTTGCTGCATGGATCATACTCCCAAAAGAAACAAACTCATTGATTGTTTATAACCCTGATGGACTTTTCCTCTTTAGCTTTCACCAGGCCAACCCTCATGTTACTGTTCTGTATCCCACTCAGTATGATACTTTGTGTGGAGCCAAGGTCTTTTAGTCATCTGATTTTCTGTCCTTAGAGCTTTCTTTTTCTTACAATCATATGCATCTAGTGGTTTTCTGTCATTGGCTATTTGTTTAAATTACAGTGATATATATATATATTTATTTATTACATGTAAGTGCAGTGGAATATCTTTGCAAACAGCTTGTGGATTTGCTTTTTCAGTTGAGTGTAGATGTGTTGATTGGCTGTGCAAGGATGTTGCTCCACTTTTGTCACCAGGTTTCAGTCAATAAAAGCTTCAAACAGAGGTTTGTCTTGTGTTAACATGACACACGTCTGACAGTTTCCTGGATGTTAGTGTTGCAGAGGGACAGGTCAGTGTAATTCTTCACTGGGTAGCATTATGGCAAGATGCACTGTTTGGCTCATTGTACCTGCAACACATCTCAAGTGACAATTATTATATTAATCATAGAGATAAGGTCAGCAAAAGACAGGATAACAAATACACTCTACATGAAGTTATATGGAATTTTTTAAAACTACGGTACAGCATCTAAGTCAAAATATGCAACTAATTAAACAGAGTTGACGCTGCTGATGATTTTTTGTCTTTGGGTGAACATAGAGGACTAATGCATCCAAGGGTTGGCGAAAGAGATATTTCTGTTTCTATGTAGATGAAACTTGATGCTTTGAGGATCTTCAGGCTGTTCTTTCAGCCTGCTGTGCTTCTTTTATTCCTCTTCTTTGGGTCACTATGATTATTTGCATGCTCTTTTAAGGCCAGTGTTGCATGCTTGATCTCGTTTAATTGCAATTTATGAAAGTTTCTACTTCCTATTACCCTTTAATCCCATGTGCCCAGAGAGCGTATGAATGTCAAACGACACTTTGCTTATTAGCCCCTCTGGAGTGTTCGGATCCAGCACCTTTTTTAAATGGCTTTAAATTCTCTTTCTTTTATTTCGGTGATGAACTCTTGTGTCAAGTCTCGTCTCTCAGGGTTTCCATAGGACCAGGGAATACAGTTTTGTACATTATGAAGTCTTTGAGGACACACCAGGACTGAATGAGCATCGGGTCATCAATGTATCTGATAACTCCGATACCAATAACAGCATATCTGCTCAGGCAGCAGAGCTCATCTTAACTCTCTCTCTGATAGTGGCATAAAAATCTCACCAAATTTCACTCATCTGCTCCTTCAGTTTTGTTTTTTATCTCTAGAAGTACACCTTTATCTTTACACCAGTCTTCAAAGCATTTGAAGACCAGATTAGTTGGCTTTGAGCTTTTCTGTACACTTTTTTTTTCTTTTTTCCCAGCTTGTCATCCTCCTGTTTACTTATCTCTGCATCTGTGTTATCTTTTATGTTCAGCAGCAGGTGATTATTTTCTCTGAGATTTACAGTACACTGCTCAATCCGCTCCTCTACAGTTACACAAACAGAGAGGACAATGATAACTTAACATTTCCATTTTATAACAGATGTAACATTTGAAATGTTGAAATGAAGCTACATCTGTAAATCTGCTACGAGAGAAGCAAAGCAGAGGTACCTGACGTGCAGTGCGGTGATAAATTGTAAAAAAACGTAGACATCATCGCTGCCGTGTCTTTCAGCCGCTTTCCCCTTTTGCTTTGTTTCGCTTTAACTCCTCTCTTTCTTCATCTCCCTCCACCGTGGACGGACTCAATGAGGCCAGATGAACATTTGTTTGACCTGTCAGTGCTGTCATTACCAGATGACTGAATCAGGAAGAACAGTCAGTTTGCTCAAAGCAAAGAGAGATCGGCCATGAGAGGAGTGAAAGCACCAACAGGGCTCGGCCGGGTCAGTGGTTTAAGCTCAAATAAACAGTTCTGCTTCGTGGCAAAACAAAGATGCAGGTGTTAGCCTTGAGCAAGTCGCCGAACGTCTAACTTTTTTCCAGTGGGCTTGACTTTTCTTCAGTAAATAAAAATGCATGCACATACTCAGACACACACATCCATGCTAAAGCAGTCAGAGGATGACACAGACAGTCTAAAACAGTGCTTTTTGAAAAAGTTGAACAAGGAGCTGAATAATTCAACAGGCTCTCAACCAGTCAGCCCATTCACTGCTGCTCTCTGTTACTGTGAAAGTCCCGCTGTTTGCCCCCCCTGAGCAGACTTGGTGCTTATGTCAGCTTCCTGTTGTGCTCACCATGTTAGCACACCCCGATTTGACAAGACATCTTCTTTCTCTCCCCCCCACCATCCGACTCTGTTCCCCTCCGTTCCTCTCTCTCTCTCTCTGTTTCTCTCCTCTTTTACTTTCTCTTCAGTTTATTCATCTCACTCATTTCATCCTCCTCACTCAAACTTATAATTGCTTCAGTCTGCTCTCTTTCTCTCTACAGGATAACGGAGTGCACCACTGTGTTTTAGAATGTCTGAGCTGAATGGAGGCTACATGCTGAACGAGTCTGTTAAAGCTGTAAAGTGAGAAAGACAGTTGTTGTTTGAGTAAAATCTAAATCGAAGAAATAATGTGTTGATCTTAATAAATGTCCACTGGCTGTCTTTTGTAAAGTATAGAGTCTCCTCTTAGGAATTTGTTCTACATGGTTTATACGTGGTTTATTTTTTTGCTTAAATCCAGAATCTGTTTGGTACTGTCTTTAAGACTTTGATACCTGAAGCAGGACTATATACGGTGGCCCTGAAGGTCAAAAACACAGCAACATTTCAGAAAACATTTTAATGTTCTCTGAATTGCTGTTGTGTTTTGTGAAATGTTGTTGTGTTTTTGACCTTCAGGACCACTATAAGCAGCAGTTTTTTAAATTTTTTAAATTATTATTATTTGTAAACAAAAACAGCAACAAAAAAAACCCCCAAAAGACTGTGTGGCTAACACGTGACAGTCATTGCAAAGACAAAAAGTACAAGATGTTAAACCGTCATTTGTGGATCAGAAACACAGTGTTATAACTGCCTAGCAACAATGATTGCAGGAGTTGTGTGCCATTAGTTTTTTTCTCCGGGTTCTTGCACTGAGCTGTCAGCTAAGTGACAATGATATCACTTAATTAAAGTAAATTGTTCAGCACACCGACTGAAACGGGCATTTGTGTTAATGTATTTATTTGCATGACATTGCAGGTTAATGTAGAGTTTAAAATTGTAGGTTTGTGTGCGTGCGTGCGTGTGTGTGTGTGTGTCTCTGTCTGTCAGAGTATGTTGGAAAGGGTTAGTGTAGACAGGAAGCAGAGGAGGTTTATTACAGAGAACAGGTGGGTGGGACTGGCTGTGTAGATTATTATACAGTGGAGAGAAAGGGCTGCTGGTATTTATATAAAAGATTACTGTGCATAAAGTAAATTAAGTCAAGTAGACACACACACACATAATATAACTTTGTGTTCGTAAAAGTAAATATTTGCATTTTTGTTATATGTTTTTGCATATTATAGCTTCGTAAAAGTGAATATTTGCATTTTTCTTAGTCTAAGATGAAAGCTGCTGACTTAAATCTGCCATAACTTATATAATTAGCTTCAGCCTGTGGTTTGAGGGTGGTGCCATTATCAGCAGCATCTGTGCGATTATCATGTATTCCACACCCACTTACACATGCTATAATATACCATGTACTGCCACTGCAAAGTAAGAAGATATTAGAGAGGTTAAGAAAAAATCTGTCCATCACTTTCTTTTAAAAAAAATGAATAATTGTTGGATCGAAAACAAACAGAAGTTTTTATACTGTTCAACAGATACATATTTATTTACAAGAGGAGAGATGCATCAATCCAACTTTTTTTTCAACCTGACATAATATCGTTTTTTCTTGCCTAAATTAATCTTGCAGTGCTAAAATATATATTGTGGATTATTAATTTCACGGCCAAAAGCTAATCAGCCTGATAAGATCAATATCAATGACAATACGTCATATCAGTGCATCCGGGTTTTAAAGACATTTATATTAATAAGTAACTACTAGCCATTGTAAATCGAGCTGTTGAGTGCTGGTTGACTAATTCTGCAATAACAGACCTTTAAATCAATGATAATAATCCATATAAGATAATCATGTGTTACAGATGCTGGCATATTTGCCACAGAATCATGATGATTTGCCAATTATACAGTGACTTTGTTTCTGGCACAATATGGACCCTTATGCATTTATGTGTGTTTGTTGGGTTATAATTAAGTATGTTTTAGGTGACGTGTGTGCTGCTCATTGCTTGACATATTGGACACGCAGGGTAAAGGGCAATAAGGACGGTTACAAGACAGCATGATAGTCCTCTGTGTGTGTGTTTGTGTAGGTGTGTGTCTATGTGTGTTTGGCTCACCATATGTCTCTGTATGTGTGTGTCTATGCGTGTGTGTGCTTCACTGTGTGTTGTCTGCAAGTCTACTGTCACAGTGAAACGGTCAGTGTTATCTACTGAACAGAGGACATGTAAATGAAAAAGAAATAATGAAAAAAATAACAACAACAATAGAGTGAAAGGAAATCTGGAGACTGAATGTGTAAAGTGTGCAGCAGGAAATGTAGAGACTGTTTGTCTAGCTTGTTTAATGATGCTTAGAGAGTAAGTACGAGGATTTAAAGGGACATATCATTGATTCCTGTTCTCATTGTTATCTGCTTTAGAAAGAGGAACCTTCACTAAACCACTTCACTTCAGCTGCACAGCGGCTTTAAGATATGAAGTGGCAGTGTTCAAAGAGTGATGTAATGGAGTAGATGTCTATGGAATATTGACATGTACAAGTGCTTAAGTGTATGTCCGCTGTGTATCTATGTACATACAGAAAAAAATGAAAAGATGAAAATTGAAATGACACATGCATTTCATCAGGGAGATCCAAGAGCAGAATGGCCTTCTTTCCAATTTTCCTGAAGCAATCATTGAGGTTCTGGATCAATCAATATCTTTTTTAACCTAAATTGTCTAACTGGAAATTAAAAACTACTCTTTTTGTATAATTTTGTAGTTCTGTCTCTAAGTTCTTTTCATGAAGGCTATTTTCTTCAGCCTATACGTGATATATGTATAATTACACTCCATATGTATAATTACACTCCATGATATACTCCTTCTTGACTTTTACCTGACTGTAACTGTAATTTAACAATTCTTTAGTGTTTGTTGGTCTACAAAAATGTAAAATGTTGCATTTAAATGCATTTACAAGGAAATACATTTGAGAGAGAACTAGCTGTGGCAAGCTATATGCTCTATAATGTCTATCTGTTATCTGTAACTGCTTTACCTTCACAGTGTAGCTTGGGGCTACAGCTAATCTCTGCTGACATAGGGAAAGCGATGGCAAACACCCTGGATTGCTTTGAAATAGCTTCCTTTTTCAGTGAGACTCAGTTTAACCTAAAAAAAAAAATATATATATATATATATATATACACTCTTTTGACTGCTTCCCTTCAGGTTTATCTTAACCACTGATATTTATTTATGCTTACCGAGCAGCCAGTCAGACAAATGAACACTTTAAATTAATTTCACTCACACCTTACCGTGTCACCCTCTCATCTCCCTCCCTCTGGTCATCCTCCTCCTCCTCCTCTTCATACAGTAGCAGTAAATAACATCAGCCGCCACAAATTAATTCCCCCTCAACCCTCGTTGGCCTCATTCATTGTCTCTACCAGGTTTATGGGATAACTCCACTATCAATTAAAGGCTAATTCTGTTAGCTGTCATGTGTGGAGCACCAGGGTATTTCCTCAGCTTATGAAAATGGCAGCTCGTTTTAAGGGACTGTCATCTCCAATTCAACCTACACACTGTGGGACTTTATAGTAGAAGATTTTTCATATTAAAATGATGATTAGGTAGGAAGACTCGGCTTCAAATTAAAAAAAAAAGCTAATAAAAAAATGTAACTATGGAAACTTTGCTCTGTGTTGGTGCTAACAGGCTGCTGGAAAATGCAGCTCACATACCTGGTTTGTGTAACTGTTTGGATTGGGAGTGTGTCACTTTACAGTCATCATCATTTTTTTCTGTAAAATATCTCAAATTATTAGTTTACATTACTAATTTGCATGAATGGTGTCACAATCATACATTGTGTTTATTTTGACTGTGACAGTGATCTAGTTCATACATTTTGGTAAGAAAAAAATGGTACTTTGGTATATAGCAGCAAAATGACTAATAATATCCTGTATATTGATGATTCCATTTATAATATTCCATTAAAAATTCCGTAATATTAATACATAATACATTTTTGATGCCTTTATTATACTGGCATGGTTTATTTTCTTGAATTCAATGGGACATTTTTGTGTCTAAGAAAAGCAATGTAGACATCTGAAGCACAGAAAACTTTGGATGCGATATTGAAATAACAGGTTTATGGGTTTTATAGTACAGGAAAAAAATGAGGAGCTAAAGTTAGGGACTGTCTGAAAAGTGCATGTGCAAATGTGCCGGTAGGTACACCCCTGATAAATATGAAATTTTGGAGGGCAGTGTGTGAGGATTGGAGGGTGGTGCAGTGCCCGGATAAGGATACCAAATTTACCCTCATTAAGTCCGTCTAACTGCAAACATATGAACACTTCCAGAGTTGGCTGCACAGACTCTTGCACACATCAGTAAGCATCCCTGTTTTTTGGAATACAGTCATGATGCTTTAAAGCTTAAACTGGTAATAGTTACTCCTTGAAGAGCACAAGCCCTGAGGCCATCATATGTGCTTCTCATTTAAAAAGAAAAAGTTGCTAAGGAAGAAGCGGCGCAAAAGGGATTTCTTCCCTGTTCAGCCACTTAAACCAAGTAACTATTTCGTACTCCGCAGCATCTTTTTTCTGTTTGAATCTGTGGAAAGTCGGATAAATGAGCTGATTGCAGCTGATGGGTGAGAGCCAGCTGGAAACCAGGATGGAGACCGAAGTCTGCTGACAAGAGAAATGACCCTAAACAGACGTAGACGCCCGTCCGAGCTACCGCAACATCTGAGGATCAAAGATGTGCATCAGCTTGCCGTTGGATATGTCGTATAAATTGGTTTTACCGATGTAAACTAAGTGCACAGAAGTTTCTCGTTGTCGAGTGATAAATAAATAAATAAATAAATAACTTTGGTAGCAGTTAATGAGAAGGCCTTTGATTGAGCTGTTTGAATTCCTAGTCGCTCCCGTGGATCTCCTTGGGGGTAAAACCACACAGGACTTTGGTTTTATCTTGCAGAAACTGATCCTTTTAAATAAGACATTTCTGTCATTTTGAAGGGTAACGTGTCTTCATGTGATCATGATTTCTTTTTCCCTGTTAGTCTCTATCTTCCTGGACTGGAGTTGTGGGTTTTTTTAGGGTAAAACTGTTTTCTACTGCCAAAGTACATCTCATATGAATATTTAATACAGTATAAAATTTAAAGGATAACATTTGTTTTAAGTGTAAAGCAGAATTATAGTGGTAGACATGCTGCTGGAATGATACTACAGTGATTGTTCCTGTCTCACTGAAATATAGTTTCTGCCTTCGCTTCTCAGAAGGCAACATTTCTGAAGACCAAGTCATTTAGTGATGTTGCTCCATCACAGCTCACCTGTGACAAAAAGTAGTTGTTACAGTTTTAGGGAAGGTATATGTGACCAGTTTGTTGCTTAACTGTACTACAGAGGTGATTAAAACAGCCCTAACTCATCTGACCTTTAAAAACCTGTCATGCAGATAAGAAAAGGTAGCAGCATAAACATTGAGCAAAACGGATAATACTGCAGCCAAACCAGAGACAAACCTTTCACCCAGTTTAAGCTCAAACTATTATGTGCTTCACTATTCTCCATTCTTTCATTGCATCATTTTCTACTTTCAGCTTCATCCAAATGTCGATCTGGCCTCCAGCAATATTGTGACATCAAAGAACTCAGATTTTAAGCATCCTATTAACGTTTGGTGTCTTTTTTTTATGTGGACCTGCGACTTATCAAGTTTAGCACGCTTGAAGAATTCACTCACAGCTTGACACAGTCACAGTCTCTCTTTGGCTTCTTATATAGCTGAGTTTGGCTGGCTTGTTGAATAGAAAGACTGCTTTTTAGGTAAACTTGTTTTTCTTTATTTTGCTTGTTATTGTATTTTCCAATCAAGTGTAAAAGAATCGAACCTTTCAAACAAATGAGGCGAGCGTCCACTCAGTTTCTTACTGTTTAGCAAACAATGCACTGACGAGCATTCTCCTGCAATCACTCTCATTTGCACTCATTTGTTAGGCAAAATAGACACAAATTAAGTTAAAAAACTGCCCAAAAAGTCAGTTTTTTTGTATACACACTGGCACTCGGCTTTTCAGCTCTCAAATGGGACTTCGGTGAACATTTTGTAAACAAGTTATGTTTTCCTTTGGGCCTGACAAATTGTGTTTAACTACGCCACAGAACTGTTTGTATAACACCAGAACTTCTGTGTAATTTGGATAATTAATGGTTTCATGTACAAGTCCTAACAAGAATGATACATCAGCTGTCAGGGACATAAGAAATCACTGCATATTCACTCATCTGGGGAACAAATCAACTCAGACAAACAACAAATCAGGCTCAAATAATCTTATTTGTTTTATTTAAGTGCTCTTTACCCGCTTCTGATTACTGTTAAATACAAAAGAGATGACACTGCTGCAGTCAAAACCCCCTGGCAGAAAGAGATTTATCCCATTTTGTGTAATGCTATAACTCTGGGGGAATTTAAGTCTTGCCCAAACCATCGAACTCCACAGAGAATTAAACATCTCACAGTCAGGGCTCTTTACCTTGCTCTGCTCCCTTAGTTGCTTAAAAAAAAATCAATTTCTGAACCGAGCAAGTGTGCACATTTGGTGCGAACGGGGATAAGCGCTCATTTGTCAGTGTTTGTTTCTCATTGAGAAAGTCAATGAACGAATGGCTTGTGTTGTTGTCTGACGGAAATGTCAATGGAGGACAGTGGGAGCAGCACCGGGCTCTACTGGGCCCTGCTGAAAACTTTCATCTTAGTTAGCCAACATCATTAGGAGCCTGTTATGTTTGCCTTTAGTGCCCGCGGTTGGATTTTTGTGCTCGTCTGAGGCTGTGTGTGTATGAGGTACTGTCTTAATGAGTGTTTATTGGCCTACTCAAGTGTTAATGCTCATCTGTCTACCCGTGTATGCATTGCAGTCTCTCAGAGTTTTGTCTTGATGAGTTTGCGCTTGATAATATTTCTATCCAAGCGTGTGTGTGTGTGTGCATGTGTGTTTGTGAGTGTGTGTGTTTGTATTTGTGTATGTAATGTGTGACTGCCTGTGTCTATGTGAGTCTATGGGCCATTAAGCCTTCAGCACGGTCTGGAGCTCGCTAATGAGGATCTGTGTCACATCAAAACACATCAACACCAGACCTAGTTAGCTAGCTGTTAGCTTCTGACGCTGCTAGCCCAATGTGTGTGTGTGTGTGTGTGTGTGTGTGTGACTGTATATGTGTGTGTGTGTCAACGTGAGGGTATGTAGGTTATCTCTGGAAAGTCATTGTCATTTTCTCTTATATATCATCTCATCATCACCACGGTTCATTAGCTGGTTATCTGCTATAAAAACTGTTTGCATGTGTCTGAATGTGTTTGTGTGCTCAGTCCTCCCCTCCACCTCTTTTCTCCCTCCTCTACCTCTTTTCTGCTTATACCTTTCACCTTCTCGAGCCCATTGAGTCACCAGGGTGCTGTGAGGTGTTTAGCTTTCAGGATCAAATAGAAATGTTATAATGCTGGGTTAATGTGAGACCTAACTGAGTTTGCAACCAACCAGGAGGAACTCATTTTTTCTGCAGCGCTGGATGTAGCAAATGATTGTGTTTTGAATTGAAGATCCAGAAAAAAAAGTGGGAAAGAAATGGGTTTAAAGTGATAGCCTGAGGCAAATGAAAATATTTTGCATGCAACTGATGGAATACAACTCATATATTATATAGTGTTTTACTGTGTTGGAAGGGTCTTTCTCTGGAGAAAATATAAACATTTAACTTTAAGTTACCAACTCCAGCAGTGTGTGTTAAATAAACTGAAGTATTTGGTCGTCACAGTCACAGATGCGCATTTAGGAGGGTTTGATAGCTTTGTCAAAGGCTTTTTTGGGGGGGAAATTGCTTATTAAATGCAAACACCAAAACAAACACTCATACATTTCTATTAACATGCAGGAAAATGGAAATAACACCTGCTACCTGCCAAATACAGAATAAATATCATCTGACACAGCTACAAATTTCACACTGTCAAGTCATCATGACATGATATATTAATAAATAGGATTTTAAAAAGCAAATTTTAATTCTCTTAATCTGTTTAAATTCTTAATTCTCGATTATAGGTACTTAGAAACTAATGATGGGAACGATGATTTCCCAGCTGTTCAGTTAAACTTAAATTTGTTAATTGGCTATTAGTGACTTGCTTTTTAATGATGTACATGTAAAAATAACTAATCACACTGGTTTAGATCACACAGTGTGTCCAAGAAAAATTAGTTGAAATGGGCACTGCAACACTTTTACACATCAATATCAGGCCAGGCCTCGTTAGATTTTAATCATCCTGTGAAAAGTGTCTTCTTTAGCTCTGAAAGAACAAATGTGAATGTAAAATTGTAAAAAAAAGTATATTAACGCAAATAATTGTCATGTAATATGGGTTATATTATGAAAAACATGTATGAAAAATATATATTTATTTATATATGTATTCATTTTATATTTATTATTATATAATATGTATATATTATATGCATATATTTATGAAAAATAAACACACTAAGCAATTTCCGTCTGTTCTTCTTAGCATTGCCAGTAAGCTGTAAGTGTGTGTGTGTGTGTGTGTGCAGTATAAATTTCATACTGTACGTCTCATGCATTAGTCTGATTGGTGCTTGAATTTCAATAAATCAAACTAAAAACTCAATCTGGCTTTTTATTCTTAAAGATAAATTTTATTTTACAGACTGTCTCTGTCAGTGTGTGTGTGTGTGTGGGTGTGTGTGTGTGTGTGTTTGTGTGTTCCACTTTTCAAACGCCTCCCCCAGCTTTTGTTATAATGACGGGTTGTATGTTCGTTGTGACCCTTTGCTTTGCACAAGGCTGTGATATATGAGCCTGCTGGCGACAGGTGATCAGTAAAGGTCAATTTGTGCCTGACACCTGTCGTTAATCTCACATATGTGCCACTCAGAGCTGACAGCGCCATCTACCAGATGGCTGTTTTGTTTTATTGCCTTTTAGCTGAGCACCAACACAATTCAAGGCAGAAAATTAGCTTTGTTGTCTGCAGAACACAGTGGTCAGTAAATCAGCAGTTTACCAGGCATAGTCATAAATAAGCATCACGCTTTAGATCAAGAAGAAAAGGAGTACTTTGCTAGTTAATTTTCATTTTTACGGCTCAGTTGAAGCAAATTTTAAATGACTTTACGTTTGAATAACTGTAATTTTAAAACTTTTTTGTGACTTTAATGATTTTTCTTTCCTATCTTTTCATTTACGTTTACTTTACTTGTTGGGAAAATAAACAGTAGAAGCAAACTTAGTGTAACAGCCATTATTTGTTGTTGCGATCATTATTCAGCAGCGTGTTTCAGTGATACGGATCATTAATTCGTACTTAACAAGGTGACAGACATGTCGACCACAGTTGTTCTTCAAAATTAATTTCAAGTTTTTCAAGTCACGAGCGGCGACAGTGATGTTTTTACGTGCATGTTGTCTTTCCCCGGATGATTTAATAATAAAATATTGTTCCTGCTTTGATTTTTGGATATCCGTCGACATGAGTTTTAAATAAACAGCAAGAGGATGCAATCGTACTCTGACAATCAAAGGGTGATTGTATCCAGTGTTCCATATAAAACCTGTTCTAACAGAGTAGCATAAAATCTAATTTCTGCATTATTGGAATTAGTTTCTAATGTTTTCAGGGTTAAATTATTACTTTATTTCAGGGTCTGTGTTCCTCATATATCTATGACATTATGTTGGGAGCTCTGCTGTATCATACATTATGCCTTTAGTGAACCTAACATCAGGGTGATTGATTGGTGACTTGAACGTGTTTGACTGATCATTAAATTTCTCGTGCTACGGGGCTCACCGCCGCTCAGAAATATTCCTTTTTTTGTTTCCAAGATAAATCAAATCATTTAATTCAAGCCCCTCTGGAACTACAGCAGATTCTCTGTGAGAATATTATAGGGATATTAAATCTAATTTGAATTTTGTGTCTTATTTTTTTTTTAATTTCCCATTTTATGAGTAACTCACTTCTGGATTACTGCTCGAATGAAACATCCACTTGTACTTTCTCTTTTTTCCTTAAATGTAATTTGATTTTCTCCAACATTGATGTGGTAAGGCTGTGGAAGATGCTTAAAAATATTAAATTGCATGTTATTTCTTGAGTATGTATCACGCAGGAACTTTTTTTTTTATATTCAGGCCCATCGTAACCTGTAATTTCCATCATGAGTCCATTCAGCCAAAATTACCTCGTTCCTTTATGCCAGATTGTTTCTTATTCACTGTTAGGTTGCCGTTGTTTTATGGTCTGTGATTTGTCAGAGGACATAAAACCATCAGTGTTAGGGACCAGACTAAATGTATATACGTGTATCAAGCATCACTTTCAGGCGTAAAAGTTATTGTGTCACACTATGTACAGCAGCCAGAGAGCAGGAACTGCAAAAAAACGTGCAGAGACTAGAAATACACAGAGTAATAAGGGTTGTTACGGTCCCTCTGCACTAAAAAAGCAGTAAGTATTGACTCTTTAACAAACAGTTGGAAACTTCTGGACACATTCACGATACAAAGTGTCTTACTTGCTTTGGTTGTAAAGGACAATTCACAACAGCTGCATTCACAACAGGGCGACCGAGGATGTTTTCTGTTGCAGACAGCGAGCAGCGGATAGCTTCTCCCATTGGCCCTAATGACCAGTAAAGTGCCACACCATTCTGCACTTTGCATCTTAACAGGAAATGGACTTTTAATATTCCCGATGCACTTTCTTTGCATTAGATTTTATTGCCTGTCATTCTCCTGTCACATATAAAAACCACCTTTGTGTTTCTCTGTGTTAAATCATCCTGCAAATCCATTGTGTTTGCAGCCGTTTGACGTAAAGCCATTAACATCTTACAGTTAGCTGTCATCTTTATGCTACCTATGCAACCATTTTGGTTGTCATGAAACGTTTCAGGACATAACTTATAGACATTCATGTAGAAAGCAACAAATATATAACGCTAATTGATCTATAGATGAGTTTTTTTAATTTTTTCTTTTGAGCACAGCCTGACATTAGCAGATAATGGCGTATATGTTGTTGCTTAGTCTTGAAGCATGGCTACGATTTTAAATGACAAATGTTTTTTTTATGTTATAGCAATCCCTAATTGCAATAAAGCGTGACTTTTGTAGCACTTAGCACATTAAGGCTTAGCATCAATGCAGGATGTGGATACTCTCGGACTGCAGGCCAATGGAGAAATCACATGCTCCCCAGGCATGAAGCATTTGTTGTATTTCCACCCAAAAGTATTTAAAAGGGTTGTAAAACACTTGTAGAAAAAAGCCTGCTGCCATGATTTGCTTTACCAACTGGTCTGTGGATTTAAGGTCTGCAGGAGTTCTTTAAGTGTGTAAGCAGAGAAGCAATTACGCACCATTGAATGTACTCTATTGAGTTTAATGGCCTCGGTGATTACATGATTTATAATTATTTGCATACAGTTTATGCTCTTAGTTGCCTTTATTAAGAGTTTTTTTTGTGCTCGGCTCACTCATCGGAAATCCATGAACAGGTGCCACTCAGTCATATCAGGACTCCTGCTCCTTCTATTCTCTCTCTCTCTACAGCTACACTGTATTGATTCCTGAGACACTAAGCTTATGACTAAACCACTGAACCCCCCTCCACCACCACCATCCAACATTTTATTTCCTCATCGCTTTATTTCTCTCTCAAACCTTTTCAGCAGTTTGCCAGCCTCTGTCTTTTATAACCTCCAGTTTGTGCGCCCTTTTTCTATGCCTGTCTCTTGTTCTGTCAGTGATGAATTTAAAAATATATTCGAGAAATAATGCATGTCATCTGGGTGTCTCGTTTCATTGTCTTTAACATGAATGAAAGAGATGTGGTGTGTCTTTAAAACTGATGATATAATCCATGTCATTTAAGCAGTCTGCCGTTTGCTTTAACTCGCTGATTTTGTTTTTTTTTTTTGTGAGGGCAGATTGTCATTTTCTGTAAAAGTCTCCAAGTACATCCACAATGAGCCAGTTAAATGTGCAAGCATGTCTTTTTCTCTCCGTTTCAGCCCTCCGTTCAGACTAAAACTGTTTTTCTTTGCAAAAAAATAATCTTTTTCCTAAGTGTAGAGATCTTAGAAAACTGGCTTGGTGTTGAAAAGTATTGGAAAAGTAAAGCTTTTCCAAAATAGACGACGTAAACTAGTCCAAGGAGAGATCAGGGCAGTGTGTCGGTGAAGTTAAGATGAACCATCGGTCTTAAAAACTCTTTTCTATGATCTTTCATTTGAAATGTCACTGTAGCCAAATAAACATCAGAGCTGATGCCAGTGATGTGTGTTAATGCTGAATTTCTCAGAAAGTTTCATGCTTGGTTAACAGGTGTTTATCAGACACGACTGAATAACTGTTTTAAAATTTGAGGTGCTGAAATGGAAAATATGTAAATATGAACAGCTTAATTGTAAATCTGGCTGCATTATGGCTCAGCAATGCCTACAAAAAGGAGCTGGAGGTGTAACAGGCAGTCAGGTGGTGGAGTTACCAGCTGTGTCTGACCAGACTGTTAACTGTTAACTTTCTTAAAGTTGTCCACTCACTTATTAAATGTTGATATGCACGTCTCAGTAGCATTTAAGTCACATATTGACACCTTTTTTATTGTACACCTTCAATATATGTTAGAAAATTGTATGAACATGAACCCTCATTTTCAAACTTATGTGTATTCTTGAATTGTTACATATTCGCACCTTATAGATCAACTATAACCCTTTAAATGGCCTTTAACCTTGGCTTTTTTTCCTGATAGAATATAAAACAAAAATCACACGTTTTCAGTTAGTATTTATGCAAATTTTGTCAGAGGATGTCACCACTGTGAAACAATAATAAAGTCAGCAGGGCGGCCCACCCCTCAGTGTAAACATGGTAGTTACAGGAGGGGAGCTGCTGTGGATTGAAATGACTGTAAAACACATTTAGCCAGTAAAAGAAAAGGCTAAATAAAGTGGTTATCAGTTGAAGTGAACTCTATATTTTTGTAGACATGTGCACCTGTAACTTGCCATCAGACAGCCCTTTCAGAATAAAAGACTAAAGCTGTTCGTCATTCTCTACAATGCTACCAGACTCCTTTAATGAAAGCAGTGATTTTACTTTGCAGAACAGAGAAGTTTCTGTAGGGATTACACATGACCTTTGGCAGTCTTAATAAAGACATTTTAGTTACAGTTACAGCTACAGTAACACCCTCCCTCACTATGGGATGGAGATGACAATGTGTTCTCATTATGACATGATACTTTTTCTTTCTTTCTTATTTTTTAACTCTCTTAAAATTGTTGAGGGGACATGAAGCACATTACCGTTTATTCAGATCCATGAGCTGCTTCTTTGTGAGCTGATTTGAAAGTCAATAAAACGGTTTGTAGAATTAATCTTCTCTCTCTCTCTCTCTCTCTCTCTTTTCGTCTCTGTCTCTCTACCAGACTTTTGCGTTGCCATGACAAGTGAGGAGGAGGAGGGCCCCATCGTTGCAACCTCAACAGCAACGACACCATCAGCGGCGGCAATCTCCAGGGTAGCAACAGCCATAGCCAGGGGCGACAGCAACGATGCCGTCACTTCCTCCTCCCCCCGCAGGCCCTCCCCACACCGACCCCCATGTCCCGAGGAAAAGGAGGAGAAAGAGAAGGAAATAGAGGAGGAGGGGATAATTCAGGAAGAGAGGATCGAGAAGGAGGAGGAGGAGGAGGAGAAAGTGGTGGAGTGTGATGGGGATGATGAAGATGATGATGACGATGATGATGATGATGATGGCAGCAGTGACACCAGTGTGTTAGTTGTGCCGTACCCTGATCTGGTGCCGGTGGTCTTCTTCTGCCTGAAGCAGACGACCTGTCCTCGCAGCTGGTGCATCCGCCTGGTGTCCAGCCCATATCCTTTTTCCACCCAACGTACATGATGACACACAGAATTTATCCATTATTTTTTAAAATATGCTATCTTTTCATTTTTAACGGCATCATAGCTTTGCCATTCAGCTTGATTGCATTTCAAACCTGAGAAAAACATGAGGAAAAACACAGACTGTAGATGTTTTAACTCACCTGAGAAGCTAACAGCAGCCTCTGTTCAACCTGAACTTCCTTAAAGCTGCTGCACTGTTCTTTTGGTATCTATTATATATGTATGTGTGGTGCTTGAGAGGCTGGATCCAGGTCCAGATATTCATAAGTATAGATAACAAGGGCCAGATTATCTGTTGCTTTTGCACCTGTCAGTCTGCCTCACACACATTGTTTTTATCAAACAGACTCACCAAGCAGGAGTCAGAGTTTGTGGTTTGTTAATAGAGGTTGATTTTTTTATTTATTTTCTATTCTTTTTGCAATATTTCTTCTTAAACAGACAGTGTAATGGTTGGATTTGGTCTAGAAGCCATAAAATGTAGAAGTGTCTCAATGCTAATTTTTTTGTAAAGGCTGATACGGGGCAACTTCGCTGATTGCAAATAGAAGTTGAATCCATTTGTATTTATTTTATTACCTGCAATCCTCATTTAGAGGCTCACTGATGAGTTTTGGGTCTCTCTCACCAGTTTTAAACCTCCTTGAATGCAACATGATGACGTTCATTCTGTAAGTTATGGTCACGTTTAGATTAAAAGTGACAATAAAGCAGACATCATTGTATGTACACGAAAACACCCAAGTATAAATTGTTTCTATACTTATGAAAGAAATATCAGAAGAGCTGGGTTACATACACGATATGCTGCATTAGCCAGTCCCTCCAGGATTTCGCGGGCGTTTTTCAAGATTGTTGTGGCCTAAAATGCCTGAATTCGCGGCAGCTTTTCTA
>JAPZDV010000020.1:11934792-11956541 GCA_029814665.1 Acanthurus lineatus | reverse complement strand
CATAAGAATTTTATTTTGTTGAATTTAAGGCAAATAGATGCACTTTAAATCTTTTCTGGTTCAGACTAAAAAAACAAGGTTAGTAAAGTTATTCTTTGTTGTAAGTGGATCTTTATTTCTTTCTTTTTTCTTTTTTGGGGGTTTTCCTTAATGTTAATAAGGATACAATGTTATGCAGAGGTGTACTTGTAACAATTTTATAGTTATATGATACCATTTATAGTCGTGGTGGAGGGTTGGGAGTGAATAATGTATTCTCTTTCCTGGGGGGTGGCTTAACAGAAAACAATAGAGAAGCACTGATTTAACCCAAGAGACTGTCTGTAAATACCCTTTTATTTGTGTGACAGGATGATGATTGGAGCAAAGCAGATAAACTTGACTATCTCACACAAAAAATTCTACTCAACATTATCAGTCCCATTGGTAAATTATTCCCCTGGCAGTGGCTACAGGTGTCGCCTTTATTGATGTCTGAGGGTATTTTGTGCTGAACGATGCTTGGCAGGCAAAGCATCCTCCTCCCTGTATTGTCCCCGACAAGCAAGGAAGTTTCCACAGTTATGATATCAAGTTTCACTAATGCTAATAATAACCTCACTTTGAGGCTGATATTGTTGGTTAAAGATACACTGAAATCATTTTTTTTCCTTACAGTATGTTGTGGTTGTTGTTGCCTCACAGCGAGCAAATTGTAAAAGTTTAACAATCATAAAACTCTAAAAGCCCCAGATTAACATACTTGTATCTTATGTTGTACGTCTGACAGCATGGGCCTCTCTAATCTTATTTACCTTCACATTTTTAACAGTGAAGTCCATAAAAATGGACGGATACCTTGAAACATGATCTACCAATCTGATTCAATGTGGTAAAGATATCACTGTACTACCTTGTATTCTGACTGCATGTGCTGCATTTAAAATTCCGATATACTAAATCTGTAGGAAAAACTACATGTGTTGTCCATAGCTTAAATATTTCTTACCATCAGTAAGAATGAATCATCAGTAAATATCAGTCATCAGATAGAATCAGTCATCAGTCAGAGGGGATGACTGATTAGTTTCTCATTGCGTCTGTATGGTGCAAATATAGGTTTTTCCTCAGCTCCTGCCAACATACTAAAGGCTATTTGTTAAAAAATAGTCATTACTGCAGGATTTTTATTCATTCATTTAATTTTAACCATGATTGAGTCATTAATGAGGTTGTTAGTGAGCAAAAACTGACAACATAATTATAGTATGAAAATGGCATAAATTTTTTGACTTAGGCATAAGTTGGTATAAGTGTGTATTTTTTAACAGTAAATAAAGCATATGTGGTTAAAAATATATGTATATACTAAAGTGTACTTTATATTACAGCTGTATTTTGATAACATGTTATGTCATGATGCATATAAATGAAGCGACCGTCATACTTTTTTTTAACATGAAATTGTCCTGCCTCAAAAAACAATTCCATTTTTGAAATATTCATGCTGTAATCATCACTTTTACCAAGAACTTTCTTATTAAGATTCAAAATCTCTTTTGCAATGTTGGGCCAAGACAGCAACATAAAAACATAAAAGTTATATATATTTAAAAAATGGTTTCTCATTTAAAAAACAAAACAAAACACAACAAAATATAACACAATTAAACATCAGCTCTGCAGTGTAAGTGGGGGGGGGGCAATGATCCATAACAGGACTGCGCAATTCATGGCCTTTTTTTTAAGCATTTGTTTTTAAGCTGTGTTTTCTGCAACAGAACCTTAATAAACTGTGAGAGAGGTTTCTTCATGCAGCAGAAAGCAGAAGCTGAATGAAGACATAACACATAGGTTTAAAACACTTTGGTGAGAATTGGTAAAAAACAAACAAACAAACATACTGTATACACCCACATGCACACACCCACACACACACACAAACATGCAGACACACTCACAAACACATATAAACATCATCATTGCATACAGCAACAACATTAATGCTCCCATTGTCTCTTTGCTTCTCACATAAGTAAATATAAGGACATTAAAAATAGGCTTTGGTTGAAAATTCACACCTACCTTCACACATATTCTGATACACACATTTCATCAATGGGATTTCCTTGTGGGCTCTAAATACCTGTCTGCATCACAGGTATGGGGTAGCAAGCATTTCAAATGGAGGAGAAGGAGAGCAGGAGCAAGAGGAGGGACAGAAAACAGTGGTGGGCGAAAAAGACGACAGAGATGATTAAAGCAGCTCACAAGAGCTTTCTGGTGAGAAGTTAAACTCAGCGAGGCTTTTTTTAGTATTTTTGCTGTAATTTTAACTTGTTAATAACATCAGCACTGTTGTGTTTTCTTGGTAATGGTGTAATTGAAAAACGAAATGATTAGAGAAGCGTAAGATAAACAAAAGAATGGTTGAAGAGAACGAGTGAGAGAGAGAAAAGATAAAGGGAAATGAAGCCGTAAAGAGGGTAAAGGAGGATAAGAAATATTATAAAAAATAAGCTGGACTGAGGGAGCGAAAGAGGAGAGGATAGGACAAGTCCCTGTATGCAGACTTTCCACCAGTTTGACCGCTAGGTACAGTGACATTAGCATAATGATTAACAGTGACATTAGCATAATGATTAATACCAGCATTAGCATAAGAACCACAGCTGGGAAAGGATGGAAGAGAGCCAAAGACACAGCAGCAAGAGACAGCGATAGAAAGAAGAAGCATGAAGCGTAAAAATCCGATAGAAAAAAAACATATATGTTGAGAGAAAAAAAAACAAAAACGTGAAGGCAGAAGGTGTCTCTTTTCTCTCATCACAGCTGTTGACAGCTACAACACTGTCAATTCCAATATGTCTTCTTGAGTAATATTTCATTTCATCCATGCTGCATGTCCAGGTATAAAAAAAGAATTTTCTTCGGAGAGGAGACTAGCTGTCAGTTCGATTCCCCCGGCAACACATCCACAACCCTTATGCGTTTCTATAGGAGGGTAGAAACACTGACATCTGAAAACTATCACCCCAAAAGGGCTAACGTAAACCCTTTACTCTGTCTCAGGTGAAGTTTTTAGATTGCTTACCAGTCATGTTAGTCCTTTTTACTATTTAGGAAAGTTTAAGTGTCTGCAGATATGTAGATGACGATTTGTTTTATTTTTCAGCCCTGAATCTACTAATTTATACCCTGTTTTACTTGCGTTTACATTGATTCGTTGCTAATACCATTGCTCCCTGCTGTGTTAGGTTTTTTTTGGCAAGGGAGAGAATGAACTGACAAAAATTTGCTCAATCATTTTTAAGTTCCCTCTGATTAATTGCAATAAAAACAGTCTAGTTTGCATGTGTGTTTTGGTATGGCCTCCCTCAAATTCTTAGAGAAAAACCCCTTTTTTGTCTCTGTCTTTCTGTGCAAATGAGTGTAAGGCACCATTGTTTGGTCTCCAAGATAAATATCTGTTATTAGGCATTAAGACCATCAAGCTACACTGGTATTTTGTTTGGCAGGAACCACTCCCTGACCATTACAGAGCCATGATACTTAAAAATTATATCAAGTGTTCCAACTCATTTCTTACTTTGGACTGTTGCTATAATTATGTAATCTAATCACTGAAAGTCCAGATCTTTAAATCATTTCACTAAGTTAACTGATTGTTTGAGTTTGGCATCATCTAACGTGAAACAGCGGTTTCTTTTCTTGAAAAAGTAGACAGTCCAAGGAGAATCACAGGGAGGGTAATGATTTGCTAATTATTACTATGGACAAACGCCATCGCCCTGCTGTTGTCAAGTGGTTGCCAAGCATCTTCAAGCTGTACAGCAGTTCAGTTTTGTTTTTCTATGATGGTGAAGACAAGCATAGTCAGGCAGGTCATGTCTTTGCCCTCCTAGATAAAAAATAATAATGTGTTTGTAGTTTGTAAATTGAAAACTGGGTGTCAGATGTTCACATTTTTGATATCAGGTAACATTGAAAGTAGTGGTGGGACCCGATTGAAAAAATTAATCTAATTAATTAGAGGCTTTGTAATTAATCTCAATTAATCGCATAATACTCGAGAAGCAACATTTTTTGTCATTTTGTTTAAGTTTTTTTTTTTTTTGGAGCTGGTATCAAACTTGCGTGTAGAACGAAGCTTCCGCACAGACGCCCGCCCTACTGACTGAGCTACTTCCGGAACTTTGATGAGAAATGTTCCGCCCTGTATGGAGTGCAAATTGTGATTAAATACGTTAATATTTTTGTATTCGTGTTATTTTTTCTGTAATAAATTAATCGTAATTAACGCGCAAAGTCCCAGCCTTAATTGAAAAGTTAAAGCTTTTAGGTAACTTTAAGCACTCAGATATTATTATTTATTATTCAATGAAGGACATACTTGCTCAGTCATGCAGATTTATTTATATATATTAACCTTAAACTGTATATTTCTCCCCTTTTTTTAATACACAGCCTTTGCCTTTGCCCAAAGTTATCATAGTTCTGTAATTCAAGCTATTAAGAAATACAAAATAACTGCAGAAGCTTAGCATATCTGAGAGCAACAATTGCAAAGAACATTTTTATTTCCAAAACCTTGCAACTAAAGGTGTTGGCTGGCATTATATAATGGGGATGTTATTATTTGTGAGGTTAATTATAAAGGCTTTGCTTTGAATTTTATGAGCAATGATTTCTTTCCAAAATGTATTTAAGCTGTTTTGGAATGAACATTATAGAATACATTCTGCAGGCTCTACACCATATTTTTTACTGCAGCTTCGGTGGATCTTATTTCACTAAATGGACAACTTGTTCCTTGGCAGGAGCTGTAATTTATTTTAATGGTCAACCTTTCCCCAGTTAACGGTTCTGTTACATCTTAAAGTCTCACTTCTTGCAGCAGTTAGAGTCAGCATTGGCAATGGCACAGACAAATGAGATTGCTTAATAAAATTTCAGAGGGCCGTGGAACAGAGCACGAGTACTTTTAGTTTAATTTGCTGACTCTCTCTGGTGTGAATGGAGGGGAACTTTATGTAGGAGTGGGCTAGAGAGAGACAGAAAGGTAGAGATGGAAAATTAATTTGAAATGGGTAACCTAGAGAAGGGCTTTATTCTCTCTGCTTGAATTTTGAAAAAGTGACATATTAATAATGACAGCAGCCTTTTTTCCTCTCCTCTTGATTTTAAATTTGCATGTCACAGGTTTGCATGTCTAAAGTTTGACGCCAGACACTAAAAAAAGTCATTGTTCTTCCGGCTTTAATGAAGCTAGAGCTTTCAGTTTTTTTTTGAAGATGGTCAAAAAGTCAAAGAAAAATCGAGAATTTTGAGTGTGATGGAAATCTGGTAGAAGATGAAATGGAGGACTGAGGAGATCAAGAGAAGCTGTGTTTTACTCAGAGACGTATTGTGTAACTTAACAAGACAAGGAGATCATTATCAGCAACACAAATGTCAACAATTGATCAAAAACCAATTCAAGAAATACAAAAATTTAGAGGTGGGGGTTCTGTCTATATCATGACCCCTTTTTTTCTTGGCTTAAAATTCCTCCCACCTCATCAAATTTCATTGATCTTTTTTTTTTTTCTCACCAATTTTTTGTCTCAGGCCTCTGCAGTGAAGCTCACCCTATTGTGCTGAACGTCATATATAATATTCAGGCAATTTGTTTAGAGGAAGCAATCAATAACTCAATAGTGACATCGATAGTTCTCCAGGCAATCAGTTGGATGGTATTGATTTAGAAGAGATAGCTGTGGTTTGGGTTGATTTTTTGCGTTCCTTTGGGATTTTGTGAGTGGCTCATTGAGCGTCGTCTCCAACACCAGTATATTGTCTTAGTGAACTCTTTTGGTTCTGTAATTGAACATTTTCTCTCTCGTCATGATTGATTACGGTGGTTACATGTGAAGACTTTGAGTGTAAATCAATCAGTTTTATGAAGCTTAAATGTTATTCCAACATCTTTTATTTAAAAAAAAGAGTTAATATAAACCTAACTACGAAATTCAGCCATTGAGTGAAATTTCCATCTTGACTTCATATTACTGTGATGTAACAACTTAACAAAATAATCCGTTGTTTGATTTGAGACAATTTGTGTTGGGAAATTCTGTGATTAGCAATTAGAGGGACATGATTTGAGAAATTTAGGCATGCTAATCAACTAACGTAAAAATATAGCATCTTGGTCAAAGCAAGTTAAGTAGAGTCAGTGTTATTGATAAGATAAGATATTCCTTTATTAGTCCCACAATAGGAAAATTTGCATTGTTGCAGCAGCAAGTGGACAGTAAAAAACAGAATGTAAAAAACAGCAATAAGAATAAAGAACAATAAATAATAAGTACAAAATAAGAATAAAAGCACCAAATAACATAATTCGTCTCAAGACACTTTACATATTGAGCAGTTTTAGACACTCTATAATTTAATATATTAAATCCCAGCAACTGGTCGCAGTCTCCATATGAGCACGAACTTAGCGACAGTGGCGAGGAGACCCATGCTAATTCTGGTGGGTGTTCAAAACACAGTAAAACAAAAGGCAAATATGACACACCTCCCACAGGGGTGACACTCTTTAGTTTATAACTCACATTTGTAGATATGAAAAATAAAACCATGAACTTTAAAACTTTCTTATTGTAAAGAGGAAATACTTTCATGGAGCTCTCCTCTGATTTTACTGCATAACGTTAGTAGCTCCTCAGTGAGTGGAGCTACATTTGCAGTGAAAAAAGCAGTGTGTTTTTCCACTTATCTGCTCTGTACTTTAGCAATCCAACAGTCTGAAAGCAGGAAAAGACTCCAAGTTCCACTAACAGTTTTGTGAGCAATTGAAAAAAACATGGTTTTAACAAGAAGTCAGGTCATGCAGAGTTGTTACAACGAACTTTATGAACAACTCCTTCCTTTCATATCTTTATAAGTGTCATAATTAGGCCCCCTCCAAAACACACACACACACACGCACACACACACAGTCTTGCTTCAGAGAGCTTCATAAGCTGGTAATGTCACACACTGTATTGCTGCTCAGCCTTCACGCTGGTTGCTGCCAATACAAGTTATTGTAAGCTTGGCATCGCCCACTGAGGCTGTGGATGCTGAAATAACACAGTGGATCCTGTAGCGATGGTTAAAGAGTGTACCTCAACAGTGTGTGTGTGCGCAGGTGTCTGTGTGTGTGTGTGAGAGAGTGTGTGTGCGCAAATAGCTTCGGGGTCATCCAAGGTGAGCAGCAGCCTTCACAGAACAACATACCCAGTAATTAGCACAGCAAGTTCCCTAACATGGGGCTGGATGTTTGTGTGTGTGTGTGTGCATATGTGAGAAAGTGTGTGTGTGCGTGTGTGTCGGCATCACTAGAGCTCTTTTGTTTCTCTCCTGTTTCCGTTCTCTTGGCTCTCTCTCAATGCTTTCAAGCCTCGTGCTTTGTGGCACCTCAGCCACCTGTGTCGCCATGGTGATGTATAAAGTCAGGTGATCCGACCCCATGCTGGTTATATGTTCCCTCAGATGTATGTGTAGGTGTGTGTGTGTCTGTGTGTGTGACTTACATCATCCCACCTGAATTCTAAGATGATCAAACACTGATGTTGAACTTTTTTGATAACTCAGCTAAATGGCTTTCACGCAATGGTCTTTTTCTGCAACATTTTACATTTAAGAAGCTATTATTCAAAAAAAAGTTTATTTTTTGTATTTTAAATTTGGACAGAATTGAAAACATGACTCTCACATATTTGGTTTCAAACTTTTATATGAGTATCATGTCCATCCTTCACATTATCATCCTTTTCTCCTGATATGATTCCACAGGAACAACTCAAGCGAACTCCAGCTGTCATATTTTTTGTCAACTTAATACCGTAGGAACACCTAGAGGGAACTCCATCTGGCATGAATGTCCACCTGGGCTCACAATGTACCTGTTTGAATGTCACTGTGAAGTCACAAATCACATTTTTGGCCATAACTCAAGAGTGAATATGAGAAATATAATAAAATTTCACACAAAGGTCTGTAACTGTAACTTAGGAACAGAAGTAGAAATTATGGTCATATTCCATATTTATCCTGAATTAGTGACACTGATCTTAGTTTTCCTTAAACTGTTGTCATTTTTCAGACCTGTGCTGCCAGGTTAAAGATGTGTGTGAAGCATCCATGTTTTACAAGTCGTAGCTTCTTTGCACCAACGTCCATATTTAAAGCACTGTGGTTTTACCACGAGCTCATTGGTGTTTCCAACATTAAGCTTCAGGTGATTGCTATTATAATAATACTGATTGAACCCCAGGACTTTGCTTTATTGCTCTCTGTCCCATCTAGTTAAATGATTCTTTTAATCTTGTTATTAGTAAATAAGTGACTTTACGTGATTCCCAGAATAGCACTTCCAAATTTTTAATCTGACCAGAGGTTAGAAATCAGTATAAAGTCACAGCTTTTGATATGCAGATTTAAAAGCAGAATCTAATGACTAAAACATTTTTTTCTGCACATATCTGGCCAGTCCAAATTAGGTATGAAAGCATGATTAAGGAGAAGAAATTTTCTATTTCCCTACTTTGACTAAAAGCTGGCAAGACACTAAATTTTCTAAATCATCCTTTTTAGCAGAGACTAAACACTGCGGGACGTATAAAAGCTGTATGTATGGACAGGCAACCCTTCAGACTGTCAATTATGACTTAAAAAAACACAACTTGTTTTGGTTTTATGCAAGCAAATTCTCATTTTCTGGCTTAGTAGTTTTAAATAAACTGTCAGATAGATGAAGGATTGAAAAACCGAGAGAGACCCAAATTAAGACATTCTCCTAATTTTGGTAAATGACTGTCATTAGTCTGTCATTAACACTCGCCTCCAATGATTGCTATCTGCATGGTGTTATCTTGAGAAGTGTCGGCTGGCATGGGTTAATGTGTTGTGTGTGTGTATGTGTGTTTTTTTTGTGTACAAGTGTGTGGTCTGTGAACCAAAATTAGCATCTCAATTTAGGAAGCGTGTACTCCCTGCTGAAAGTGGCTCCTGTCCCCACAGAGTCCACACTTTGTTCCTGTTGTCTAGATCATGAATATTAATGTGCCACCTTGTTATCGCTTAGGCAAATTATGATGATGCCAAACAATAGGAAACGCAGAGAGGACACAGAATACTCAAACACTCATTCCAACAATGCAGGGTTGAATGACCTCCTTACACAGAGATGGCAAGCAGAAAACAAAGATATCTAGAAAGGTGAAGACAGGAGTGGATGTGTAACGAAGGATGATAGATAGATACAAAAAAGGAGGATCAGAGAGGAAAGAAGACATGTAGAGGAGAGGAGGAAGGGATCTGAGTTGGAGGAGAAGTTTTGGAAGAAGGTGAAAGGCTAATAAGAAGCAGAATAATTGAGGTGAAGGCTGGTTCTTGTTTAAACTATAGCAGTAAGGACTTGACCAATGGGAGACTTGACTGGCTTGAGACAAGTTTAATACTTGAAAGTTGTTAAGATCAGAGTATTTTTACGTTCGAGCTTCAAATTTTGATGGGAAAAAATAATCAAAAGTGAAAAAAAAGCAAAAAATAATGAATAACAAATAACTCAAATAATACCAAGAACTCATTAAGAACACACATTACTTCTACATTTTTCTTATAAAAAGTCAAAATAAGAGCGCACGCTCAGTCGCCCCTATAAAAGCTGTTACTGCAGGTTCACTGTGAATAAACCGGCTTGCGTACGTGTCTGCTGTTGCTCACCGCTGCTAACAGAAATACACAACATGCATCTGCTTCAATCAATCGTCTCTCATCCGCTCACAGCTCTTCCTTCTTCCCTCACATCTCTGTCCTCTCTTCATCTTTTTTCCTCTCTCACTCTCTTCATTATCTGTTTCTATCTTGGTTCATCTTCATCATCATCTCTTTTCTCATTACTTTGCTCTATTTAGGTAGCTATGGTTTTTTTTTTTTTTTGCACAGAAATGATAGCAGCTTATGTTAAATTTAGAAATAAGCTGTTGAAAAAATGAGCAGATATTTCCCTTAATGGAGCAGATTATATATAATCTATATATATTATGTTCTATATACCCGAGAATAAGTATTGGTTGTTAATCTGATGTGAAGTAAACTTAAGTTTGATTTTTTTTTTGGTGGTGTTGTGTTGTATTTTTTTTATTTTTCAACTGGTGCAAGTATTTTTAGCTTTCTCAGTAGTTGTATTGCATAATTGGTGGTCAGTCTGTTCTTGGTGTTTTAGCTCTCAGTTACACAAGCCTGGCAGCGCCGGAGGATAGAAATAGCATGTAACAGTGGTCGTGGGCAGGAGAGGAAACCTACACGCTTAACATTCGCATCATATTACCACCATGCTACATCACAGATAGAGAGAGAGAGAGAGAGAGAGTGATGGGAAGGGAAGGGAGGAAAAAAAAGAGATAGCAAGACGGAAAGCACAGAAAATCCCACCAGATGGTCTAAAGGAAGACTCTGTGTGCATGTTTGTGTCTCTTCCTGTCTTACAAGCAGGCATCTATCTGTAATTGCACACTGAGTATTTCCCTGAAACCTCCATTTCTCATATCTCACCATCGCTGCCAGGAGACATCTGAGTTGACTGCTGTTAGTAAACCAGTTGAACTTAAATCTATTCCATGCCATCGCATCACTCCTTCCTGTTACTGCAGCTTATCTAACGCGGTCTATTTTCAGAGGGTGATGGACTGTTAAATTAACTCATACAGTTGTACGCTGATAATGTCACAAAAAAAAAAAACATGGATACCCCTCTTTTTGCCTGTGTGGAGGCGTTTCTGTATGCATGCAGTTTTTTTGGGCTTGTAGCATCAAATGACTCTGATCTGTAGCAGCATCCTTCACAAAAAAAAGATTGATAAAATTTTATTGAACCAGACAGTGAAAACTGAATCATTTTCTTCATTTTTTTGCAGAATCTATCCTCAACCAAGATATCAATGTGTATTATTCACAATACAAATGCACACACAAACCCAAACACTACATGCACATACGCACACAAACACAATAAAAGCCTCCTAATATTTTTGTCAGCGCTGGTTTCCACAGCAACAGGGCAAAGTTTGTCTTGAGGAATCCTATAGCAGTGTGTGCAGTGTGTGCCATGTGGGAGAGAAATGCAGTGGTAGACTAAGACAGAAAGAGAATAAAGAGATTTAAGGAGGTGGAAGTTGAGTAATTCTTGGAAAAAAAAAATCTATGACTAAACCATTATCGTGTCTTTAATCGGGTAGTTTTTTTTTTCTTTTTTCCAGGAGTTGATACAGTTCAGAAAGCCAGTGAAAAAAGCCTAAGACATTACAGCAGGATGGGACTCAATTTAAAAAGGTACTTTATTTAACATTTAAACTACAGTACTGGTTATAAATGTCATCCAATTTACAAAAGCAATCCCTCAGACCAGCGTTAATTTCATTGATGTTAGGGAGGGACGAATGGAGAAGAGATCCAATCAAAACTATCCTTTTTGTGGGACAAGTTAGGAAGAAATCCAATCAGAGCGAATCTTTGGAGGGTAGGTTGATCTACAGAGCAGCAGAGCCATTTTCAAAAGCCGCTGCAAGTGCAGGCGCAACAGTTAAACACAGCAGCAGAAGTTACACACTCACAGGAGGAGGACAAAGACGAGTTTGCAGAACTTCCCACAGTTTCGAAGACGTTTTCACGACAGTAAGGTTGTTTACCTACATTATATTTAGCTTAGTGTTTAGTTGCACAGTCTTAGTTACACAGCTTTGGTTGATTTCAGTTGACTTTGCTCATTAGCAACACGCTAACGTTTTACGGTGCACCCGGTCCAAGGCAACCATTCCATAACAGACTGATGGATACTTCCAGCGACCGGAAATTCCGTAGAAAAATGTAGATGACTAAAATCTGCTAATATTTGGTCTAAAATATGGACTAAAACTAGACAGAGGCTAAAAGATTTTAGATGACAAAAATATGACTGAAACTAAATGGTGTTATTCAAAAGACTAAGACTTAATCAGAATTTTCTAACAAAATTAACACTACCTCAGACCTCATGTCTTATTCTAAGAAATACAAATTAAAACTGTAAACTCTTCAATTTGCACAGAAGGAAAAGAAAAAAAAAATCTTAAACAGTAAAAATATCCCTGACTTTTGACTTTCTAAAAAAACAGGAAATATTAAACTCTTCTATGACACACTGCGTTTGTTAAAATTAAGACAAAACTTTCAACAGGGGCGTAAGAGAATGATAAGAGACAATGGCAGCACTTCACAGCTAATGGAGCATTCTCACAAGATAGGCAAACATTAATTTGAAACTACTCTTAGCAATAAGAGCATGGCTTAAAATTACTGTGAAGTAGTCGAGCATATTTTGAAATGCAAATCCAGCTTGTTGGCATGCATCGTAAAATACAACATAGAGAATTAAGAAGTTAGAAGCCCCATTTTAAACTTAGAAGTACCACTTTCCTTCTGTTATTTACACTCTTTTTTTCTCCTTTCTGAATTGTTTCTATTCTTCACACTGGATTTTACCACAGTATACTCTGCCCAAAGCAAACCCATCGTTGCAGGTCTCAAATCTCGTCTTTCCGTTAGTTAAATAACGTTGTCTTTACATTTGACATACACACAGTCTGAGTCCTCACCTAGTTTTAGACCTCTGAATCTCTGCTGACATCTCTGGTTTGTTCCGTGATGTAAGAGGTCTGTTGTTGTGGGCACAACAGCTGTTGTCACCAGCTGGAAAAAAATGACTGAAATATCTGAGCTGGCAGGATTAAATAAGTGGAAAAACAGAATTATCTTTCTTCATCATGGATGATGTTTTAGAAAAAGTCGAAGAAAGTCAAAGTCACAGAAATACTAAGTGATGATACAGTTAGAATAACATATCACATTTTATGTCTGCATGTATTGCACAACTTAGAGAGTGCAGTGAAAATGCTTTCCATCCATTCTTTTGTGGTGTATTTCTGCACATGGATAGACATTTTTTTGGAGGGGGCGGAGTCTTAGATGCCTACCTCAGAAATGCATTGAAATTACATGCTATTTTTAGTGGGTATCTGTTCAAAACACAGCAAAACAAAGAGCAAATTGTACACATAATAGACAGAGCTAAGGCCCACCCCAAAGGATGATTGCAGCCTTCAATAACACTTTATATCTATTAGTTTTTTCCCTCAAAACATCACCTACAGTAGACATCCTCCATGCAGGCTGTTGGCACTTATCTTTGGCAGCTCCAAATACAAAGTCAACAATAATGAATGGACATAGTCGCTAACTGACACCCATGTTCACTCATGGACCTTTTTTATAGGTGCATCTTCTTCTTATACTCAATAGTCATAAATAAGTCCCTATTGTGCATACTTTTGATTGTAGTATTGACACTTGATGCATGAAATGACTTCATGTGTGTTTTGGGAGAAAGAATAATAAAGAACATTACTGACAAAGTAAAAGAGGCATTATTTTCCATAAGAAACAAACAAAAAAAAAAACATACCAAAATAGAACAGCTTGTTTTCTTCTTCTGCTGTGTTTGCAGTGGAATTATTGAAAAGCAAGCAATCTGTAGCCACCATATGACAGTCTTTAGCACAGAAGCACTGACTAATTCTGTGAGGAGCTTACGAGTCAATGCGTAGACAAGCAGATACGTGCTACTGCCATGAAGTAGGAACAGTGTATAGGCGAGATTAAAGAGGAACCCACATAATAAATAAAAAATAGTCTTGAGGCACCTCAACTGACTGAGATATTGTACAGTCCAATGGCTGTTCAGGATATTATGCCTGTTATTAGTAAAGAGTAACATTTTTTTATGAAAAACAATAAGTAAAATGCTGCTATAATGCAACTAAATGTACAAAAGTGAGACAAGATGACACAAAAATTCTCTGCAAACACTACCAGTCCCAAATTTCCTTCAGCTTGTCATACTATTAGGCTAATAATAAAGTGCCTGTATCCTCTGTTTACTATGCTTATTTTAAAGTCAAAGTCAAGTCAAGTATCAATGTATGTATTATTCTACAAAGTAAGACATTATGAATTTTTTTGGTAGGATCTTCATTCAAGTAGCACCTCATTTGTTTTACTTTTCCATTTGTGAATTCACTAAAGAGCATTTTTTGGCAGGTGAGGCGCCTCAAACATCAGATCCAATCTGAAAAACTAATGATTTTATGGGGGCTTCACAGATTCGCTGTAAGGAATGCAATTTTAATGGCACACAATCAACAATAAAGGTAAAAGAGGCCTGATCTTGAGCAGTGCTCTTATTTGCGAGTAGTAATTATACTTATGATGTAGAATTAATATGTTAATGATTTTTAATTTGGACGCTTTATATCACACCTGAAAGAAAACATTAGTTTCAGTCAAACTGATGAGCTGTGAGCCGTTTTTAGAACAGTAATAACATCTTTGTTACTGTTATTCTGACAATTATCCACATAACCTTTATCATCCATGTGTCTGAGTGTGTGTGTGTGTGTGTTTGAGGTGTGTGTGTGTCTGCACACACTCTCTTGACCTGACAGCTTAGGGAAAAGATAATCTGACATGAGACGCTGTGAAGCATTACCGTGTGATATCCCATGACATTTACTGCTGTACACACACCATCACACACACACACACACACACACACGCTCACACACACTCCATCCTGCCTTTATCCAGTCAGCTGTACTGGATCGAAGAACCCCTGATTGAAAATTCCAGGAAAGAAAAAAAAAAACCTGCCAGCCTCTGTGAAAAGGATGCAGTGATGGAGGGAAGGTGGAGGGAGAGGAAGATGGTGTGGAGGGAAGAGAGAGAGAGAGATTGAAAAATAAACAGCAATGAGAGATCAGATGAGGAATAGTAATGTATAATGAACTACATAAAAAGAGCACAAAAAGACGAGTATAGTATCAATTTTAGTGTAATTTTTAATGGGAGCAACACAGGAAACGACAGCTACAGATGTGTAGAATCAACTATTCTGTTGTGATGACAGTTTTTACTTAAGCAAGTTGTTTTTAGGGACCTTATTTAATTTTTTAACCAATGTGGACTTATACTGGCATTTAGAGACTGGTAAGAGCCAAACCTGCCAGTTTGTGACCAGTTTATACCAATTTAAACCCTGTTAGAATGAGTTTGTCATTGGTTTATGTGGGTTTAAATTGACAGTGAATCATTTTGACAAATACTGTGCACTTTTTGTCTGTAAATAAGATGAGAAAATCTATGTAAGTTTATTGGCAGGAGAACACAGTCCTGGCTCTGTCCATGTAAAACATATAATCAGTGTTTCTTTCTTTCTTTTTTTAAATCAAACTAGAAATACCAAACTATATCTAAAATCCATCTTGTAACTGGACAACCAGAGAATTTAAATATGAAAGCATCAGTTAGTTAAACTTTGGCTTTTTTTTCTGATGTTTCTCTCCAGAATATTTCACATATTTATTTACATATCCCCGTTGATTTGCTATGATGATGCACCAAACCAGAATAAAAAAAAAAAAACACATAGAAGTTTCTGTTTAAAGTCCTATTTATTCCTCCGTGGCTGATCATTACATTTTCTTCAACACAGTGTCTTTTAAACGTTCGTATTAAATCACAAATAGAGCTCCTGCTGGTTCGTTATCGGTGGCTGAAACATTTACATTTACATTAGTTTCACTCAAGGAAACCAAAAGAACTTCATCTTCTCTTTTCTCCCAGTCATTCTCTCTCTCTCTCTCCGTCTCTCTCTTTCTCTCTCTCCATCCTGTTCCCCTCTATTTGAGACTATTTATTTCATTTGATAGTCGATCGGTTGCCATGGAAACGGGAGGTCGTTTGCCTCCTGCGTGTCTCTTTGGATACAATAAAAACAAGAGGGGGAAGGAAAGAGAGAGAGAGAGAGAGAGAGAGAGAGAAGGCATGAGAGACGTTGAGAATGAGCATGAGACAGAGTGACGCCATGCAGCGAGGTATTAAGGATTCATTTAGCCCCCGCTGCCGCACACACACACACACACACACACACACACACACACACACACACACACACACTCTCTCCCACTGTCACACACAGGGTTTCTGAACAATCTAATCTGTTGGGGTTTGTAGTTTGTAGTTTGTAGTTCCTCTGAATCTTAACTGGCCTTTTTAATGTCTCTGATTTGTTTCCTGTCAGCTGTGTGATGCCCCCGCCTCTTCTAACAGAGCTGTGGATCAAACTGACCTACTTTTACTCTGCATGTGTGGAACTTAGATTGGCAGGAAAATCACATCAAACCATATTTATGGCTTAAATGAGCTGATTTAATGCGTTAGTCAGTTTACAAAATAATCTCGTATTCTTTCTGATTCTCTAACATTGTTCATGCAATTCATTAAGCAAAAAGACCCTTAAGTTTTACTATTTCTCTCTGAATTAAGTATCTTTTTCGGTTTGAAGTGTCAGTCAACAAAATTAACAGTTTAAATACAACAAGTTGAGTGAACATAGATTGTGACTGCAGTTTTTAAATATTTTATTACTTTACATAATTAGGAGAAAACAAATGAATTCATAAGAAAAATAATCAATAGTTGCAGCCATTTAGGTGAAGCACTTGACAGCATACAAGGCCTGTTATGTTGCTTTTATGACATCGTAGAAGTTTTATAATGTCAGTCATGTGAAACTTTCAGCACCTGCCTTACTCCCAGATTTCTGTTAAACCGTTTTCATTGGAGGGTTCATACACCTGAGCGCCGCTTAAATGCTCTTTTAGAATCTTTTCACTTTCACTTTCTATCTGGGAAAATCCTAAACACTCTCCTTTTCTGACACAAAAAACGGCTTAAACCCATCAGAAGTTTATCAGAAAGACCCATCAGTCAAACTGTACTTCCAGCTATTACAATGGATCTGCTCAGTGGCCCATATTTAAGGTACTTTACAGTAAGTGTTCCTCGCAGCTTCCAACAGTGAATGTTAATCCCTGCGTGAATGCGAAGGAACGAGTGCGCTAAAAAACAGCAACCTGTTTTGCAATCGTTTCCCAGGTTCAAAGAAGAAGGTTTAAAAAAAAATCCAGAAGTGAAACAGTTTTTATGAAACAATTTCCGAGATTAATCTTCTACGAACAGAGTTTGTACCTGAATTCCATCACATTCTCCACCCCGGTCGCAGTGATGATGTGCAGTATGTGAAGAGAGAAAAGAAAAAAAAAGAAGATACAGAAGCTCCTGGAAGGCACCTGCACTAATTGACTCATTTTTCAGAAGTGAAGAGAGAGACAGATAGACACTCGCACGCTGTTAAAGGCAGCTCGTGTATCGGCACAGTTCATAAGAAACTCAACTGAAGAGCTGGGAAACTCACAGACGCTGTTTTTTTAAAAAAGGAATGCATTTGTCAATGGAAATAACCCTGAGATAATCCTCATAGCATTAGCCCAAAAGGCTGTCATCATTACTTAGACTTGGGGGGGGGGGGGATAAGAAAACGCTGACCTGCAGTTTTATCCAGCATTGCTTTTTTCACATTTAAGAGTGTATCTGCCTGGAAATAAGGTGCTTTTTTAGTGGTCTGTTCAGCGGCGCAGCCTGGAGGGTCTCACCATGAGCTCTGTGACACCTGCAGATGATATCTCTGTCCTCATTAAGGAGGTGGGGGGGGGGTGTTGGCTTACAAAGAACAGCTGAAGTGGCAAAAAATGGTGTATGAGCGCAGCATGTGTCTGCCTGGGGAGGGAAGGCATCATTTGAATATTTGTCTCAATATGCAAGTGGACTTAAAAATGGATTTAATTTAATATATTCCATGGATTCAAGCCTCTCTTTCATCCTGCTTTGCTTAATCATACAGGTACAGATGAGCAGGTTTTACTGCACACTGCTCACGATGTGTCTGTGTGTATGATTTTTAATAATGTTCTACACTTTTGTATATCAGAAACACACACACACACAAATAACAATGCATAGGTCTGCATTTGTGTGTGTACTCATGTGTCTTTCTCCTGCAGCTTGCATGTCCAACACACACACACAAACACACACACACTATGTATTTAATAGCCAGAGCCTAATGGCCACTGCTTCATAAGAGAAAAAAATGGTATAATCCAATTAAAATGGATCCTACAGTGTATTAATTTGTGTGTGATGTTAGTTTGGCAGTGCAGTCAGTGAGGTTGGATGAACTTTTATTGAATTACATATCTCGCCTCTTTACCTTGTGTCTACTTTAAAGCTATTAGCCATCAATATTAAACCGTGACTCCCTCCGATGCTGAATATTTCTCTTTTAAGGATCCCCATCAGCTGACACACATTGATTTAATATGAGACTCAGTGCGCACAAGTGAGGCTCTTTGTGTGTGTGTGTGTGTGTGTGTGTGTGCTCAAGTGTGGGTGGATTAGTGTGAGCTTTTATGTTTTTGAACATGTCGGTTTGTTTTTTTTTTCACGTGCATATCCGTGTATGTGTACTTTTCTGCTTGTTTGTGCTTGATGAGGGGGTGTTTGTGTGTGTTTGTGTGTGTTTGTGTGTGTGTTAGGCTCGTTTTTCTGTGTTTATGTGTATGCATGTGTTTTTTGCCCACTCACAGCCTATCTTTATCCGTGCTGTGATATCTACAGTAGTCCATGTCTTTCTAGGAGGGGTTCAGGCAGGGCCAGGAGAAACATGTTGAGAATTTAATCTTTTTTCTGGGAATTCTGTGTTTTCAAACCTGCGGTGTCGTTGGCTCAAACAACAGCTTCCTCATTTTTCTGTCCTTTTTTTTTTTGCCTGCTGAAGCTGCTCCTGTCCTGTGTGGTAGTAATAGTAGTAGTAGGCTGCTGGGAGAGAGGGGGGGAGAATTTCAGCATCCTGTGCTGTATAGCCTTGGGGAGGGATTGGACCTCCTGGGCTATTGCAGCACATCCTCCTTCACACGCTTGTTAGTCAAGCAGTGCGCTCACTCCCTCAACACACAGAAAAAAAAAATGCATATTGAATCCCTCCGTCACACTCTGCTGCTTTGTTTCTGTCGTCGTTTCTGTTGCATGCAGGTTGATTTTTTGCATGTTTTGCTCGCTCTGTTAACCTTTTTCCCTCTATAAACAAGTGTTCTTCCCGCAGTCCTCCTCTCAAAACATTTGGCAGCACCACAGATATCGTCTGACATTTGTTCTGCGGTATTCCTCTAGTCGGTTGCGATAAAATGTAATTTCCTCAAAGGAACCGCTGATCAGAGATCAGTGCCTTGCCCAAGGACACACCAGCGTGATGGTGGTAGAAATTAGAGCTTCTTTGGCTTTAAAAATTTGTATCCCTGCAGGGGTTTTTTTTGTGTGTGCATGTAGTGAGGTTAGGCAGTTGAATTGTTGGTTTCAAAATCATAAACATCACACTTTTTTATTGCAACTGCAAACAATTCAGCTTCTGTTATCACTGTTTCTTTAAGGCCTGCACTTTAACAGCAACATTAAGACAGTAGTAGTAAAAGAAGGATTATGGCAGCCCCCCCGTGAGTCAAAGCTGTACTAAAAAAACTACGACATTTGGTGTCTGAAATCTGAACCCTGCAGGTTTCACCTTTAGTTGCTAGTTTTTGGTTCTGTCACTGCTGTATTACAATAATCGTAACTCTGAGGTGTGAATGTGAAAGTACTGATAAGAAAAGAGGCCTGTAGGAGGGATTTGACCTTGTGGGATGACGGAAGACGAACTGTGAGGCGACACAGTCGGACCAAAAGCAGCATCAACACACACCACCAGTACCACAAAGCTGTTATTCAGAGCTTTGATGACGTGTGGCATGAAAGCAGCTCAACAGTTTGTCATATAATGAGGAAATAAATGAGAATTAAGAAATCATGAATGCAAAGTGTCACTCTCATCTTGTGTTCTGTGTCACTCTACGAGCTGTTCTCCTTAACCGTCCATGCATCCACGTGGTTCGAACGTGTGAGCATAATGGTGATCCTGTTGAACTGCATGACTCTGGGAATGTACCAGCCCTGTGAGAACATCGACTGCTCCTCCGACCGATGCCAAATACTGCAGGTACACACCGACACACCGACACACACGTACCTGCACACAGAAAACACATCCTTCTGCGATTGCACTTTTGCTGTTGATGCCCCTAAGTTTTTAAATTTTTTTTTCAAAGCAGCCTCTAACAAAAGTTGTAGCCAAACATCTGCACATTAAACAAGCATCTCAAACTTTTATTTACTGATTATATTTATTGGATGGAGCAATTTCAGTGTGGATTATTGTATTTTGTGTTTGTGCAGTTTTGTATTGATGTTTTTATAGTAGCCATATAGAGATGACCCTGTCAGTCTGTGTGTGAAATATGTCCATTGCAATGGGTTGAATAAGCATGAAATTTAAGGATGGATTATATGGAATTTCACAATATATTTTTAATATTTAACTTTTTTTTGGCTGATCATCACCATGCCAATATTGTCATTGTCACCATACAAACAATGCGTTTGGTTCAGGTTAGGGTTGAGGCGATATTAGTTTCTGTGGTTTGGTTTAACCAGTTTCCCTTATTGCTTCCACATGAATAATATTTCCATTTAAAGTGCAAGAAAGAGATGCAAAACAAGAAATATTAGAAAGGGAAACACAAATTTCAGGAAATGAGGGAGTCTATCAAAAAAAACAAGCATCTCATTTGTTACAGCTGCACACCTGGATCACCTCTGTGAGGGCTTGAAAACTGCTCTGTTGTTATTTGAACAAGATTTTATATAAAAAATAATTCAAACCAGTGCAAAGAAAAAAAACAAATCAACAGCTAAAATCACTGTTATTTATTTATATTTTTTCAACTCCACCCTTCGGCTATTAACTTATTTGCTTCGCCACAGATGCCAAGGATCGAAAACTAACTTTGGACCTTTAAAACAACAAGCTTTGCAGCGTGGCTGAATACTGTTGTTTTTCTCATCTCATAAGCAGTTTGAAGCCATTATATTCAGGCTTTGAACAAGTGAAGTTTCCTTCATAACACAGCATCATGTATAATTGATTAGAAGCTCTTTGTACATACATTCATGTTGTTACAAAGCACTTAAACACTTACAAACGTGTTAATGATCTGCACACGTGTACATTCACATGTACTTAGCTAGTTTTCTTATATATATGACCCCCAAAAAGGAGACATACTAAAATTAGCATGCACACAGCAGTGTATAAGACAACATGTATAGGAACACATGCATCCATACACACACACACACACACACGCCAACACATTCCTTGATACGGATAATACGGAGAGCAAAATCCTGGCATTTGTGCACATGTATCCATCAATTCCTACGGTCCCCTGTTGACGTGCAAAGGAGGCACTAATTCCCATGCACACACACGCTCCCTCACTTCCGCCATGTATTTCTTTCTCTCAATCCTCCGTTGCCTCTGTTGCTCCCCCCCCCACCGCCCTCACACCTTCCCTCTCATGCTGGGGCCTGTAACTCCTCGCAGAGTGACTCATTGCTAGCATGTGGTCTTTATGGTGCAGCGAGCATGACTTTCTCACATACGGCACGTCAGCAGCTTTTCCCATCATCTGGCAAAACACACACACACACACACACACACACACAGAATCCCTACTCACTTATGTCAAAGGTGGCCTGAGTGGGTGTAACATCTGTGCGCGAGCATGTGCACGTATGTCTTCAGTCTGTCGAGCAGAGTTATTGTTGAATCACCCCGGCGTCCTTTTTCTTTTTTTTTTTTCCCACATTCT
>JAPZDV010000020.1:11892569-11916686 GCA_029814665.1 Acanthurus lineatus | reverse complement strand
AAAACCATGACAGTATGGAAATCTAAACCATCAATTAACAATTATAAAACTTTAAAAGATCTAATTTCCTGAAGGTAGACTAATTCCTCTCTAGCCAATGAATCCTATTTCAAAATAAAACCCCCCCACCTCGCAACCATGACTCACATACACGCACACACACCATTTTTTCCTCAAACATTCAAGGATTTCCCTCTCAAACAAGCCTGGCACCCCCTGGAGAAAACCTCCCACTGTTCCTCTCTGATGGGTCCTGAGAGAATATTCTGCAATGCTGACTTGTTACAGCACCTTCTGGGGGGGGTAAAGTAAACGGCAGAGAGCAGGTACATCATTCAAGAGAGGACACACCAGAGAGAAAATCCCCCCCCCAGAACAGAAGGAGGATGTTTAAGAGTCAGTTAAAATTCCACATTTGCCTCCTCTAACACCCCTCAGGACCAAAAGTAATCTAGTTCCTCTTTTCAAATATTCATGAAATCGTTTGGATGAAGAGCAGTACGAACTCAAACACAGACGGGCACTTAATAGTTTTGCTTGTGAATGTGTGTGTGTGTGTGTTGGTGTGCTTGTATCATGCATGTGTGAGTTTGAGTGTAAGTGTGTTTTAGTACATTTGTTGTTGTGCTTTTGTGTAAGTGTGTGTGACCAGATTCATCTGATTTCACACAACTTTGTAGGAGCCCAGACTGTGCCCCAAGCTCCATCTCCTCTGTGTGTGTGTGTGTGTGAGTGTGTGTGTGTGCACGTGGATGTGTGTGACTGTAGCATGGCGTGATACTGAGGTTATCTGTCTGCTAATCTGCTCAGTGTGAAAATTAGGGTGTATCAGGGGTAATGCTTTTTGTGTGTGTGTCATTGTGCTTGTGTGAATAATAGGTGTGTGTGTGTGTGTGTGTGTGTGTATCACTGCATTGTGTGCATAACTACAGTTGTGTGCGTCACCGTACGTGTTACATGTGTGTAATAGTGTGTGTTTATGTGGCCAAAATGGCCTGTCTTATCTAAAATTGCTGCAGAAAATTGCTCAAAATGACAAACTCCAATTACGTTCATCATCTCACATCCGCTCTTGCACAAACACACAAATACACACCCATGCATGCATACACACACACACAGACACACACACACACACACACAAATGCACACTCAAACACCTGCCTGTCAAAGTATCTCAACAAAAGTGACTGAAATAGTCGCTCTAAAAGTGTCAAGTACAAGTAGTGCGATCGTACTTAGTCTCAGTCCTTTTTCGTCTCTTCCGTCAAAACATCGGCACATATTATATATTATATAATTATATAAAAAACATGTATAATTGAGTCAATTTAGAAATCATCCAACCATTTGGATATTAAAGCCAAATACAGGATGGGAACAGATGTACTGAATTTTAACCACTAGGTGATAAACTTGACTCAACCACTCTGAGTGAAACATGATGTGACATCTGTGAAAAACTGTGTTCTCGAACACCCATTGAACTCAACGTTTCTTTTTTTTGACATTTCAAATTAAAATAATAAATAAAATAATACTTAAGAAAGACACAAATTGAAAAGAAGGCAGTAGGTACAATGCAAACAGAGCTTTCAGTGAATTTTGCAAATAAATAAGTTTACGATAATACATTTTTGTAAATGTTTCAAATATATGTTTTGTTAAGAAATGAAGGTTTTCTGCCCACCGATCAATCAGAAGGCATTTCATCTGAAACCAGTACAGCATATGTGTTTAGTTTGCTTTAAAAGTTTGCTTTTAAAAGAACCATAAGAGGCTTCATTACTTAAGAATTTTTACTTTTTTATTAAGAGTATTTATATTTTTTCAGAGTATTACCGACTCCTTCTCCTTCTTATGCTTTGGTCTTAAACTCCCAGGTTGAACTTTTTTTTGTTGTTATTGTGGAAGTGGATGAGATGTTTGTTGCTTTCGTGTCAAACTGCATTATGGTCACACACAGAGAAAAACCAACCAACCTCTGCTGCGTTCAGCAAACCCTGACCCTACTTTTCATGGTCTGTGTGTTTTATTAGCATGGTTTGGCCTGATTTGTAGAGAGGAGCTGTGGCTGATGCAGAGCTCTGCTGGCTCCTACCACCACCACCACCAAGGTTACGCTAATATGCTGGAGAGAGACGGGGGGGTGGGGGTTCATATTTCATGGCTCGCTGAGTTAGATCCACACCTTACGGATGCTTTGAAGCATGAGCAGCAGCTTGGTCGCTAGATTGGGGTTTGGTAGCTGGACTGAAAATAAAAAAAAAGGAAAGTGTTCTGTGAAGGAGTTTCACCCTTGAGCTCATGTGGAAGTGAGGTTCAGGTTTCAACTTTGAAACTTTGACCTGGTCAAGTTTTTTTTTTTTTTTTCTTGCAGCTTCCGAATGAGGTACAACTCCGGGAACTTGTGCTTTTTCAACTTGACGTAAAATTGGAGTTGGCAGTGCCTATATTTTTTTCTCTAATCCAAGGCAGAGTCTTGACATGGACAGGTTTTCTCTCTCTCTCTCTCTCTCTCTTTTTTTTCACTCTTCCTTAAACTTGTTCATGTTTTCCAAATTTAAAAGCTCACAGGATTCCAATTCAAACTGTGAAACTCCCACCGGAACGCCAGGAAAGTGGAGTATTTCTATGTTACTGTCTATTTCGGTGTCATTTTTGCCATCTCTTTCCTTTTTCAAACACTCTTCTCCCAGCTTAAAGGTCGGAAGGTCAAAAGCAAATAATTGGCTCGGAGTGTTTTAATTTTTAAAAATCACTTGGTTAGATCCTCTGTCCAGTATTTTTTCTCATATCTTGACAACTTTTTGCCACTTTATTATACCCCCAACTTTTGAGCAGCTTACTTATTTTCAGTCATGTATCAGCAAATTTAGCTCTTCTTCTTCTCTGTCTCTCTGTTCCTAATATTGTTATCGCCATCACTTGATAAAACCCTCAGGTTCTCTTCCTCTTCTTCTCTCAATCTCACTTTATTGCCATTGTTATATTGCACTTAATCATCCCTTTGGTGCTTTGCTGGCATTGCTTTCTGATCTATCCTTCTTTATCACATGCTGTCATCCCTCTGTTTCCTCTTCTCTCTTTCCTTTCTATCTAGTTGCTCCCACCTCCAGCCCCTGCACCCTCACTCATTCTTTAGGCCAAATATGTTTTCCCATTACTGGATTTGTCAGAAATAGGTCATATAACAAAATAACTCACTCTTGAGCTTCTCTTCTGTGTCACCACCTTGTTTTACTTGAAGCGTGTTTACTCCCTCCACCCTCCGGTCGCTGCTCCTTCACACACGGCTCTTTGCTTTCATCCCTGATGGTTGCAGGTTTAATCTCACGCCTCTCATGCTTTGAGCACGCCTGCAAAACTGACAGGATACACTTTGATGCTTTCACCGCATGCTTTAAAAAAAACGGTATATCCAGTTTCAGGAATGCTTGAGGTCTACTGTAACCATACAATCATCTACTTTGACATCTTCCTTCCACCTGTGTTAAAATAAACTCAGGTTTCTGTGACTCCGTCATGTGCAGAGAAAACACCTACGCTCATTAATATTCATGAGCAGCTGCAAACTAAGCGATGGTCGTGTTGTCCTGCAGTGTTTTTAAAGACAGAGACGCAGTATGCTAATGAAACAAAAGTCTACCACTGACCTGTTTCTTTGAAAGTCTCCCTTTATTAGGTATAAAAAATTTCCAGCTCATTAATTCATATTAATCTCAGCACAGCTGGATCCCAACTGTGTTAGAGTGTGTGTGTGTGTGTCTGTTTAGGCTTTTTAATAAGAACAAACATGGAGGGAGGGAGGGTTATATATCTAACAACACCATTTCGAAAGCTCAGATGAAATTGCTTCTCGGTGATGATCACAGGGGTCGGAGTAATTTTTTTTTTTTTTTTTTTGCATTGATATTGTTTGAAATCCCCTCTGAGCCCCTAAAAAAGCTGCGTAAGGCCGGACGTGTTTACATTGTTAACGAGTCTCTCTGTTTGTTTTTGTGTTTGTTTGTTTCAGGATGGTCGAATACTCGTTGGACCTGCAGAATGTCAACTTCACCGCCATCAGGACAGTGAGGGTACTGCGACCTCTCAAAGCAATTAACAGGGTACCAAGTGAGTAACAGCATCACTTCAGACAATCGATTGAATATATTATTATTCAATATGATGTATCTCCATGTTTAATAATTTATTTTTTTATTTTTTCTACAATCAATTAATCAATCAAGAGGGAACTACACTTTAATTTCATTATGCAAGCTTTGTTGTATAATGACCAATGAATTTCCTTGTTTCCTTGTATCCTTGGATACCAATACAGGTGATATTGATAAACTTAATTTTTCTGCTTTAAAAAAAATGTAAGAAGAAGAAAAGGCCTCTATATGTTTTTGAAAACAGAAATCCCTTTTCATTCCTGTGCAAAGCTTGTCAAAGTGCATATAGTCCTAATAGTATTTGGATAATAATGCAAAAATAAATAAAATTGAAATTCAACTCAGAGATATCTACTTGTAGTACCATAAATTTGGTGATTTTGAGCCTGAAGCTGCTGGACAAGAAGAACAGTTTGCTCTTAAAAAAAAGTTGGCCGGAGGTGCCGGTCTGTCTCTTCTTCAGCCATTATGAAATTGACAATCAGCTCCTCCGCCGTGGTTTTTAAAGGGATGAGATGAGATGATTTTATTGGCCACGATTGAAGTCGGCTGTGACTCAGCGTCTCATTATCAATTCCTCTGACTTTACCACCACAGATGCACTTGTGCATTTGTTATCACCAAATCACCTCCCCAAAAAAATCATCCATATCTGCAAACGCTCCTAGCTTACATAACTTACACCTGTGTTTGTGCTGCGACTGGATTGATCAAAAATTCAGAAGGATGTTCGCTTACATAACGTCCTCCGTGGCTCGCTCTCAGCACCGTGGACAGCTGCCTGGAAGAGCAGCTGGAAGCCCGGTGGCTTGGTGGCGGTCCGAGGTGCCGAACGTTGCGTCATTGAGCCAGGAATACCTAGACAGCATGGTCAGATTAGACAGCAGCTATTCTTAAGCTATTCTTATTAATTGGATGGCGAAGGACTTGGCTCTGAGTTACAGACTCATCAAGAAAAGAAAAAAAACCCCTTTCAATTATTAAATATAACCCACTAGAAGTGTGTGTGTTTGTGTCTGAATCTGCAGAGACCCTTCACTCTGCTTTTGTTTTCTTATTCTGTGATGTATGAGTTGTTTCTGGGCATCGACCAGACCAGGTGTGTTCAGGTGCCAGATCATAAACACATACTAAAGAGGAGAAAAGAGACAAACTTTTTAAAAAAAAGTAATATTTCCAGATTTTACCAAATAATTTATTCTGCCCTCATGGCGTGGGATCAATTACAGTGAAAGAGAAAAGAAAGGTGAGTAAGAATTACAGGCTTGTGATGGATCGCAAACTGGGTTTCCCTCATTTAGAGCAAACACAAAACCCACACTGACCACTGTGACCCCACTCTTTACCTGCCTCGTTGCTATTTAAAGGCCACACAACTTCCTATATGAAACCGAGTGTGTTAAGCATTCACTGCAAACTGTGAGATACTGAATCATCCCATATGAATCATTTATATTCTGATATGCCTGCTGTATTTCTAATTTTAGACATTAGCTGCATGAATGAAAATTACTGAATTGCTGCAGAATCTCCTGGAAAATTAAATCATTAAGTTTCTGTTTATTTTTTTTGGAAAGTTCTACCTTCAAACTGCTGATTATGTCCCTCATTGGTGTTTTTTCTTGGCCTGGCACCTGCTTTAGTCATCATTCTGTGTACATTTCCAGTTAAAAATCTGCATTGAATGGGTCCAAACAATCTTGTACCATTGTAAGACTGGCGTGAAAATGGTGTTTATAGCTCACAGATGCCTCTTCCTATTGACAGAACGAATGCCGCAGTATTCATTGTGTTTCATTCCAACATTCTTTTGTGAGGAAATTGGGACACATGAAGCCGCTTCATTGTAACCGTGGCGTCGTAAATGTCGACCACAAACGCAACCGACCAACCTGCCAAACGCAGCCCGAATGCCTCTTGATTATAATTGTGTGCCTGTAGTTCCACTGAGTTGGCCTGGTGCTTCACATGTGAACAAGTTATATTATGTTATGCATTTCCAAGAGCGATCTAAACAAGAATATAAATACGGAAAAGAATGATTTTAAAAAAGAAAAGCCTTGCAGAGAGGTCACATTTCATCTCAGTACGGCAAGTGAGTCCCGTATTGTCATAAAAGCTACACAAGTCGTTTCATCCTGGGTGAGGAGACGAATTCTAGAGGACACAAAGTGCAAAAGGTCATTTTAATTTCTTTAAAAAAACAGTTAATCCGTCCTGAACTGCTCTAATTTTTGACAGAGTCTCTCCAGCATCCAAACCCATTACTGAAGCAACTCTCAGATCTCGCCATGAGAGTGTTTTGATCGCCCCGAGCCTGTCACTTCCACTCCGAGAGCCAAGCTCAGTCTCTGTCCTTTTTTTTTTCATGAGAATAATCAGAGTTCGCTTCTGGTTGCTTTTGTGTCGCTTTATGTGTCTAAATATCGCCTAGCAGGCAATCATTTTTAAGAAGCTGTGAGTGCTCTCAAAGTCGGATATACCGATGCTCCAAGTTAATGTTGTTGTGCGTCTTTTATAAGTATAATTGCTAAACCGCCCACCGCTCATAAATCTGCAACATAAACTATGGAGCTGTTCCTTTTTTTTTTGGGTTTTTTTCTTCTTCTCTCTTCTCTGAAAGCAGCTGTGGTGAATTTGGTTGGTCGCAGAGAAAAAATGTGTGGATTTCTATATTTGGCATGTTGTTATAAAGATCAAACATAAGTGCGCACATATGAAGAGCACTTTAAACATACATGTTTCAACACAGAAAGCGTTCATGCACCCAGAGTCAAGAACACACTTCTTTTTGCTGTGATGATACTTTTTTTTCCCTCCAGCTATCAGCATATCTGTTGCCAGTCTGTCCATTCTACCCTTTCTTTCATGCCTTTTTACTTTATTTCTACCCCTCTGTCTGTCTCTCTGATGTAAAAAGAACATTGCTTTCCATTTCTTTATTCATTTTTATTTGTTCTCTCTCTTAAAGTGATGATTCCTCTCTGTCCTTCCCTTCCATCCCTCTTCTAACATCACATGTCCTCTGTTTTTTAAAACGTCCATAATGGCTGATGTTTTCATGCATCGCCAACTTCATTTGCCATCAAATTGGTTATTTTGCACAGCTCTCTGTTGGGAGGAAACACCAGCGATATGTCATTAGAGTGTAAACCATGTTTGCAGCTTTTATCCGAGGACCATATAAGCAGTAATATTTCTTAGCTAACACGAGGCTTTTTTTTTTTTAAATATGAAAGAGGCGGATGTTTTGATTGGTCGACATGTAACAGAACTTTAAAAAAAAGCCAGAAAAGAGGCTGTAAAAGAAAGTCAACAAACACTAAAATCCCCCTCTTACTGGCTTAATGCGTCCATTGTGGTACACTCAGCAACATTTCAATAAGGACAATCTGTTTGGCTTTAAGAAGGATAAGAGAAAAGATGAAGCAGGTGAAAAAAGGGAGAAAAAAAGAGACACAAAGAGAGACAAACGAGGGAGGGAGAAGGGGGATTATTCAGCTTCATGAAGGACAGGCGAAGATGAACGAGAGAAAGAGAGGGATGATGAGAGGAGAGATGCGAGGGGACTCAGATGAGCAGGCTATTAGGATGACAGATTGAGCCGAGAAGACAAGTGCGAGGGATGGAGGGAGTCGTCGGATGAATAGACAATAAATGAGCGAGGGACAAGGAGGACAGAGTACGGAAGAGAGTGATTAGATCCCAAAGAAAAAAAAAGAAGAAGAGGGGGATGCAACCGTCGCACTTGTTGTTCTAATTTCTCGCTAATATGCCGGGGAATTGGGAAGCAACTCTATCCCAACTCTCTCTCACACACACACACACACACACCCACACACACACACACACACACACAAATACACACACACACAAGCTAATGTAATACATTTCTGTAGCCCTAATAAGCACTTGTTAAGCTTCAAATCCCAATTTTGCAATTTGCCTCAGAGCTTAAGTCTAAGGGAAATAGCAACACACACACATACACACACACCAAAACACACCCATGCACACCCACACACACACACACTTGAAGCCATCATGGTGCAAAATACCTTAAAGACATTTATAGTAATTGGTTAGCTTTAGCGTGCCAGCCATTAATGCAGACAAATCGGAGGCTCATGTTCGGGACTCTGAAATAAAATGGCTGCCTTTTTTGTTCAAAAAAAGAAAAAAAAGGTCATTTGATGTTTTACCTGTGGGTGGCATGGTGATTATTTTTTAGAAACAGGAGCTCTCCCAGCTTATTCCTAGAGGTAGGAAACTGAACTGAGCCCCCTCCTGTTTGTAAGAGGATATTATGAGCTCCTTTTGGCACAGAGTTCACAAAGTTAAGCACAAAGTGTCGGGAGCGGTGATCCCTTTGTTTATCCGGGTGAAAAGCGAGCCTGGAGGATGCACTGGTGGAAAGGTGGATGCTCTTCTCAGTTGTTTTACTGGAGACATGAGTCTTTTTCCAGGCACAGTTCCACTTTTAATATTGACTCTTTTTTTCAAGCTTTGCTAGTGGTTTGAGTTGAGGAATAGCAATCAGGTGGTCTGCCAATTTGATCCAAACTGTGTTAACAACTTTTTAAATTCTGTCCATGTTCCCCACATTAATTGTATTTTGTCAAGTTCTTCAATCTATGCCCCAAATCTTGCGAAATCAATGATATTTCAGCCTTAGCTTTACATTTTCTGCTAATTAGCAACTATTAGCGGACACTTTTTTTTACAGAGGGCATTTTGATTCATCATAAAAACAAAAACTTATTAACAAGCACAGTCTTTTCCTAACTTTAACTTGCTTGAGTTGCCATGCACAGAAAATGTTGCAACAAATACATTAAAACATGCTGGAATCAAGCTTTTAAAAATGTTGTCGAGGACTTTTGAATCACTCAACCATCAACAAAGCAGTGGTCACAAAAGCTTAAAAGCCTTCTTGTATATAATATCATGCTCATCGAGTGTTAACAGGACAATCATGGACGTAGATATAAAGTGTTCGGTTTATTTAAAAGCCTCCAGCATTAGTGGCCTCAGGATTAAAAAAAAAAGGTCACTTTACAACCAACACGGCTGTGTGCTTTGACAGCACCGGCGACCGAAAGCTAGTTATTTCACACGTCATTATTCGTCGGATGAACAGAAAGCAATTCCCTTCTTTATTAAAGACAATTTAGCACAGAGCTCATCTCAGGGGTAATTCAATCTCCATGCTGAGGGAGAGACACAAACACAGTCATGAAGTGCTTCACTTATGCAGATACACACACACACACACACACACACAGCGCAAAAAGAATATTGCAGAGACAGAAAACCATAACCAATGCAAAGCCGCAAACACACACACACTGTGGGTACATACTGACTGAATGCACACACACACACACACTCGTTGGAGAATGTGTAAAGTGGACAGAAGAGTCACTTAACGGGACACTAATGGAAATTATCCAGGCCTGGTTCCCACTGGCCACAGCTTAAGGGACTGGGCTTGTTTTCTACATTACCCACAACCCCCCCTTGGGACAGGTCTGTATTAGCAGCCAAGGTAACGGTCATCAACAGGTTGTTTTTTTTTTTTTTTTTTAATCTCCGCTGCCTCTCTCTGTGCATTCATAATTTGTTTATTCTCATTTCTTATCGAACTTACACTGTGCTCATTTCTTTTTTGTCTTTCTTCCCCTCCCTCCCTCTGCGGCCGCTCCCCTCCCCCCAGTCTGCTGCTAATAATTAAAATGATTGAAGTTGCTTTTTATATAAAACAAATATTTGTTGTTCTGTTCAGTTGGTAATATCCCATGATTAAATAGCCAGCGTGATGTTATTATTCTAATAAAGTGACTCTCATTTTACTTCCTGAAGGGAGCAATATTTAACTTCTTCATCTCCTAATAACATCTCAACTTGGACTAAAAGCTATTTTACAGCGTTCCTTTAATGTGCTGTTTTATCTCTGCTTTATTTCAGGATGTCTCTTATTACGTTTTCATCATTCTGCCTTGTTGTTTCCTTCTTTTTATTACTTTTTAAATAATATGCATGAGACATGTTATGCATATAAAGTTCACTATTATAACTCTTTATTAATTATTAATGTTTTTTTTTTCTCCACATAATTGTTTCAGAGCGATATTGCAGCATTAAACACTGTTACACACTTCAAACAGACTTAATCATTGCGATGAAACGAGACATCTGTTTCAAGTTTGTCAAAGGGAAGCAGGTTCTGTGCCGCACCGACGCCGAGAATGTCAGACTTCAGTGGCAGAAGCCCGGTTTAATTAAGTCGGACTAGATCGAGCGACTTGATTTGAAAGGCGTTCGGTGCGGTTAGAGCACATAATCACATTAAGACATTTACACAGTATGAATTAAAGTGTTTCTTCAATGGTGATCAAAGAAGAAACGTCCTTTGTTTTTTTGGAATTATTTTTCTCTTGACTCGCAGTGAGGGCTAACTGTTTGAAGCGTCAGGATTTTAAGCCACTAAATCATTAATATTTTTCTCAACAATCCAAACAAAACTCCTCGTACTGTTTACCGAAAGGTCATGTTGTCGTGCGTCTGTGTGTCTTAATACGTGAATGATAAGAGAGGGACGACATCTTTGAAATCCTCCTCTTTGAGGAATATATTAATCCCCCTTTGAGGTGTGCTTGTGTTTTTTTGGTCAGGTTTTACCCCCCCTCTAATGCTTACGAACACAACCAACACAATTTAAAAGACCTGACAGTTCATTCATTCATCCATTTTTCTCTTGTTCAGATAGATAACTTTTAAAATGTATCTGTGTTTTTTCATGAAAAAGTCACATATTTGATGACTTTCTTTAGATGTACATACCAATCAAATATCCAGGTGTCCATAAAGACTGACCAGCTTTCTTTTCTTCTGCTTCTTCACACTGAAACATCTCAAATCATTATGTCAGTCATTCGACAGGACCCCAGGGAGAAGGTCTAAAGACTGCCTGCCCACTTACCCTTGATTAGTTAGCTAAATGCTGAATCAATCTTCTATCTATTTTAAGATAAGACGGAATTTAACTCCTGGTTTAGTTTCCTTGTAGAGATCAGAGCCGAAGTAATGGGCTGTGGGATCACAATTAGGGAAGATTAGGGATTGATTGGCTAATTATGATAATACGACTGCTTGTATGGAAATGCCAGAATAATGTGTTGATCATAGCATGAGCAGAAGAGTGGGAGGGAAGAGAGGGGATGTGTTTGTGTAAAAGACAGACAGGAAGCTGCACGAGTGTGCAAAGTATACAGATGGGTCTGTATGGGTGTGTGTGTGTGTGTATTTCCACCATTAACTGTGGAACAAATCTGTCGCTTGTCCACACATCCTTGAGATTTGAATTTACTGAATGCTCAACTAACTCCGTTTTGATGCATGACTGGAACCTCAAAGCAGCATAAACACAACAATCAGTGTGTCCTTTTTTCAGCTCAGTGAAATAATAAATTTTGTTTCCTGTGAGGAAGAAAAATGAGGACTGGCTAGGTAACGGTGTTGTAGGCTCTCTGTGATCCCGTTCAGACTGCCTCTGTCACTGACTGAAGCTTGGATGAATTGCACATCAGGTCGACAACAGTGTGTCATTACAACTTAGGTTACAAGCTGAGATAACTGTGAGTTAAAGTAAAGTAATCAGATCTCTCCATCCCTGGATATAATAAAATAAAATCTTAATATGACAAAATAACACTTTGTAAAATCCTTTTAAAAAGACCTTTGTTGAAACCGTTTGCCTTGAAAAAGAGTCTTCTGGGATTGAAATGTTCAGTTAAATTCAGAGAAACCTCCGGTGTTAAAATACAGCCTACACTAAAGTGCTAAATACAACAGGGTTTGTTTGTTTGTTTGTTTGTTTCCAGTTTCTCAAAAGGCTACTTGAAGCCACCAAATTCCACTTGCAATAGGAAATGATATTAATGTTATGCATAGTTAGGGGCATGACTGCTTTGATTGACTGCAGCCTCTTTCTGTCTGCACAAAGTTACTGATGAAGTTAATACATTAACTATTCCATAAATATCCAATAAAAGCAAAAACAGGTCACCACTCTGAGCTTTTATAACCTTTAAACATAGTATTACCTAATGCGTCTCATATTTTACTCTTTGTCTATAGTTTAAGGAAAAGATAAAGTTTGAAAATGTTTACATTGATACAGTTTTTTGGCCCAGACTCATGGGGATGCTAACATGAGGTTAACGTGATTAGCTAACATGGGCTGGCAAAAGTTATCTTACTCTCATCAGGTTGTTGTAGGTCACTTTCTTGTGGGCTTTGTTGTTTAAGGAAGGGGTAGTTGGACACACCTTTAACAAGTGTCTGAACACCAAATAGTCAATTTACTTCCTGTTTTAAAGTTAAATCAAAGTTAGTTTGGGACAAGAACTGAAGTCTTGTAAGTCATGCTGAAGGTTAACTTGAATGGTTGGGATATGATTTTGTTTTTGTGTGTGTTTGTGTGTGTGTGTCTGCTCAGGCATGCGTATCCTGGTGAACCTGCTGCTGGACACTCTGCCCATGCTGGGAAACGTCCTCCTCCTCTGCTTCTTCGTCTTCTTCATCTTTGGCATCATCGGGGTGCAGCTGTGGGCGGGGCTGCTGAGGAACCGCTGCTACCCTGAGGAGAACTTCACACTGTGAGTCACTGCATGCTCTCAGTGCACGTGTATGTGTGTGTGTGTGTGTGTGTGCACTTGCGTTTCTATCTAACAGGGAACACATTCACCTACAGTGGACCAAGCGTCCAACAGTGGACATTTTTTGTGTGAATGAGAAACCACCAACAATATGATGCTTGAGGATCTGTGACGTGTTGCTCTGTCAGCCTGAAAGTTTATCTGCCTGTTTAAGTGGCTGTAACATCTGCTCACTTTAATCCTATATGAATATTGTACCTGATGAAAAGAAAGTGTGTATGAATTAAAACACACTGTGGCCAAAACATGTGCTTTAACATGAGTGTGTATCTATATTGCTCTGTCTCATCTCCTCTCATAACTTCTCTTCATCAATGTGACTCCAGAGGATTAATTACATCATCTACTCAATTTACTGATATTACCATAGAGAGAGAGATGAAGGCTCTCACACACACACAAACACACACACACACACACTCTTTCTGTCTCGCTTGCTGTCTCTTTCTCAAGTGTGAATATAATGAGGCTGATTGCAAAATTGATGTGCAAAATTTGCACAAAGCAAATATCATTATCTCTGAGTCAATCCTGCCACTTAATTAAAAAACCAACACTCTTTTTATTTCAACCCCCTCCAACCCTGTCAAACCCCCCCCACTTCAAAACCACTGCTAAGCTGTCAAATCGTGAATATTATTTTAGTACCGATGCAAATAGGGACCTTCAAAAAAAAAAAGGGCAGGAGCTGGAAAGACAGCAATATGAGGGGAAACAGCATTTAATTCAAATAAAGGTCAGTGAACACAACTTATGAGCAATTATTTGGAGTAGTTTAACACTGGTGGGTACACTGGGTTGAATTGTGTTGGTTCAATTGCTCATATAAACGTGACGACCCTCAGTTTCATTTATAGTGCTTCTAGTGGTTCAAGGCAAGAATCCTCAGATTTTTTCTTCCTTTTTACTTTTACCAGTAGAGGAAGGGAGATTATTTTATAATGTTCTTCCTCCAAAAACCTTGGAACAAATGAAATACTGTTACTTGTTAAATGGTTATCAATAATAATGAAGTGTCAGAAATTCAATTACTCTTCTGTCGTGTGTTTTTGAAAATTAGAGGAGTGAAAACACTGTTGTTGATTTTGAGCAGCTGCAGATGAACTTTCTGCTTGTTGTTCTCCAACAGCACAGTGATCGCACTTGTTTGTGTGTTAGTGTGTGTTGGTGTGTGTGTGTGCTGCATCTGTTTGTGCACAGCAGCAGCAACAGCTGTCAATCGGAGGTCAATAACCTTAAGCTCCTGCTCATTTTGGTGATTTCACACTGCTGATTTTGGTTCCACTCTGACTTCTCCATGATACAAAACACAGCTGCCATGAAAGTCTAGTAAACAAATGAGACACAAAGTCACATTAAGGATGAAATATTTAGTGTTTTCTACCAAAAATGCAATTACAAGAGTTAAGTTTTTTAAATCAGAGTCCTTGACAACAACCTGGCAAGTCACCTTATCTTCAAAAATGACATGATTCCAAGATAATACATAATTCATGGTCCCCCGTTTTTTTTAAGCATTTCTTTATTTCTTTTCATTAGTCCCCTGCAAGCATTTTTATAGTCATTCATTCCAAACATTATGCTTTCAAGAAACATTCCCCTAAATGTTATTTCCATGTTAGTTTCTTTCTGGTATGTCTTTTAACACTCTCACATCTTTTATCACATCACATCACCTTGGTAACTGAGATACCAGATAAGATGAGTAACAAAAAATAAAAAAAAAATATGTAAAAAATGACACTGACGCTTGTGTTTAATGTGTATTAAATGTTTAATGCTGTCTCAGTGTTGATTTTCTCACCTGAGTGTCCATGAACGCTTTTGTTTTGCAGGTTAAATCTGTTCAGTCGTTTCATCCTGTGAATTTCTTTCATTATTTCAATCAGCGACATGTTACGTCGACTCCTTTTCATGTTCCTGAAATGAAAACAGCGAGTCTGAATTAAGAGCTGGAAGCAGGTGTTGTTTGTTCCCAAATATTCTATGATTAAGAGTACAGCTAATACCACTGTGAAAACACAGAGCTCAGACAATAGCAGGGATTCGGTCTGTGGTTAGCGAGAGCCTGGGGAAACCGAAAATCCGCGGCCAAGCATTTGATTATGCCCGTTTGGCTGCACGGAGGAGTGGGCTGGACGGCGGTTTCGTGCTGCCGAAGCCCAGAGAGAAAATAATGATCTGATGTGAAGCTTTGGGGAAGGCCATCACCATGGTAACCAATTCAGAGATGAGATGGAGAGGGGGGGATGTAATCATGGGATGTCCTGACCCATCTGAGTTAATTTCAGCAATGTCATCCGGTGTTGATGCACATGAACACAGGTTGTATTTTAATATATTTTTTAATTAATTATTATTTCGTGTATCAGAGAGCTGATGCAAACTGTGTGTGGTAGTTTTTGGAGTTTTTTTGTCCAATCAGAGTGTTTCCTGATGCAAGCAGGATGTTTTTCAAACACAGACCTTTGGACCGGTGTCGTGACAGTCAGGAGTCCGAAGTCTCGTCACGTGTGAAAATGACCGCTGCACTCCGAACACTCCGGTCGCCAACGTAATCACCTTTAGTATACGGAGACACGGAGATACAGAGATTGTCCAGCCTGATAATGAGCCCCGACTGTGATGTCTGTCTGTCTGTCTGCTGGGTGATGCCTCTGTCAGGCGCAGAGGTGGAGATCACTGAGTGGGGGTGTGCAATGGGAGGGTGAGTGGAGCAAGTGGGTGGATGGTCACGTTTCATGATGAATGTGTCGTGTTCCCAGTACTCTGGTTAACAATGAGACAAAAAAGAAGTGTAAAACAAATCTGGGGACAGTTTTTTTTTTGTTTTTTATTTCCTGCCATGAGAAAAATAAAAAACCGCAGAACTTTGCTTAGTTAATATGAAAATGAGAGTGCTGAGCATGTGGTCTCAGCAGGGAAAGCAGAGCTGGGAACAGAGAAATAAATAAAAAGAAATTTATTTATTTTTTTTTTTTAGTAATGTTTGGTTTGTCTCAGATCTGCTGGTTGTTAAACAACTCATGTCCTTAAGTGATAACTTAATGTAACTTTGATGAAGTTACTAAAACTAAACACAGACTGTCATATGCTTGGAGAAAATATGCATGTTTTTAAATTTTTTAAAATCAGCTGTATGTTGTACAAACCATGTCTTTTAGAGGTTCAGTTCAAATAAAAAAAAAAAAAACTGTAAAAATACAAAATTTTTAATCATATGCACAAGTTACAATCAAATATCTGTTTTTTGGGCTTTTTTGGCTGAGTAAGTTCACAATCACATGTCAAATTTACAATGGCAACATGTTTTTTTTGTCAACAGGATGCTAATATTATGCTAGTTCTTATTACTTGTTATCAAGGTTTTGATCTTCTGGCTGTTCTGGCACTAGGTTTGTTTAAACCAGTTTTGCTAGCCTAAAAAACAGTTGGAAAGAAGGTCAAGCCAATGCATGTTTTGCTTAAAAACCTGTTGAATGGGGATTTAATAGTGTGCTTTGGTGTACAGTCTGCACTGAATGTAACCAAAAATCAATAGCTTGTTTGTCACTAAAGCTGTTTATGTTTTAAAGATTTGATTTAAACTGAATTAATGGATTTTTTTGGACAGTTCGGAAGAAGAAATACACAACAAATCCACAACCCAGCCTTTTAAAGTGGACGTGGCGGAGTGATCAGCTGACATTTCCCCTTTTTTTACAAATAAAAATGAACATTAACTTTCATTTTCAGCATAATTGCTAACCAAGTCCAATGTTTGCTATTTAACAGTTACACACTGGCAAACAGTAAAATTAACATAGTCCAAACATTTGCAGGAGTAAAAAAGCAACTGGAACAAACAGCAGCATAAGTGTACTCTTTTATGTTCTTATATTTACACAGATAATATGTGCTTTTTTTAATCTTTTCATTCTAACTCCGCAAGAAATCTTTAAAAAAGTCTTTTTTTCCTAAAATATCAAACTGTTTCTTTAATATACAATAGAAAGGCTTGCTTCTGAGATATGTGTTTAAGATTTCACTTGCCCTATGAGCCAATCCAGCTGCAACTGAAATGGGATGACGAAACTGTGGATTTTTTTTAGGGGGGGCCAGAATCAGTTGATGTGATGAAAATAAGAGATGATATCAAAAAAAAAATAGGATGAGGAAGTGGAGCTAAGGTCAGAAATATTCAGAGCTGCAGTGTATGGCTGAAATGAAATGCTATAGGTCAGAGCACCTGGTACAGTGCGATTCAGAGAGGTAAAGTCGGTAAGAGAGCGCGACAAAGACACAGTAAGAGGCAGAGTTGCACTCACATTGCTGCTTCTATCCAGCCTTCTCAAATACCAGGTCGGGTGTAATTGCTAGTCACCGTCTGCATTCATCTGTATCTATTTCTTTGCCTGCCCTTTAAATAGCAAACCCACTCAGGTTCGAGTCAGAGCTTTGCCGTTCGCTGTCTTTAGTCTTTACTTTGCTCTTTTTGTAATTGCAAGGCAAACACTTTCACTTTTTTCTTTTTTTTCTTTGCCACACACATTTAATTCTTGTTTGTTTTTTGTTTTTTTTCCGGTCTTGCCTTTCCTCGTTCAATAATTAATTCTGTTTTCCTTCCTTTTATTGCTCTGGTCTTACTTTATTCCTGCTTCCTTCCTTCATATGGCAGTTTAACATTTATCACACTTTCTTAAAGTCCTTATATCTTTATTAAATAGTGTCTTCTCCCACTGTATCCCTGTTTTCCTCTTCCTGTTTCCTTCACTTCCAACATCTTTAAACAAAGAAACTGAACTTGCTTTTCTCTCAAAGCTCATACATGAAGTCACACTCTGCTTTGACCTGCTCCTCCGTCTGTGTTTCATCAGAAGGGCTGACACACCGAGTCATGCGGAAAGAGATGAAGTTGACAAAAACCGACTGATCAAACTATGTGATACGTCATGCTGCTCCACACTGCTTCACCTCTTCTGTTAAAGGTTACACTTTAGCACCTTTAAACAACTGCAGCTGACAGCCGGGCCGACCACTGGCCCGCATGCATGTGCGAGTCTGAGCCAGCATGACGGAGAAGTTAACTTGATTGTTCTCTGGCTATGATTCGCTTTGGATGCATATAAACTAGGCAAAACAAAACAAAAGAAACCATTTTCACACCACTGTGAATTGGATTTAACAGTTTATGCTTGGAAGACGCTGTGAAGTTTTGCTTTGCGCTGGTATTTTTCAGCCTACAGTCACTTTTTGGAAGAAGAAAAAAAGGTTTGAAAAGGGAAAAAAAAGTACATGCTGCAAAAAAATGTCAGATATCAGTCAGACAATTTCACAAACTCCCTTTGTTGCCACTTTAATATGATCATATGACGGCTACAGATATATGGAGAATACAGCCAATGATGCTGGTTAAAGGGCAAAAACTGCAGGAAATGGTCGAATGCATACATGAAAGCCAACAATCAGTAAAGTTTGTCAGGGTAAACATGTCTTCATCACCACCTTTCTGACTCTCTGTCTGTTACAACCATAATCATTACTCTTAATGTCTTTCCCTCCCTTCCTGTCTCTCTTTCACTTTCCTGTTTCAGCCACTCGTCTCTCTGTCTGTAGTTGTTATGCTTTTAAAAACCAGGCAAATGGTGGAAAAAAGCCATGAAGGACAAGCTGTTTTTGCGCTGTCTGAAATCACTGTAACAAACTAGCATTAATGCACTAACACTAACAAATACACACACACATACACACACTCAGATTATTTTTGATAGTGTGTCCTGTGTCTCAGGATTCATGTGAATGTGTCAGACACAGTGACTGTAGCAACCAGAGCAAATTACATGACACTATTTACAGCATATCTGCACCAGTCAGACATAATATTGATTTCGAAAATGTGCTAATTACTCACCGTCACAGTCTTAGTTTACTGCAGCTTCATTTTTGCAGCACACTGCAGATGACACCATTAAATGCCACTGTTTAACTAAATAAAGAGACAAGAACTGAAATATTGCAACTATCCAAATCTACCTTTAGAGGGCTTCCGGTTGCAACCTTTTAGTCACATTTCGCAGCTAGTATTTTGAATAAATTGCCTCACAAGTATCACTGCGCTGCAGCCTGAACAGCAGATACCTCATGAACTCCTCAGAGGTCAACCTAATGTTGGTTATTTGAACTCAGCAGGACCCTTGAAAACTTTGTGTAAAACACCACATTGTTTCTATGTGCAGTAGTCAATATAATAAGAAATCTAATAATGGACTCATCTATATGATGGTTATTAGATTTAATTTCCATAAAAGGGCCAAACTCTATCCTTTTTTTCACACAAAGTGCTCAAATAATTTTCACTATTTGCACTAAAACAATTATAAATAATAAAGTTAAGATGAAAAAAATAAAACTGTGTTGCACTATTGTTATTGATGAAGGTGTCCCTCAAAAACTTTGGACTGGTGCTCATAATCTCTGCAGCTGGAAGCAGAAAACATTACAAAAGTCTTGAGTTCTGCTTTAAGTTTATAATTTTTTTTAGATTTTGGAATAGAAGCAAATAAACAGGGTGTTTTTTAAGCGTTGCAAGCTTTGATTGTCTCTGTGATTTAGTTTGCACTCACCACTTTGTCCCTTTCACACTTCCAGAGCCACTGGTATCAGCCTGCCTCGGCCTTACTACATGGCTGACGAGTACGACGAGCGGCCCTTCATCTGCTCCCTGCCGATGGACAACGGCATCATGTCCTGCTCCGACGTCCCGGCCCGGCGTGAGGGTGGCAGGGTGTGCTGCCTGGACAAAGACGATGCCCTGTACCGCCAGTCGCTGGGCCTGAGTCCCGAGCCTCTGACCAATGGGAGCGTCAGTGTGGCAGGGCTCTGTGTCAACTGGAACCGGTACTACACCCGCTGTCACACTGGGCTGAGCAACCCTCACAAAGGAGCTATCAACTTTGACAACATCGCTTATGCATGGATCGTCATCTTCCAGGTGGGACTTTTTTGCAACAGTGGCGCCATAAAAAACATGCTACCAAAATAGAGCTTTTGTTGTTGCTGATGTTGTAGTTCAAAAGCCACCTTTTAGCTATATTAGATGAATATTTAATGTAATTTTGTCACATGTTAGATGGGTTATTTCAAATAGACAAAACATGCTAGCTGTTCACTCATGTTTCCATCATGTTAAGCTTACGTACTGCTGGTTGTAGCCTTCTAGCTAACAGACAGACGTGAGCGCTCGTCTAACCGGCTGTTCCTTTAACAGGAACTCATTTACCGTCACCTTTCCTCTGACTGCAGGTGATCACTCTGGAGGGCTGGGTGGAGATCATGTACTATGTGATGGATGCTCATTCCTTCTACAACTTCATCTACTTCATTCTACTGATTATTGTAAGTCACACTCTGATACACACATCACATGAAGCGTGCAGGAGGGTGTTATGAAAAAACAGTTATTTTTCAGATATCTGCATTTATCTTGTTGTTTAAAATTCAAAATCACATCAAATAATCTAAACTGTTTTTATCATTACGTTAGACAAAGCTCTCCAGTTCTGTTCAACTAAATTTAAAAAATAAAATTGGGGTTTTTTTTTAATTAATATTTTTAGAGCATAACATGATGAAATCATATCATTATAATGCAACTCTGATCATATCGTGATGTAATACACACAAGAACACATTTTTTACAAACACACACAACGTAGAAACAAGTGTTCCTTCAAGCTACAGATGACTGCAATAAAAAGCTGTCACTCTTTCTTTCTATCCTTCTCCACCCCTCTTTCTCTCCATCTCTCTATCCAGCACCTGCATGCCTATGCACACACTTACAAAACACACAAACACAAGGCTGTCAGTGTCTGTGAAAGCTGAGCTGAAATCCCAGAAGAACCCCCTACTTTTGTTCGGATAAAACACTTTTTAATTCCGATCCTTTAGCTTCTGACTGCATGTGTGCCGCCACAATGGGGTGTGTACTTTTTTTTTTGTGTGAGAGGACTGATGCCTGTTCCCCACAGTATATTTCTTTTTAAGCCTGTCAGAGAGTTTGTGTGTGTGTGTGTGTGTGTGTGTGTGTGTGTGTGTGTGTGTGTGTGTGTGTGTGTGTGAAAGTGTAATCATAATGCAGTGTGACTGCCAGTCCCGGTTACTTCCCTAACCTGGGGGGGGGGCTGTCTTGTCTTTTTATTACACTTTTAATTGCTTGCCTTTAGATTCAGTCACAAGCTCTTTCCTCTCCTCATCTTTCCTTTCCTCTCCTCTTTCCTTTCCTCTCCTCTTTCCTCCTCTCCTCTTTCCTCAGCAGCACCCCCCCCTTTGTTTCCTTCATTCCTTCCTGCATCTCTACATACATCTTTCTAAATCTGTCAATCTCTTCTTCTCGCCACCTTACTATTCCTACTCTTTCTTCTTCTTCTCCCTCCTTCTCCTCTTTTCATCTCTTACCACCTCCTGGCTCTCTTCATCCACTTCACTCCTGCCTTTATTTCACATCTCCTTTCTCGCTGAGCCTCATTCATTCATGTAGCTGTCACTCCACTCATTATTCTCAGTCATGCAGAAACACACACCAACACTTGCCAACAGGCGCACACTTCCAGTCACCAATATGCCGTGAAATGTGCTGAAAGTTGTGTGAGTATCCAAATAAAAGCCTTTTATTTGAGCTGAAACATGTTTCCACTTATTACCAGAACCATTATGAGTCTCCTGAGCGCCATGACACGTCACACCTCTCTCTAAATCTGACCCGTTACCTCAAAGCTGCCCTTTTCTTCTTCTTCTTCTTTCATATCATGTCTGCGTTGTAACTGCTGATGCTAAAATACCACGGATGGTTCCTTCATCCTTGGCAGACATCTTAATATCATGGCCCACTCAATAATTTAGCTGTCATTCCTCCACAGCTCCACCAGTTTAGACCTTAGCTCCTAGTTATATAGGAAAAGAAATGTATTGATACACATGCGTGTTAAAAGGGTGTTTTCCTTTGCTCTTATCCTTGTTTGCCATTTAAAATAATCTCTGAAATCTCTCCATCGTGCCCTTGAAATTGCCTCGCTGCACAGGGTCGGTGTTATAGAGTTGCCCTTTGATGTGAAAACATAACTAAGGAGGAGGAAATGTGGGGAGGAAATTACAGAGGATGGGAGTGAGGTTTGATGGAAAGCAAAAGATGAAAAAAAAGGGGATGATGAAATGAAAAAGAAGATATAAGGATGGAAGGAAATGCATAGGAGGAAGATGGTGAGTGAGCTTAAGGGTAAGGGTGATGATCAGTCCATCCATCAAAAGGATGGACTGATCAATAAAGAAAACCAGGAGGTGGTGACGATGGACTGGAGTGTCGGCATGAAATTGGAGAGAGAGAGAGGGATTGGAGGATGGGGAGAGAGGAAGAGACCGCATGTTGGTCTCTCTCTCTCTTTGATCTTAAATGAAACGTTATTAATTAGAGGCAGTCACTCAGCGTGGCCTCCGGGGCTCATGCGGTCGCAGCAGACACACTGATCACAGCATCAGGCTCGACACTCTGTCATACAATGTGTCCTTCTGTTCCCCAACATTTGTAAAGGAACATGCTTTAGTACTGAGATAAGGCAAGTTTACATATGCACTTATTTCAGATACAAAGGCTGTTTTTTATGGCAAATTAAAATATGTGATAGAAAACAGCATAAAATACTAAAATTCCATATGCTTATAAGGAAAGTGGAAACCATTTTATAAAAAATTAAAAAGATTAAAACAGAAATAAATATGGGTCCTTAATGGAGACCCGAGCTTTTGTTTGGTGTGCATGTTTTTATTACTCCTAGCTATTTGGGATCAGTAGGATCTAAGTTTTTAATCTAATAAGTATAATAACTAAACTTTGTCTTTGTACAGGAAGTAGTTTTTGCAAAAAGTGATGTCCTCATATTGAGAGGATGGATAAAAGTTTTAAAAGATGAGGTAAAATGATGCAGAAAGGCAAAAAATGTAATGTCCTCAAGATAGAAAATGAACTCTCTGAATCATCAACAGACCTCTTCCAGATCAGCTAAGAGTCCATCTTTACAAAACTAAATAAGAAAAAAGCACCACAGATTCTATCTGCTTTTACTTTATTCTGATTAAGCACTTAAAAGCAACATGATGGTCAGCATATCTGATGATATCCGAACTGATATTTAATTTAATCTAATGATATTTAATGAAGTTATCACAATTAAAGCAGAGATGTGTTTTAACAAGCAAAACATTGCAACTTAATGACTGCGGCTACAATAAAAAGTTGCAGCAGGAACTCACTTCATTTTCAGAGTTTGAGATTAAAGATAAATAAATAAAAAACCTCAGAGTAACACAGATCTGTCAGCCAGTCTGCTGATGTTTTGGACACTTGCAGTTAAAAGACTTTAAGGCCTCAAGACAACTTCCTTCATCTGCTCATGTAAACACAAACTTCTATAGTAAGAGTCAAATCTTTCATTGATCGAACAAATGAGTTTAAACATCATAGAGATTAAGGATCAAAATCAATTAAAATGTTGGACTTTCTCCAAAAAAAAAAAAAGTTCCCTCATGCATCTCCTCTGAGTTTCTACTTAAGCATGAATTCCTTCACTTTCTCTAAATAAGACGGTAAATCCCTTGTCTTTAATTTATCTAAAAAATGAGCAGGTTGTAATTTATCATACTTAAAGCTGCTGTAGTGTTGTAAAAGTGGGATTTAACTCTGTACAGTTGTCGCATTTCTGTCTGCCCCTCCCCCCCCCTCCCCACAGAGACAAGATTTCACTGTCAGGCTTTTTGTCGGCTTTGTTACAGCACATTTCAATGCTCGTCTCACAAACACACTCAGAGGGGGGGAAAAAGTTATTTAAGCGTTACTATTCGCATCTTAAAAGTTTCGTTCATATCCCTCCCACCCCCATTCCCCCACCCCCCCTCAGCTTGTCATCATCTCACCAGCAGATGGATGAGGAAAAGTTTTAATTATGTTTCCCTTAATACTGCACAACACCGAGCGTGGAGAGATGAAAAACGGGGCGAGCGACAACAACCGACACAGGCAGAGGGAAAGAGAGAGAGAGAGAGAGAGAGAGAGAGAGAGAGGAAAGAAAGGAGAGAGAGAGAGAGAGAGGATAGAAAGGAGAGAGAGAGAGAGTTTCAGGTTGCATGTGGACGCATTGATAATTTCACTCACGTAACATTCATGCAGATTTAGTGTGTTAAATTGAATTGAGATGGAGAGGGTGGGA
>JAPZDV010000020.1:11874914-11887132 GCA_029814665.1 Acanthurus lineatus | reverse complement strand
TATCACACTTTTAAATCAGGAAATAACTGAAAAAAAGAAAACATTCAAACATATTCAGCAAGAAGAGTCCGAATCGCATCCAGTATGAACAGGCAAAATCTGATTTAAAATGAATATTAACGGTACTGTCACATGACACCCGGTTCTGTCCTGTGAGGGACTGAGTTATTTTTTCTGCCTGTAACAGTGCGGACCGCACCTGACAACAAGTGAAGCGTACTACAAACCACACCCCAAGTCCAACCACTAACTATGTCTTTACCCCAGGCATGTCCAAAGTCTGGCCCGCGGGCCAAGTGCGGCCCGAGTTCAAATTTCCACAGGCCTCTGTCATAAAATCAATAATATGCGGCCCGCCAGCACTGTTGATCACTGTATAAAATACAGTGTACAAAAAGCTATTTTATATTTCACAAGAAGATGGCAGTAGACCTGTGGCCACACTCTCGCCGCGGGAAACTTTGACCCTTGTCACAAGGGTTGTTTCTGTTTGTTCTCCCGTAAATGACATGAAACTACCATTGTAAAATCTCAGTGAATTGATTTTTTTGTATGATGATCAAAACCACAGTTTTGATATGCACTGATTCTTTTCAATCCATGTATAATTTGTTCTTTTGTTTTTCGATTGACAATCAAACTGGGTCTTGTAAACCTGACAAATTAAATATTAAAATCAAATTCAGTCTGACAGCCCATTTTTCCATTTCGTATTTTTGATCAGAGTCTTAAATTGAAATAATAAAAAACACTGCCTCTCTCGTTTTTGATAAGTAATACAAGGATTCATATGGCCCTCAATGTTTTGTACTTCTGAATAATATCACTGTTAGTGTTATTTTCCTGTTCACGTTTTGAATTTAGAAGTTCATAGTGAGCATTTAATAGTGAATAATATGTAATGTTTCAAATGAACCTAAATATGTTTAATCTTTCCGAAAGTTTTTTTTTTCCAGACAGACTTTTTCTTCATTTTATGTGGTCTTAAAATATGAAAGGCAGAGTGATTTTGGTAAAAGCTTTGGATTTGTGTTCTGTGTGAAGACAAGAAAAGTATGCCATTTGCAATAAAAATTTCATGAATTATTTCATTTGCATTTAATGTTCATGGTTCAAAGAATGTCAGGCTGAATGGTCTACCCCCACACATTTTCACATCACCAAATCTCGCCCTCTTTGCAAAAAGTTTGGACACCTCTGAGTTAAGAGAATGATTTGCAGCTTCTGTCGGACCCTTTTTGTCTTTGATGTGCAAAAACTTAAAACAACAACATTTGATCTAGAGGCACATATCCCAAAAAGCTTTGGTATAATTTGAGCTAAAAGGTTTTCTTTTTTCAACATCAGAATTTTTCAATTCAATTCAGTTTTATTTATATAGTGTCAAATCACAACAAAGTTGTCTCAAGACACTTTACATATAGAGCATGTCAAGACCACGCTCTATAAATGCATTTATATTTTAGATTTATAGGAACCCAACAACTGAAAGCAACTTTTAGCAACTTTTATTGTCCCCTCTGTCACTCAAACTAAAGTCATGTTAAGTCAGTTTTGAATCAATCACAAATCACCACATAATCAAAACTTAAGTATAACAGGACATTTTTCATGAGGAGCAAGTCTAAAACTCTCTATAACTAACAGATCCAACATTAACACAAAACTCTCACATGACCAATCACTTCCATTTAACGAGCAGAAACCTTGAACATCTGCTGCAACCATTTGGATTAAAAATTGAGAGAGAAAGAAAGAGAGAGAGAAAGAGAGAGAGCAATAGCTTTTACAGGGGTCATAAAAATGATATGACTTGTTATAATGTTAAAACACGATAGTTTGTATATATGTATAGAATAATTACATGACTAATAAACACAACAGCAGTAGCAGCAGAGTCAACTCTCCACAGCAATGCAAACTCTATACTGTCATTCTCTTGATCTCTCTGTCTCATATCTGTCTCTCTCCATCAGGACAGACAGACAGATAGACATGTTAGACAGCAGGTTAGACAGCAGCATACAGGTGGGCCCACGAGAACATTATCACACCTTTGTTTGAGATCAAACTCACAAAGATCTCCAGGCGATGAAAAAAAATGATGCCTCACTCTTTCTCTTGACTTCTCTTTATTTTTTCCCCGTTTCCTGCCTCTTGCTGTCGCTTTGCTTTCTACACTCTTTGTCTTTCTATCAATATTTCTCACTCTCGCTATACCATCGCCCACTCACGCCTGCCACAGCCGCAGTGGTGGGTCGTCTCTCATCTCAGGGGCGGCTAAAAATAGAGAGAGACAGAACAAGAAATAGAGAGAGAGAGAGAGAGAGAGTTTTTCTCCCTTCGTAATCTGGAGGAAATAGCTGGCTGGAATGTCTACAGTTCCACAGCATGTGCTGCAAACTGGATTCATGCTGTTTGAACAGCGGTGTCGAGGGGTTTAATCCATCTCATGGCTCCGATTTTTATCCTGCAGAGAGGCGCCTCCACCTGTCCCACCACACCTGAGCTCTATGAGTCTGTTGCTGTGTATTCAACAGATCTTCAATGTGGGGAAAAAAGCTGGCCAAATAACTTTTAAGAGTTTCTGAGTTGTTGCATGAACAAGCTGACAATATTACTTATGGCAGGCAACTAGACATAATTTTAAAAGTGTTCTCTGTAAAAATAGAAATTGAAAGACATATAATAAAAAGGTTAACAAGAAACTACATGTCTCATGTCATTACCAGCTTAATAATGATTTAAATATTATTAGGATCTAAACAAGATATGGAATGTATTATCTGCTATAACTGCTGTGTTTATGTGATCCAACATGAGCTGCAGTCATTAATGTGCCATGATATGTAACATCATAGTTGCTTGCAGTTTAGACTTAAAGAAAAAAGCAGCACATACACTGTGCAGGCCCTCTAATATTTTCCTGTTTTGTGGAAATAAGTTCCTGACGCTACAAGCAGGTTAGCATCTGCAATGATCTTCATTGTTCTTGGAAAAAAAATGTAGCAACACTGATGAATATCACCTTAGATAGCATTAAATTTGCAATCATTTAATGTTTGCATCCTGGAAATGATGACTTGGAAGGTGAAAAAATATGATTGAAAATATAAAAAATACTTAAAAGGGTTTTTACTTGAATTTATGTCGATCTGTTTTGAAGCTTTAGTCTAGTTCTCAGTCTTTTAGTTTGGTTTCATGTTGGTAGCTATTAAGTGATTATAAAAGACCCTTTTACAAGATTTTTAATCAATAATTAGTCAATTGAGATCATTAAAAACTAGCCAGAGACAGGTCATGGAGCTATTGTTAATTCAATTGGTTAGTTAGTCACAGCTGATAAAAAAATGTAATAGGGTGTTATTATTTCTGCCCACAGAATCAATTGTTACTGACCAGAAATGAGAAACCTTTCTTTCTGTACTTTACTACAGACCCATTGTTTCACAAAATTCTTCCTTTGGTACATCTGTGATTATTGCAAACTGGATAATGTGCTGAGTGCAAATAGGAGCAGACTAGCAAAAGTCTTTTTAAAAAAGGGAGATATTTAGTTAACAACCAGTTGGAGTTTGCAATGTAAAAGTGTGTTTTCTTTTCATTAACACTGAAACAGTAACACTTTTTAAAAGAAAAACCCTCTGACATTCTGAGATGAGATGATATAAAAGTTGATCATTATCTCATAGAGTCAATATAAAGTGTTATTTCAAACAGCTTCTTCATCAGCATCAACTGCAACTGAAATTGCTCTCCGCAACACAAACCATTATTCTTTGGGACGCAATTGTCAGAGCATGAAGTTATCTTCTTTGAAGGGAAATTAGATCCTACAGCGGCATTATGCACATTACTGAAAATACAAGGCTCGCTCATCAAACAGGATGGATTGCCTGGATGTGAAGACACTTCAGAGGATTTAACAGCTGTTTGGGAATTAATAATGAAGCAGCATGATTGGCACTTTGGAGATTTGACAGCAATGAATAGAGATCAAACGAGATTGCTTAAATGATTGTCTTTCTCTGCCAAAATGTCAAGAAACAGACGGAAATTACTGGACTGATTATGTGATTGCAGTCAAAATATCGCGTTCAACAACACACACACACACACACACGCAGACCCTCTTGGTTTCAGATTCTTTGAGGATGACTGTCACATGCAAATTAATGTCACAACAACAACAACAATCAAACATATCTGGTGATTATAAGCAAAAGTAGAAGATAGAATTCTCAAAAAAAAATCACGATTGGGATTTGGAGGACAGTTAACGGGTTTGAGAAAACTGTTACATAAATGTAAAACAGGAGATTTGAATTTGTTGGTTACTGAAAGCCTGAAAGTGGAATACATGTGAGGAATATTGCCAGAGAAGGTGTCCATTATTAGGTACTAATTTATGAAGAGGAGGTCATTAATTTGTGATTATTGGCACTTTAAAGGGCATTATCCTGCTTATACCACAATTATTTGCAGAGGAAATAAAAAAATTAGACCAGTAATTCATAATTTCATGCATTTTGCAATTAAAATCTCTTGGTTTTTTACAAGCTTTTAATCTGCTTCTCTGGCAAAGCCTGAGGTCTTGACTAAAACAAGGGACAGACATTTCCATCCCATTTAGTTCTAATGTAATGGATGTTTGTCACTCCACTACACTGGACGAACCTTTGGTAAAACTTGGCAAACCGAAGATATTAAATAGTCCAGTCAGCACACGCAGATTTGAATCAGAAAGCTAATGCTATGCTAGCAAGATTCAAAAACAATAAAATTATGTACAGTAGACAAAAAGTAAATATAATTTGATTGTCTGTGCAACAAGATGAGCTAGCATTACAGCCATATTGTTGAACCAAAATCAATATCAGAGTTTTCATGAACGGATGATGGGCCATGTGAACTGTCTGAAGCAGCGAGAGGAATACTTAGGATGTGAGATGATTGTTTATGTGACAGGAAGTGACCGTGTGTGACTGTGTATAACAGTTGCCATCTTATGGTGTTCAGAAGAAGAGCCAATAAAGAACCACACTATCATGAATCAGATCTTTTCTTTATTTGTTTATTTCTCACATAATTAATCCGAATGCATACAGATACAGGCTAAGCCAGCAAGTTATTTTATGATGGTGATTGGACAGTTTGTTTGGAACTATTCACTAAGTGTCCTGAATTAGATTTTAATTGACACTCTGCTTCCAATCAGAGCCGAGTATTTACACAGACCATGGATTTAAATGCGGACAAAACAAGCCTTTCCACTCTATTTAACGAACAACTGATTGCTTTATGTTTATGTTTGTTTCTTCCTGGTGAAATCAACAGTCTGAAGTGAGATTTGAGGTCGATTTATATGTCAGATCTCGCATCTCCAACGCTGGCGGAGTAGCAGACTCGATAGCATTTTTACTTTAAAGTTCTCGTTTTGACATTTGCCGGTACCAGATATTGCACTCAAGCATCGGCGTCTAGAACAAAACAAATGTGTGAGTCATTTATTTAGAACAGTTGGTGAAAAAAAACACACACACACACACACAAACACTGCTTATGAAACTCAGATCAAACTGTCAGACCAGTGCTGATCAAATATGAATCGGTTTTTCTGCCACTGCATTGCAGATATCTTGCCCCCAAACATTTTCAGAAGCACATTTTAGAGTCTTAGCTGCAATATGGGAAAGATTTATTTATTTATTTATTTATTTATTTATTTATTTATTTATTTATATTTTTTAATACCCATCCCAAAATGTTGAAAACAGATGAGAGAAGGACACTGAAGAATGCAATAACATGCACTGACATAACATAATACTTTTTTATGATCATAATGCCATTGCCCTGCTACATAGTAAACACTTGGTCAATGTTTAAAATCTCATAATACAGCCTCAAAATACCATTGACGTTAGAAAATAATGCCATCAATGCAGAAGCAGTGACCCCATCTTATGCTTTTGTACAGTTCCTGATTGATTAATGTCTTCAAATGTGCTCTTTAGACAGTATATTCTACTTAGTTGGCAGAATTACCTTTCTGCATCTGCATTTTAAGAAACCATGCCAAGGCTTGCCTTGTTTAAGCCAAATTACTCTTGATAGACCCGTAAAGAGTTGTCAATCGATAGTAAAAAGTTGGTCATCCATGTGTTTGTGGCAGGTTTTAAGGGCAGAATGAATTACTTCAAGAATATATTTGTTCTTGTTCACTAAAACTTTCATTTTTTCCTTTTTTTTTTTAACATACATTTCTTAAATATACTGTGAGTCCTCGTAGTGATATCATATTGTCTCTCTTCTTATTTTTATTCCATACATCAGTCAACAAGAAAACACAAGTCTTTAGATCTGTTCCTGGGTCTGCAGTAATGAGACTGCAGTAATGGATCTCTAGGGGCTGCTGACACTGTTTAGCTGGTCTGCAAACAGCGGTCAGCCGTCACATCGTTAACAACACTAGTGGACATGCATCATTAGCCCATGTTTTCACACAGCTAAACACTCATTAGCACTGACAAATTCTTTCTCCCTCCCTCACACACACACACATAAACATGCAGCAGAACAAACAGACACAGTCGCACACAGGTAGACATGTAAATGCAAAACACACAGCGCTCATTGATTCTTTGGGCAGCCAAATGTCAATAGCGTCATCGCTAAAGTTTCAGGGGAGCTCTTTGGAATAGTGATGTGCTGCAAATCACGATCGTGCCAAATTTAGCTCTTTTTGTCTGCGTGTGTGTGTGTTCTTCCTTATTTTGAGCAGTGCCAGACATAAAAGGAAAGACAGAAAGCGAGAGAGGAACTGAAACAATGACAGAAACAGCTGGAAAAGACAGACACTAATGCACATTAACATCAAGAGACTGACATCTAATGAAAGAAACTGAAATATATTGCAAAGGCATTAGCTGGAGGCAAACAGTCCTAATATTAACTTGTTAACAAGACTGAGGAGTACTTGCATTGTGTTCATGCTCTGATTTTATCACTCTCACAGTAAATTAACAATCGCTTTGATCGATCAAAGGCTGCGCAGATCTGCAGTTTAGCAAAAAATGTATTTAAGTTTATCTGCTGGAAATAATAAAATACTTTTTGATGACAGCGTATGTAACATCTTAAGCTAATAACACATTGAGTTTTGTCTTGTTTGCCCGCTTCCTGCTGCTGTGCAGACAACAGGGTTGTGTTCAGGCACAGCAGACCAAATGCATTTGAACAATTTACCAGCTATTTTACTGCCTGTCAGTTTATATTTGTCTGTAATCTTCTAAAAGTGCAGCTAACCATCGCAGCTTCCTAATACTCTTCACTGACATCAATGCATGTGTGTTTGAGTGCAATTGAGCGTTGCGATCTCTCGTCCTTCTCCTTGCCCTTTCCACCATTCAATTCCAGGGTGAAATAAATGGTTAATAACTATTCAAAGCAATGAAGAAGCACAGAAAGAGCAGACTGGTAGAGAGATGGAGAGAAAGCGAAATTTAACTGGAGTGGAGTTTCTGTTAGCCTTTTCATGTTTTTTTGCAAGAAATACAGCTAAACCTTTTAGCGTTGCTGTGTGTATGCTAGAACACTGTATTGCTTGTTATTTGTGAATTTATTTAAAAAAAAAAAGGACTGTCAATGTTCCCACAGACACTCACACATTATTTCCCTCATTTTTGTTAAACTGCTTCTCATTTCCTTTCCTATTAACCTGCTACTGTTCATTTCCTTCCCCCCATCCTTCTTTCCATCACTTTTCTTATTTCAATTATCTGCCTTCATTCTTATGTTTATTTTTTTTCCTAATTTAGATTTATTACTAATTATTATCAATGGTAGTAAATGGTAAACTGATTTACTGGTAATAGGCTGTGTTTTTTCTGCTTCACTTATAAATATTTATTTATTTAGCATCTCCAGCAGGTCAAACCTTTGTATTCTTCGGATATGTTAAATTATTTTTATGTTATTACATATATTATTATACTCATATTTGTCATTCCTTTTTCAGCCAGAGGAGCTCACTAATGTCCTTGAGATCTGCAACATCGTCTTCACCAGCATGTTCTCCTTGGAGATGATCCTCAAAATCACTGCATTTGGCTCGTTCAACTACCTAAGAAACCCTTACAATGTCTTTGACGGAGTCATAGTCATCATAAGGTAATCACAAAGTTTTGCAGGACTAAATTACAACATTTTTGACAACTTGACTTGTGTAATTATTAAAGCACACGTATACTTTTTTTGGGTCCATTCAGACTTTTTCTGTGGAAAGAGATCCTGCAGTTTTAATTATTCATGTTATGGTTTGTCAAATTGTCATGTGCGTTCTGCGTTGGTTGAAATGTACCACCTGTGTGTATTTGGATGCCAAAGCGTCAGACAGCAAGCAAACAGGTTTTGTATTTTGTTGTGAGCCCGGAGCTTCAGGTGAGTGGCACTGCCTTTGATCTGCTAGCTTGTTTCCAATTCTGGCTGAGCGCCTTTGTCTGTGCTCTCCATTATAATCCTGAGATCAAATACACATCAAAGCAACTAAAACTGAACAAGATCAAATGTGTAGGCCCCGTCACAGAAAATACATGTTGATTGAACATATCTACATCTGTCTTCTTATCTCTCGCTCCGCAACCGATTTCCCTTTCTTCATCTATCTGAATGTCCTCAGCTATTCATTGAGAGCTGCTCTGTAAAAGTGCCCCTATTCAACCTTCTCAGTGCTATTGTGGTGATACTTGTTGTGCTGAGTGGAACCTTTGATAAGTGCCCACATTAGAGGACAAATGTCTTTAAAGCCAGGTTTTCAATGGTTTTCTTCTAATGATAAATACCCACCAGAACTCAAAGAAAAAATTAAACTTCAGTGAGCCTACTTCTGCAGTTGTTCCACAGCAGCAAAGAGCAATTAAGAAGGTTGTTAAATATTTAAGCGAGAGCTTGATTTATAATACCTAAAATATAACCTCTTAGGTGGAAACAATTACCGCAGAAAGGGATATGTTTAAAAATAATTTGTGATTACTTAGGGCTTAATGCTGAGTAACTTAGAGTTTCACTTTAATTTGATTAGAAAACATTAGCATGCACAGGATGCGTGTTATTCAACCACTTTGGCCTCCACTGAATTTCCCCTACTTATGTTTTTTATTTCCTCAAGTGTTATTTGAAGCCTGTTTGATAATCTTTCTGTTGCAGGCAGACTTTTTGAAACCCATTTGGGCTGTTGCTGCTCTGGTTACCAGTGTTTTTTTTTTCTTTTCTGTAATTGAAAACTAATTTGTAAGCCTAAAAAAGCAGCTTTTTACAAAATGTGAAACTCACTTGTTGTGGATGGATGACATCAACACTGCAATCAATCATTCTAGGAAGTATATTTACATTAGACCACTCTCAATATCAGAATTTGCATCTTACATGTAGTGCTAGCACACTAATCAGAGGGATTTTGCATTAAGCAGAGTGAGCCATAAAGATTCATCTGCACTTCAGGTGACATAAATCTCATTGTCAGAGCTTATTTGTGTATGCTTTGTGTGGAAATGCATGTACCCAGTATTTGCTACAACCCTGCAAACTTGTCCAGACATAATGGCAGTGCATGCTGAGCCTGCAGATGCTGATCTCATGCATACGTACCAGTTAAGTGGACACTAGAAACCAGACTGCAGAGATAATAAACTAGTAGTAAATAGAACTACAACCAAACCTTCATGATGTCCTCAGCCACATATACATTTATAAGGGAATATATTCCAGACCTTGCAAGTTATCATATAATTAATATTATGTAAATTTACAAAAAAAATATTTAAACTGCAAAATGAAAACTTATGTACATAACAAAAATCTCAGCAGTTGTTAGTTTTAAGAATCGTGACCCCTCAAGTTTAGAGGCAAATCACCTCAGCCGAACGTCTGTTGACTGTTTATGATGCTGTAACATTTGGTAGTTCAGGCAAAAAAAAAGTCTATAAATATTTATGGGAATGTCACAGATTCCTACTTTAAAATGTCGGAATTGAACATTCTTTCCCTTACACTGCTTGGTGTTCTTTTTGGTCTGTATCTCTCTTCTCAGTGTATGTGAGATTGTTGGCCAGTCCGATGGCGGTTTGTCTGTTTTGAGAACCTTCAGACTACTGAGAGTACTCAAGCTGGTAAGGTTCATGCCAGCTTTGAGGAGACAGCTGGTGGTCCTCATGAAGACCATGGACAATGTAGCCACCTTCTGCATGCTGCTAATGCTCTTCATCTTTATCTTCAGGTAAGGTTATACTATAGGCAGGTGTGCAGTAAAGATTTCAATGATGATGATAATACAATCCAGCTACCCCTCTCCTGCGTCTCATTACCTGACAAATGTACCAAGACAAGATTAACTTTTCTTTTAGTGAGTTGTAGGGAGATGATTAAGAGAGAGATTATTGTTTCATTCTCAGCTTAATGGGTCCTGGCTTCTGTTTTTTTTTTTTTTTTCATTCCAAACTCTGTGCACCTGCTTAACAGCTCACATTGAAACGCAGAAGGTCATGGTGTTTCGCAGCAAGCTATTAACCCCGGCTGCAAAATAACGAGCAGACACTTAAGGATCAGGTTCAAATATAACAAGCAGACATTTGAAGAACTGGAGCAACATAACAAGTAGACATTTGTATAGGCTCTCAAGCACTGACACAGCAGCACTCTGAAGGCCTAAATTGTTTTTCTGTGAGCAAAAATGGCTGCAATTCTCCTCGTCTTTATCCCCTTTCCACTTGAGCCAGTTCTTGTAGTTTTGCTTTGCAAGGTGATGTTAAAAGAAATGACCCTGAGTTAATCAGAATACACACTAGGTGTAAGTAAACAAAGCAAAAGCACATATTTGCACAAGTTTTATTAAATACTACCTGCTATTATGGCAGGGTTTATTGTGTGCATTGTCTCACTGCTAAAATACTGTGTATGAATGTAAAATATCCTCCTGAAATGTAACATCTCAGCTACATTGCACTCTTAGCCATTTAGCTATTACTTATTAATCTAGTTTAATTGCCTACACATTAAAACACCCTTCCAATTGCTGTAAAATGTTTACTATGGCAACAAAGTAATCGTAGCTGATGAAATTATAAGTTACAGGCTAAACGGTTCAGTCACAATCAGTGCTTACATTTATTTCCATTATCCATTATTTAGTTGCAGTCAAGATACAAAAAGAGCTGTAAACAAGAGCTGAATATAAAGGGCAGCACTGACATTATATAAAGGAGTTTAGAGTAAAAAAAACAAAAAAAAAGACTTGTCACTAAAAGCCTCTTCATGAATAATGCTAAAATATTTGTTTTTTTAATTCCTGCACAATAGTTGATACCTTTTCAGTGTATTTGATGTGTTAACACCATGAGAGACTCTGTTGTTGTGTTTCAGTATTCTGGGGATGCACATCTTTGGCTGTAAGTTCAGTCTCAAGACAGAGACTGGAGATACAGTACCAGACAGGAAGAACTTTGACTCTCTGCTCTGGGCTATTGTTACTGTTTTTCAGGTAATCACATTTCACTGTTGAGAAATGCATGCACACATTAACCCACTTGCAAACATGTCTGAATAAAAAATCCGATTTGAGCCTACATTTCTCTATATATGCAGATGATTTTCTCATATTTCTTGCAGAAAATTTAATACATTTTTGCACACATTTTTACACTTTCAAACAGCAACCTGTGATTTAGACCAACATAAACCACTTGAAAAAAAAAATAAATTTAAAAAACATATTTGATAATACACAAATCTGTAACAATATGTCTGTAATGCATTCTTTGAAACATACTAGAACTCTGTAGAAGCTTCATGACAAAACTATCTGTGTTCTGTTTTCTCAGATTCTGACCCAGGAGGACTGGAACGCGGTTCTGTACAATGGTATGGCAGCCACTTCACCAATTGCAGCTCTCTACTTTGTTGCTCTTATGACCTTTGGAAACTACGTCCTCTTCAACCTGCTGGTGGCCATCTTGGTTGAGGGCTTTCAGGCAGAGGTAAGGAATACATGTCATGTGACTTCAAACTGCAGGATGTAAGCTTGTTTCTATAGTCCACATTCAAATTTTGTTGTTCTTGATTGAGGTACCTGAGCCAAATTTGCTATCTTATTCTTAGTAACCTTTTAGGATATTACAAGCTTCAACCTGCAGCTGGAGAGGTGATACATTTTAAGCTATCAT
>JAPZDV010000020.1:11853305-11867635 GCA_029814665.1 Acanthurus lineatus | reverse complement strand
AACGTGTTTGACGAAGTAATTCCGATGCTGTTAAATTCCGACACTGAAGAAGACAGCTTTAGTGGTTTTAGTTGTTATATTTAGTGGGTGTGGCTTATATACAGGTGCGGGTTATAGTCCGAAAAGTACGGTAATTAATTCCACCTGCATCTGCTGCAGATCTGATGCAACCAGTTGAGACTCCATCTATCAGTTCCAGTTAAGAAAATGCGCCACACAGAACCTAACCTAAAACAGCTCATTTCCATTCTGACATTTACAAGTAGATTTACAGGTGTCAGACAAAGCTCAAATCCGAAATCCTGGATGATTGCTTGAGGGACTTTTTCAGACAGTGCTGTCGTGAAATTTCAAAAAATCAAAAACAGCAATATCACAATCTTTAGGAACTTCAAACAGTCCATGTAATCACTTGGTTTGATCTCAGATTTATATAACTGAGCTGTATGTCACATAGCATTTTATCGTTGGCCACAAACTTGTCAGTGTCCCCTTATATTAGAAATCAGTCCACGCAGGCATTCATTAATTACTCAAATATTTAGTTACATTTGTCCTTTTTTTCTCTGCCTTTTTCCCCCCATCAGTCTTTTTATGACACTTCAGATTCTAATAGTTTTTTTATCAAGGTCATTTTTTTATCTGAGTGAATTCAGTCTTTGCTGTATTTTATTGCCACAAATAGAACCTTTTTTTAGCCTTTCTCCTGCACAGACTCGTACAAATGTGTTGATAAGGATGTATTTCACTGTAGAAACCATATAAACTGAACCAGTGGGATATAAAAACTGTGTCCGCTGCATCAAAGTGAGCGATGCGGTTGCCCTTTTGGCTGTAGCTTTTGATAATGATGACTCATTCTTTATATAAAATGCCTGCTAAAATTCTACAATTTCTTAACTTCTTTTACCTTTAAATTGTATGGTGTAAAACTGTCGTATATAAGTCTTTCTCCCTCCTATATTTTTGTCTTTCATTTCTTCTCTCTGTTTCTTTCCCATGGTCCTCCAGGGTGATCAGCAGGGCTCCAGGACTAAAGCTGGTAGTCGAGACTCTTATCACGTCACTCAAACCCATCGGCAACATCGTCCTCATCTGCTGTGCCTTCTTCATCATCTTCGGCATTCTTGGTGTTCAGGTAAACACAATTAAATATAGATTTATACTTTCTCCACCTTCATCTTTCTCTTTTATTAATCGGGGGGGTCTCACAAGCCTTTAACAATTTATAAAGACTCTCTGCAAGGTTTTTTTAATTGGCCCCTGAGATGGTCAAACTACTGCAAAAATACAGTATGACCTAACATAGAGACCACTATGTTCCACGATGGCCCTATTAATTTTTCACACAGGAGGTTTAAAGTGGGTTATTTATGCTTCCTGGGACACATCTACACCCTTTCACTTCTAATTTAAAAGCAAAACTAAAGCAAGGGTTTGGAAGGTAAAAAGAAACAGTAGAGACGATGAAAATAGGATGTTTGGCTATTTTTTGCAACCATGAGGAAATTGCAACAGGAGGTTGTCGCAGTGGAAGCATATTTTAGGACTGAGCATTTGAATTATCATGTTTAGAGAAATAATCCAAGGTGGAAGAGACTGAAAAATAAGGTAAAATAGGAAATGCATCTTCTTCTTCAGCTCAATAGACAGTGCCATGGGTTTATCAATAGACAATACAGTGAGATTACTGATAATTCAGAGTCTGTTTGCACCAAACCCAGTCAGCTGAGGGATGCAAGCTGTGACTAACTATATTCAACCAAACAACTCTTCTCTGCCTCTGCACTCTCTCTGCTACTCGAGGATGGAGTGTAGGGGGGCAGCAGGTTAACAAGGTGGATGCGATTTGGTCGTTTTCTTAACAAGAGGCATGGCATCCCTTCTCATCCTGAACCCAAATTGCCTACAATAACACTTCACCATGCAAAAAAATCAAATAGTTGGGGCTTATTTTTTCTGCCAAAACAAAGAACAGGCTGATTAAGAAGACCAGCTCTCCACACGTCCTTGTACATGGTCATAGAGAAGCTGCTCTGACCTGGTGATGGTATTTGTCTGGGTCATTCGATCTCAGGGGAACAACTCTACATATGTCAGCTCACGCTTGGCATCACGGTGCAACCCCCTTACATGACTTAAGTAACCTTTTGTAATTAAATCTCTTCCATCTCTTTATCAAATTAAAACATCTACATCTGTCTATTTGCAATGACTCGGTTAATTACAATAAAAACGTTTTACAAGAAGACCAAACTCTTTTTTGGCCCAGATAATTCACTTGAACACAAAGTGTATCAAGTGTGGTCTGATGCAACAACCTAGAAAGCTGTATATGTTTTTAAGGGTGTCTTGAGGCCACAAGGACATAACCAATGTTGACTATTTTTTTTTACTACACTTCTAAATTTGTAAAGTCCAAAATAAGTTTAATAAAATGTTGCACTCTTTAAAAAATGTTTTCGAGTGGTAAAATCAGTTGAAACTGTGTACCGTAATGTTCGGACTATTAGCCGCTACTTTTTTCCGATGCTTTGAACCCTGCAGCTTAAATTATAATGCGGCTAATTTATGGACGAATATAAACGAATATAAATGAGAAAGTGTGTGATGAAATAATTCTGAGGCTGTTAAATTCCGACACTGAAGAAGACAACTTACAAGTAGACAAGTACGGTATTTTAAATAGTTGCTAAATGTTGGCAAGTTTTAAAGAAGGAGCTGTTTCACTTAGCTAGTGCTCTCTTTACACAACTCTGTCTGAAATCGCAGATACAGATACAGCAACAAACTGATGTTCAAACAGATGTTCCACTTAGTTTACATGTCAGCAAGAATTTAACAGAGTTTACGTTGACCTATCTTCACCTAACAATGAAAAAACATGTTTGATTATCAAGGAGGTTTGGGGATTTTAGTTAAAATCATGTTTCGTGTGCAATGACAGGGGACCTCAGTTCAGTGGGTGATGATTCAGTGTGGCCCAGAACACAATTTTGTTCACACTGCTTAAAGAATGCAGCAATTTACATCCCAAACCACCTTCAAACATGGTCTAAGCTTTCTTATGGATGCAGAGGGTTCACACCTGTTCTTAGAGATGTCCACTTCTGATCTAATCATGAAGGACAGATGTTAGTTCCATTTGTGCAAAGGCTCAAAATATAAACCAATCTTATTATTCACAGACAGAAAATGTACTTAATGTTTTAATTAATCTTTATTTAGTTGTGGGGACTCAAAAAAACAGAAAGAAGTTGACCTAAATGAATCAATAAATCATAAAACTTTAATCTCCTCTTGGTCCTTTTCCCTGCAGTTGTCAGGATGATCGTTGGTGTCTTAAAAGCATCAGTATTCACAACATCTGTGCAGAAGTCTTCATAATTAGAAATTCATACTTTGTTTTTATCCTATTTTCAAGGATGTTTCAAAGTCTTTGGAAACCTTCAGCTAACTTGATTTTTTTCCAATTTTTTTATTTCATCAGTGCAGCACTGTACCTTCCTTTGCATCCGTCAGTCCCACCCTCGTATTCCCCACATCATTTATTTCATGTTTTTATTCTCTCTGTATCCACATCATTTCACTCACTCTCTTCTTTGATGTGTTCAGTGTGCGATTGAGAATTAAAAACATATTCTTTCCTGGGGAAAAAAAAAACACACACACACAGTTGATATCAAGTCACAGTTGGACTCTTTACTTAGTTTCCCTCCACACACACACTAGTTACTGATGCAAATTATGAAACGGCTGCTTCAAAAGCTGCATGAAAGACGCGGCGACACACACAGGTGTTGTCATGACTTCATCAGAACGAATCTTTTTGTTTGTTCCTCTGTCCCTCATCCCCCCCACCCTCTGTGTTTGTTTCCCCCTCCACAGCTCTTCAAAGGAAAGTTCTACTACTGCGTTGGTTTCGACGTGAAGAACATCACAAATAAGTCGGACTGCCTGGCTGCCAACTATCGATGGGTTCACCACAAATACAACTTTGACAACCTCGGACAGGTACATCAGAGGAAAATGTGCACTAATGAAAAACAATTAAATGTCATATGACGGATAGAAATACTACACATATGACATACATAATGCATTTTAAGTAGTGAAATGTATGTTTTCAAACGAAGCATGAAAAGATATTTAAATGTAGTTTTCTCTACATTGAAACAGTCAATGTGGAAATTAGTCCCGCTACCAAATAAATAAAAACTTTGACAAAGTTATGTTACAAATTATCTTTTTTTTTGTTCATTACATTTAAAATGACTTGAGAGCAGTTCAACTTGTTTCTGTCAGAGGAAAAAAAAACGTCCTCTGGCACACAGAAATGGTTTGAAGTTTAGCAGCTTGTTTAGAGCGAATAGAGAAAGAACTGCACTGAAAACATGGCTGAAAGGCAGTGAGCGCCAAATTATCACTCACATGAAAGCCTACCACACAACTTAAACATGAAATATGTAAAGTTTTCAAATTAAAATCTCTCAAAAGGACTAAATGTTGGTGCTGTTTTTTGTCGAGTTGCTTATTAAATATGTAAATATTTCCAACAATGATCAACTCTAAAGAAAAAAAGGACATTTTATTCAAGGCAGTGTTGCATTTCTGCTTGTGTGTGTGTTTGTGTGTGTGTGTGTGTGTCCTCCAGGCTCTAATGTCCCTGTTCGTTCTGGCCTCCAAAGATGGATGGGTCAACATCATGTATCATGGGCTGGATGCAGTGGGAATCGACCAGCAGGTGATAACAGACCCTACAGACTTTTGCAACACTGATATAAAATCCTGAACATACATTTATGTATTATGTAACGTCAGTGTGAAACACTATGAGTTCCTTACAGGAGAAACCATCTAAAAAAAGTGCAAAAACTGATATTTGACAAAATATAGTTTTAATATGATAATGTTTAAATATCCCCTCACTATAGCAGCCATCTTTACTTTGCCTTTGAGTGCTGCCGGTGGGACGGCATATTTAATTTGCAAGTGACTGATTTGTTTCCCGTCTTTGACCCGCATGTCTCAGTCAGACTCAATCAAAGCTGCCTCTGTGTGGGTTTTGCATTTACAAGGAGAACAGTTTTATATCATTTATGGAACAGGTGAAGTCCAAGGCTTCAGCGTACTGAAACTCTTTTTATCTCCATCCATAACAAATGAAAAACTGATTTACTCAGTGTTATTTTAATATGAGTGGCATCAGACATTCTTCGGTTGCAAAACACAACCCCGACTTCATAGTGCACCGGTTTAAAAATTCCAGTAAACTTCCTTTAATCCTTACAAATCATACACACACTGGCGCACATGACGTCAGAGTCCTATGACACGATGCAAATTAGTCCTCTGAAGTGTCTACAAAGTGAACAGATTCCCTTTGGAATTGGTTTTATTTGAAAATCTATTAAGGATTCTATTAAAGAGAGAGAAACCTAGCTGCAGCCCAACATGGCTCTGAATGACTAATCCCATTTGCACTCCACCCCACCGCTTTCAACACTCGACGCTCCCCCAAATTGAAAATCTGACTCTCATCTCCAGTTTTACTGCACCTGAACCTGATTTTTGTTCTTTAATGACTCCCTGCAATAACTTTCTTGACACTCAGTCATCCTCATCTTTTTCTCACATTGTCTCCCTTCTTTGCCCTTTTTTTTTTGTCGGTCCCCCCCCTGTCATCCTTCCTCACCAGTGGCAGCTCCAGCAGGATTTCTGGGCTGCACTGGCTGGTTGGAAGACTGCGACAGGCTTAAATTAGAATTTCAGATTTGTCTCAAAACTGGACAAAAATAGATGAGTTCCCCTAACTGCTTATTACATTTATAATAATTATAAACTGATCTGTGTTACAGGGAATAAACTGATACGCTAACATCATATTTTAGATGTAATTATATCACCTCATCATCATCAGTTCTATCACCATCTGGATTTCTGTATCTCTCATAGTAATATCAAATATTTCCTAAAAAAAAAAGGGATGCAAATCCACAAACATAAAGATTTTCCATAAATGTTCATCATGTGCTTAACTGTATAAATAGCTCTTTATAACTTGTACTTATCCTGTGTGGGATTGCAAGACACTGGAGCCAATCACAACTGAGATTGTGTTGACATGTCAGCAGTCTGTTACAGGGCTAACATGTAATCAGAGTATCAGTTACCCTAACATTAACCCCTACACACAATTAACCATTAATTGTGTATATTTTTAGACCTTCTCATACAGTCAAAGTAATTATATGATGCACATATACACTCCATTGTGTGTATTTGCTAAGGACCATCTTAGGCCTCGTTCAGACCAAACCCTGGCTAAAAAAACCAGAGTTCTTGTGTTTAGTCTTAGAGGTAAGTCTGTTCAGGCTGAGGGATTCGGATCAAAGTGGTTTCTGAAAAAGAAACCAGCAGCAAAAAGCTGAAGCACCGAAAACTTGTGGAGCAACACAATCCAGCGTCGGGCTGCTGTGGTCCATCAGCTGTTCGACCGGTCAGACAGAGCAGAGTTGAACATCTCTGCCATGAAGGAACACAAAGACTTTAATATGCCTTTTTTCAATGGACTAACATTCTCACACTGCCCCCACAAACCTGCGCTGAGAGCTGCAACACCGTTAGTCTGAATAGTCTGAATCAGGTCTTCCAGAGAGTGTTCTTCATCCACTATTGAGCCACTGCGCCATCCCATAGTAGTTATGGGTGTTGCTGCAAAAAACCAAAACACCTGTAGAAACTCTGCCTTTACATCTCACAGTGAAAGAAATGTAGGTTCATGTCTGCAATGTTTGTCTCCTTTTTTGTAAATCCTATTCATGTATAACTGTATACAAAAAAAGGACTCAAAATCAAAAACACCAACAAGAATGCAGACTGAACAAAAAAGTAAGTAGATGCAAAAACACAAAAGCTAAATTAGGCAAAATCAGAGATAATAATACCAAAAAGAAACTAAGAACAAACCAGGATCACATGAGAAGTTCAGGCAAAAATGGGACAAAAGTTCAGGACCTGGGAATGAAAACAGATGAGGTGATACAGGGAGAGATAAAGATCATGTACTCACACAAAGGAGGGAAACCAAAGGAGACCCAGACGAAACTCATAAGTAATCAAGTAGTTTTTGTACACTGTTATCTCTGTTGCCTTATATATTTCACTCAAAAACCATCCATATAGAAATAATCATATAAAAAAAGCCCTTTTTCTTGATCCTCACCCTCTGCTGAGTGCCAGTGATGGAGATGAGCAAGCTGTTATTGGCTCAGAAGTTTCCAGCAGTGAATGTTGCTCCCTCGAGCTCCCTCTGGGCTCCTTTAATGTGTCTTACCCACTCTGCCATCTGCATTTTCATCCTCCTTTCTCCTCTTTTTATCCTTTTCTGTTTCTCTCGTTACTCTGCTCCTTTTCAAATTTGTTGTGAATGACCCCAACCCAAACTTTCAATGATGACTCCCTTTCTCCTCTCAGTCCCGTCCATCAGTGTAGCTTCACTTTCTTTCCTGAAAGAAATTTGTCAGGCATTTGTTTTTTTTTACTTTCACTTTCACTTTTCCACCATTTTTCCCGAAGGTCCTGGTCTCATCTCTCTTTTTCTCTGTTTTTCTTCATCATGACATCGTTCCTCCTCCTCCTCCTCTTCTCCAGCCGATCACCAACAACAACCCGTGGATGCTTCTCTACTTCATCTCCTTCCTCCTGATCGTCAGCTTCTTCGTCCTCAACATGTTCGTGGGCGTAGTGGTGGAGAACTTCCACAAATGTCGACAGCACCAAGAGGTGGAGGAGGCCAGGAGACGAGAGGAGAAACGGCAACGTCGCATGGAGAAGAAGAGGAGAAGTAAGACCGAGTGAAGGAGGGCAAAAAAAGCATCAGGGAAAGGGAGAAACGGGGATAATGTTTGCTGAAAATAAGGAAGGAAATGACAGGAGGAGGAGAAGGAGAGACTTTGAAGCACAGAAGTAAAAAGAAAAAGAAATGATTGCAAAGTTGGTGGGGGGGTGTGAAGAGGAGGATGGACAGAAAGAGTCAAAGGGGAGTAAAGATAGCTAAGAGGGAGACAGATGGACACACAAACCTCCTGAGAGAAGAAGAAGAAAAGAGCAAAGACTGAGTGGAGGAAGGAGTAAATGATGGAGGGATGGGAGTCCTTTAGGAAGAGGAATAGCCTCATGGGGAATGAAAGGAATTTATAAATCAAGAGAGTAGAGAAGAAAAAGGTAGAAATATGTCAAATATGCAAACATTTTTAATAAAAGAACCAATTAATTCTGACCATTTTTTAGAGCTAATTTCTTTTTCTTAACTTAGTTTCTAAAATTTTAATTTTTCCTTAAGTCTTTTTATTTTAAATGAGAGTAATGTTACTTTTGCTCGAGTATAGATTTTCTGTGCTGCACCCATCACTGGTAAGACTTGGCTTTGGAAAGACAGAACTTTTCTGAGTTCAATCCAAATGGCGTGTGTTCAAGACTTGTAATTTATTTTTCATTTCTATTACACAACCTCAATGAAACTACTTTGAATGTGTCATTATTTCATCTCATTTTAAACTACTTAACCCCTCTTTCACGTTGATAAAACCTTTTCTCCTCATATAACCTCACAGTTTTATCTCCCTCTCTGCCTTTTTCTTTTAATTTTCTCTGCCCCTCTTTTTCATCTATTTGAATATAATTTAGATAAATCCCTCCGTTTGCACTTTGCATTGCTTTTTCAAAACACTTTCTTTTTTAACTGAATATGTTTCTCTTTTTCTTTGTTCTATTCCTTTGGGTTCTTCATTTTCACCCTCCTGGATGCATTTTTGCTACATTTTTCTCTCTATTTTTGTGTTTCCTCTGCTTTTTCTTTGATTCTGTGCTTTCATCTCCCCATTCATCACTTCCTCCTCCCTTACCTTCTTCATTGTAGCTCCCTTTTTTCATCCATTCGTTCATTTCCATCAATATATATATATATTTTTTTTTCTCATCGACCAAATTTCCAACTTATTTATCAACTTTACTTTTTCTTTCCTCAGAGGCCCAGAAGCTGCCCTACTATTCGTCATACGGTCCTGCTCGACTGGCCATCCACTCCCTGTGCACCAGCCACTACCTGGACCTGGTCATCACCTTCATCATCTGCATCAACGTCATCACCATGTCTCTGGAGCACTACAGCCAGCCTCAGGTGATGGTGCTTCTCCGCGGAGATGTGGGGTTCATCAGGTTGTGGGTGTTGAAATGAGACAGATAACAGCAGACTTGTTTTAAAGACTTCTATGTAGGTGGTGATGCACCATCTGGGCAGAGTTGGGTTTTTTTTTTGTTTTTTGTTTAAAAAGTGGGCACTCCCAGACGCAGGCTGCCAACCTGCTGCTCTGAATCAGCAGCAAAAACCAGCCAACAACCAAAACATTTATTTATCCACGTGCTGGAATACAAACTCCTTGGCAGAGTTGGGGTACTGGTTATGTAAACTGTTTCAGAGAGCAGAGAGACGGAGAGCTTACCTTGTTGTTTTATCGTGTGTCTAGGCTAAAAAACTATTATTCTTTGGCATCACACAATGGGGATTTAAGAAATTCAACTAAAAAGATTACAGTCTGCCTAGAAAGAATTCTTTGCAGACCTCTAATTCTGCACTAATTAGACAAAAAAGTGACTTTTGTCACATTTTTTAATCTCAATATTTCAGTGTTTTTCTTACATGATGATTATCACAAATTGATACACTTTATTAATTAGACACAAACTTTCAGAAAAGCAGAAATAATCAAAAAGTTACAGTCTAGTTTGTTTGGTTAACTATGTTATCCAGGTTTAAGCTATCGTTTATTATTTGGGGAATTTATGCTTATTTGTTTTCTTGAGAGTTTCATGAGGAAACGGTTGCCACTCTCATGTCTGTATCTATAGAGCTACAGCCACCTGCTAGCTAGTTAGCTTAGCCTAGCATGAAGACAGAAAAAAGGTATTCTTGTTTTTTTCAAAGGTAAACAAATCTGATTACCTGCACCTCTGATGTTCATTCATTCAGCTGTACCATTTTATTTGTTAAAATCATACACAAACAGCCACATTACAAACCGGCTTTCCTTGCTAGAAGCTAATTTATGCTAAGCTAGCTGGCGATAATAGTTTCATGTTGTCTGGCTTGATGTTTTTTTTTTCTCTTCTTCCATTGAACTGCAATTGTGAAAATAATGTTTAACACGAGTCAAACATCACAAGCGTTTGACTCTCACACTAATTTTTCCATCTGACTCATTAATACCAGTATAGTAGGAAGAAAAATGTTCTGTTCCTCCCCAGAGTCTGACATAATCTAGTTGTCTGAATCAATTAAAATCCTCTTTGTTGGAAGAGAATCACTGGCAAGATGTTTTCTCACACTGACGGAACAAGTGCACCGCAAAACAGACTTCATTGTTATTGGATATATTGTCGTTTATCAGGTGCTTTTTAATTGACATGATAACTTCATAAAACAAGGTGGTTTTAAATAACTTTCTGTGGTCGAAGAAGTGGTTTGTCTTTAAGGAGTTGTGATAATATTCAGTTTCTTAGTTCAGAGATTGTACGTGGAGACGGAGGAAGTGAATTGATTGTTACTCCTGCTTTGTGTTTTTTTTTAAATTCTAATCTCTGTCCGCTGTTTCTCTCTGTTTCAGTCCCTGGAGACGGCACTCAAGTACTGCAACTACTTCTTCACGTCCACCTTTGTGATTGAGGCCTCTCTGAAGCTGGTGGCCTTCGGCTTTAGACGTTTCTTCAAGGACAGGTACAAAAGGGGGGCTCTCCAAACGGGGACTCTTCTAGTAAAATACTCGAATTAAAGAGAGGAGCATGCTTAAACTTCATGCTCAAAATCCCTCTAATGTGTCAAGAGAGAACAAGATCACAGATGGACCGACGATCAAACTCGAATCCCTCAGTGTCCCAAATGGTGAAAAGAAACATTTTTAGTCAGTCAGAATGAAACTTCTGCTGTTTCAGCTCTGTTGCAGAAGAATTACTTTAATATTGTAGTTTTTTTGTTTGTTTTTTAAGAAACATAACTGACGTCGGTGTTAATTTTCTTCATTTTTCTTTCTTTCTTTTAAAAAGCCAATTCACAAATTTCAAATTCATCATTTTTTTGTCTCATGTAATAATCCATTATCAATCATCCAATCCAATCATCCATTAAGCAATAAGTTTCCTTCAAAAAAGCACTGATTGACGTAAATTTGACATATTTACGATGTCCTTTCTTATTATATTCTGAAACAAAGACATGGCGTCACTCACAAAATTATATGTAAAGAAATGTTTGAATTAAAAAATAATTTGTAAGCTTTACTGTGTTTTACTGTCAAAAAAAAAGACTCACTTTGAAGCCGTGCAGATGCAGAAACTTATGCATTTTAATAGAACTGAATATCTACTGGAACACCTTAATAACCCAGTGAGGAGGTCAGCTCTCTGCCATATGTGCAGGCTTGTGGAGCAGCTGTGATGGTGTTGGTGAATATTGCTTGAGATACTCCACCATGTTGATTTTTTATTATTGCAGCTTCCGATCCATTTATAGGATTGTGGGTAGGCAGAAGGAAAATCGCAGTTTCTGCCTCTTTTCTTTTTTAAAAAATGATTTTCTTCTGTGTTATCTTGATGCTCTTTGCCCTTCTTATTGTTTGTGTCCCAATGTCTCCATCTATTTGTCCCTTCTTCTTGCTCTAAACTGATTTTTCAGAATCTATCACGTCTTATGTCCTTACTTTTCCTTTCTTTCAGTGACATCGCACCCTTGTATGTTTTAGGAAAGTCCTGGCTCTTTTATGTGACCCTGTTCTGTGTGTGTGTGTGTGTGTGTGTGTGTGTGTTTACACCCTGTGATCCAGCTGTGCACCAGTTCTGCAGCTCTGGAGCTGAGATATTATCTGGGACGAGAAACATAAACTGTGAAAAAAAAAAAAACATACCGTAGGCTGCAATTTTGCACTAAATTGAGTTGTTAGTTTTTTTTCTCCACAATCGCTAAAAGACATTTCTTGAAACCTTCCACCCTTTTTTTCTTTCTCAAGACTGTGAATTCAAAACCTACATTTTAAACTACGTTCACAAAACCTTTGACTCTTCCTGCAAAGTCAAACAGGCGCCTCAAAACAGTTCTAATGGTGTTTTCAGATTAAAGACAGTAATCTGCTCCTGCCGAGACTGCACAGTGGTTGTTGACGTCCCTGTAGTTGTCCTGTAGTTAAGACGACCAAAATCTGCTGTCTGAGGTGATTGAAATGTGTGAACTATCCAGACAGCAAAAACACAAACACACACAAAACATACAAACTGAGACAATAGATGCAGGCATATTTACATGTACAGGTCACTGAGATGCCAAGCGGATGCAGACAGGAAACAGTCAGTAAAAAACACTCGACTTAACCCTGTGATATGTAATCATAATGTTATGTAATTATTGAATTTCACCTTAATTTGCTTGATTTTAAGATAAATGCTGTTTATTTCATCAAAGCAAACACTCAAAAAAATAACTGTACCAAAAATGTTGATTTAAAGTATTTTAATTACATGAAGTTTTTCCGTGTAATTTTATTAGGCAGGTTTACTTTAAGGGTCCCATTTAATTTACATTCTGTTTAATTATTCTGTTCCTGTTCTTATTCTGTTCAATTTACATGAAAATAATGCTTCATGTTTATTGGGGCCAAGAATCTTCTTTTTTGGGGTGAATTAAAGTAAAAAAAAAAAAAATAATAATTTATCTTTCCTGGGTTTCGATTGCTCTTTCTTGGTCCATAATTCTGTTTTCAACAAGTTTCTTAAAGATCAGACCAGTAGGCCTTTTTGTTTTTTGTTTTTTTTGTTTTTTTTTAATCATCCAATTTCTACATACAAATGTCTACGAAAAACTGTATGTTTGTTGTATATTTTCTGTAGTTGTGTATTAACATCATCCTTAATGTTTCTGGCGTTGTTTTAAACTCAGAAAAATACTAAATTTATGCGAGGCAAAGGTGCAATTTGTTTTTCAGTGGTCCAACTCTAATTTACCACTGAAAAGTTAACTTTAAATGACTTCTTAAACAAATATTGCTGTACTTTTGGTTGATGTTGATTATAACAAGATCACATTGAGCATCCGAGCAGAGAGCTTTTTTGTTCAGCTCCTAAATAACACGATACAAGACAGCAAACACAGAAAGTAATGTTTCTGTGAAGGTGTTCTTCTAGTAACAGCATGAATATTCATGACATGAGGAGGCCTTCAGGAAACTGTGAGCTATTACTCATTCTTCTGCCAAGTCAAATGTGCAAATCAAGCATAAAGTTAATGCAGATTATTAATATTCATCGGAAAATTAACATAACAGAGAGACTCTGGTGTGTGCAGACTGACTTTGAAAAACATTTTGTGTGTGTGCATGTGTGTTTTTGTGTGTGTGTGTGTGTAGGTGGAACCAGTTGGACTTGGCCATCGTGCTGCTATCAGTGATGGGCATCACCCTGGAGGAGATTGAGATAAACGCGTCCCTCCCAATCAACCCCACCATCATCAGGATCATGAGAGTGCTGAGAATAGCACGAGGTACACACAAACATGCACACACACAAACACAAACACACACACAAAGCAAACTTCATCACAGTTAATACATGTTCATGTTCATCCTCCCATCACATCCTCTGAAATGAGCTTTGTTATGCTCAGATTACATGTGATTTCAACTCTCGCTGAGCTTAAACGTCGAACCGTAACACTTTTAGTCACATATCTGAAATTCATAAGTCATTTACACTCCCGAATAAAAAAGGTAAAGCTCATATTTCATTTCCATTATTCAGCCTCCCCCTCCTGTTTAATACGACTCTCATTCAGTACCTTTATTCTTATTATTCAGAGGAAATTGCGGGACTCGCTCCTTCAGCTGCACCGATTCCTCTTAACTTCACACTGAGGAGGATAAAGGCTAATTACATCAATCTCACTTAAGCCTCACCCTTTTACCATCGCCCTCTGCCCCCCCGTAACACTGCCCAGAGACTGCTGAGTGGACCCATGGGTAATATGCTAATTAAACAGCAGCTGGTGGTAATTAACAAGCAAGAGGGGTATTTGATTATGACTGAGAGGGTTACTGGTGACTTATAGTCTTTCCTCCCCCCCTCTCGTAACATTTTTACTACACTGCTGGAATGTTAACCAACTTGTGTGGCTGCGCGAATGAATATTAAAATGTTTCATGGACATGTAGTTCTTTCATGATGTAGTTCTTTCAAATTACACCCCCCAAAAAAAGAGGAATGTCAGCTTCACTGGTGTTTTTAAAAATAAT
>JAPZDV010000020.1:11833945-11853223 GCA_029814665.1 Acanthurus lineatus | reverse complement strand
CGTATTTATCTTAGTTATTGTTGTTTAAAATAAACGTGATACTGACACCACATAGTGTCTTTTTATTATGTAATAATGAGGCACAATATGTAAAGCAAGCTGGTAGTTAGCCTGAGAAGCTATTGCCACAATGGCTGACTTAAGAGAAGAGTGTAACCTACTCTAATGTGCCTTTGTGATCAGGAAACTAAGGAGCCTGATGGACTAAACTCGGGGCAGACAAAAGCTCTTTTCCATCATAAATATTTCCGTGTCCTTGACATCTTAGTAACCTTGCCAATTTGTGAAATTAGGCTTTTTACAATTTAAAGAGGGCATGCTTTTTAAGAGTTGAGAGGTAAGTTCCATATAGGTACTTTAAACTTAATTTAAAAATTTTACAACATTGTAATAAAATCATATTTAAGGACCTTTTATTATTGGAATTTACAACAAGTTCTTACTAAAAATAAATGCTTAGGTGATATTGAGGCTTGTGTTTGACCAAGCAATGAAGTTAGTCCTGGAGATCTCACCATAAAAAAAAAAATCTGAATGATCTGAAAGCCCTTTCTCGATTTCAATGACTTTTTTAATGTTCAGCTCATAACTGAAATCAGGTTAGGCTTCAAATTTACCAACAGAAAATCCAAAGAAAAGCAATTTCCGTAAGTTCCCAAAGTTCACAAGAACCACTGGTTTCTGAAGTGCAGGGATGCAACAAACAAGCTTTGCACAAAAGATGTCACCAAGTGATTCAAAGAGAAGGTCCTTACAGAGGCTTTACATGATTTAAAGTTGCTTTATCCGTCTCTAACACACACAAACACACATATGTGCTTTAATACTAAACCAGTGTCCACTTCCCAGGAGGTTTTCTAGTCTAAGCAGCTGTTGCTACGTCCCATCGGGATACGATCTTTTTTTTCTCTCTGTGCTTAAGGCCACACTGTCAGCCATGTTCCTCCAGAAATTGAACCGCCGGGAATTGAGTGGGGTCTCTAATGGAGAGTGGGGAACCCATTTCATCCATCCATCGATCGTTTGTTATCTCTCTCCTTCTCATTCCCGGCCTGGCCCTCATATCTTGATCGTTCCCTTCTGTATCCATGGTGTCCTTTGTCTTCCTGTCCTTTGTTTCACTTTCTCTCACTCTGCAGGTGTTGTCTGTTGTCCAAAGCAGCACACAGACACACACACACACACACACACGCACAAACACATAACCACAGTGTGGAAACTGACATTGTCTTACTCTACAATCTCTCTCTCTCTCCTTCTCCAGTGTTGAAGTTATTGAAAATGGCAACCGGGATGAGAGCTCTGCTGGATACAGTGGTCCAGGCTCTGCCTCAGGTGTGTGTCATCTCACACACACACACACACACACACACAGAAGCATGGGTTCTCCAGCTTATCACAAGGACACACAGGAGTTAATTAACATTTGTGGAATGACAAACGATCCATGTCGATAGAATCTCTGTGAGATTTATGACTTTCAGGAAGTCGGGTTATGAATACAGTTTTTGCCCCCAATGTTAACAACACTGACTGTGCAGTGTTTTTTTTTTCTTTTAGGAAATATAAATCCTTTGTGGCATCCGTTTAAATTCTTTTATCCACCACAGGCACTAAAAAGTTCTCCATTGGTACACAGAAAGACACTGCACTTTAGCCTATGCTTGAATTAAAAATTTAAAGTTTTTGCTTACCCTGAAATATCTGGAAAACTGTTTCTTTACAAAAGTATTCAGCCATGAAATTACGTACATTAGTTGCAATCTATGTTCTTTGCAGTTGACTGAGATTGTCTGCCCTTATAAATTTATCTTTTTTGTTTTTTTTTGCTTTAATAAACTTCTTGTTTTGCAGAATCAGTGCAAATCAACAACATTTTACACATTAGAGCCTCATTTCCTTCCTTCCTTCCTTCCTTGTGTCCAGTCTCCTTCTCCTTGCTCTGAGTGTCTCTGCAGCTGGACATCCATCCTTATCACTTTGTCTCGGTCTGCCTCCATCACTTTAATTATTAATGAGCGTTGTGTTTCCTTCGCCTGAAGCAGAAGCTCTAATTTATGATAGAGACAGATTAAGCATGGACAAGTAAGTGGCAGAAGGGATTTCTTTTAAGATTAATGATGTTGTATCTTTGGCGACTTTGGTTTGACAAATTGTCTGGCTGATCAGATGTGACTGGATGTTTTATACATACATACATACATTTATACATACATGCATACAGCACAGCAAAATAAACTGAAGATAAAGTTATTTATCAGGCTTTTTGTCAAATAAGTTCTCAAAGAAGTTGTTTCTTGTGTTCTTTTTTAAGCTTAAGGGGTTTCTTTTGATATCATAATAAGCTTTGTCAATATGTGAATGACTTTAAAACAATAAATACTGAATAAAATGACAGTTCTAATAGACTTTTCTATTAGTACCTTAAAAACAAAGGTTATTTTAAAAAAAAGTAATAAAATGTCTGTAAATTTCAAAATGAGATTAAAAAAAGTCATAGGAGCAAATATGCAAAGAGACATTTAACAGGTTGGTATGATGTAGAGAAAAAAGGACATGATATTATTCATCATCCACTTCCTTAATAAGATGTAATGTGTCCTTTGCTTTGTATGAGAAAGAGGAAACTGGAGTTCTGAGTCTATTTTTTGATGTAAAAAAACCAGAGGAATACACATTAATGGATGTAGACTGGCTTCTCCTCTTAAAATCTCCCTTTATTAACCTTTTACATCTACCGTTTTTTTGCCTATTTGAAGTAGCTAAATGGAAAAGCTTTTTACAGAAAAAAACACATACATGCATTGGTTAATTTGTTAGTGGATGATCGAACGAATCAAAAAAAAATATCAAGCATGTCCAAAAAAGTAAAAAAGTTAAACATCTAAATCTTAATAAGTTGTGCTGAGTCACTACCTGCAGTGGATTACTGGCTTCAGTGGATCATTGGTGATCCAGTGGATGTGAACAAGTTACAGACACTGTAAAGGAGTGAGTCAGTTTGCAGCCAGGAGTTGATTTTTTCAGCTCTGCTGCCTTATCAATGCCTTGACTTAAGCCCTCTGGGAGGTGGATAAACATGTACACACACACACACACAAACACACACATACACACACTGATATACACATAACACTAATAAAGCTAGACTCACACACCCACGTGAAACTACAGTCACAGAAGTTTCCTACGCTTCAGTTCTCAGTTCAGTTCAGCCTCTAAATCAATTGTCCCTCTTTAACTCGCTTTCTTTTTGGTCCCTGCTCTCTCATTTGAACACATTTTATTGGTTTTGTTGGTCTTGTATTTTTTGCAGTTGTAGCTTAGACCATCAAAACCAATAAAATAAAAAAAAGAAAAAGAAAAAATACACATTTAGCCAATAGGGGGTCACTGAAGACACAGTACTTTTCTGTAGCGTTGTAAACATTAGGACACACAAACAGAAGGCCTTACAGTTCAATAGAGAAGAAAAAAATATTTTATCTTATTGAATTACATCATGAGTGCAGACATTAAAGAAGACTGTAAATTACCAGTTCGATTATTACATTCATACACTTTCTATATTAAAATGTTTGCAAAATGAGTGCGTAGATTCACGTTTCTACATGTCTTTAAGCGGTAGATTCACTACTTTTTCAACCTTTTTTTTTTTTGAAAGGCCCTGTCAATTTTTTATTATAACACACATCAGGTGACTCATTGACGTCACAGGATCACAATCTTGCCATTTGTTCCCAATGATTTCTGAGTGACAGTTCCTGGGCTGCTGGAGCTCACACAAACTTGCATGATCAAGCAGAACTGTTGCAATTAGCAGGTTGAGTTTGTATCTGCTGTGTGGACGAAACACAACCAAAAAGAAGAATAAAGTGTAGATAGTGAAGTGAAGTCACGATTTTGAAAATATGTAAATTTTTTGTGCAAAAATTTACATTTTCCATGGTGTCTCTTTGTAGTTGTTCTCTATCTGGGAAAAAATCCCAGTCCCACTTTCCTTGTGAACATTGCAAGGACTTGTTTCCACTGAAGTCGGAGGCTCGGGAACCGACCTTGTATAGGTCAGCGTGACTTATGTGACATTTTGTGCTAAATTTCCTACGCAATAGTATAAATAAACATGTCTTCCATGATAGAGATGACTAAGTCCATGTTTAATTAGTCTAAATGCAGACAAGAACATGTTCTCTATGGAAACAAAGTCTGCACTTTCTGGGTTTCTAACAAAGTTGCCTAGTTTCCAGCTCGAATGCTTCCGTAGCATCCAACAATCCGTTTTCTTATAAACACAGCTTCCCTTTCTCCCTGCAGTGCGCTTTTTCGTTCTCTGCTCGAGGGATCTGAAGACATCAGATGGGCTTAAGTTACAAGCTGCAAACCGCCTCAGGCCAAGTTGTTGCTTTTAATATCCACCAGGAAACGTCAACGTGCACAACTGTGAGGAGAGAGAGAAAGCTTTCCCCAGGCTTTGCCTTTCCTCTCCAAATATCCCCCATTTCTTCCCTTCCCTCATTATTTCCTCTCGTTCTCCTGTTTCACCCTCTTCTCTAGTAAAAGTACATGTCGTATTCCTTCCCCGAACCGCTCTCGGTTTATTTGCCGTTTACTAGAACGCTCCAGTCACATTTCCAAATGCACCTCATTGCCTTTCCTGTGATGTGACTTAGCTTAATGGTATTCTGCTTATTGCCTTCCATTGCACCCCAGGGAGTCCTTCACCCATTTGCATTGCATATCTGTCTGTCTATCTGAACCCTTTGAGTATCAGCAACGGGTGGATTCATGCCTGTTGAGTAGTCATCGAGAAAAATTCTCCCCAAACCATGTAAGAGAGTGATCATCCAGGCGTGAGGATTATCCAGATGCTAAGTTTGTGGTTGTTGTTGTTGTTGTTTGCTGCAGTTGCTTTATTTGTGTTAACTTGCAGATTTGCTGTCGGAATGTCTGCAGGATTCGGGAGGTGGCCGTTTAGTTTCATGACCTTTCGAACACATGGGAAACCTGATGGAGCCGCCTTAAAAAATGCATGAGCATCCATCACAAGACAAGCCTGTTTTTTTTTTCACATTTCATACAAAAGCTCAGGCTCTCTGCTTTCTGCTGTTGTCTGTCCAGCTGGGCGGGCGGGCAGGCGGGCGGGGGGGGCAACAACAGTGAGATATTCTTTTTTCACAGAACATCTGACACCACTATAAATTGTTTAACAGCTTCCACCGGTTGTGGTTTGTTACATCTTCAATGAAACCTGCCTCTTGTGTCCTATTAGATCGTCAGTAAAACGGTTTTAACACCTTGAAAAGATAATGAACCAATGGGGGAAAAAAAATGTGTGAGCTGTTTATTGTGGTTGCAGAAGACAAAAACAATTGAAGGGATCGCAGCATGTGATGCGGTGTAATTGGACGAATGTTGCAGGTTGTAACACTGATGCTTACAGGTTGCTGCTTCGGCAGTGGGAGTGGTTAAACTGCAAAGCCATCCACCACACCTGAAGAAATAAGTACACCTGATTTAATACAGTAAAAACAAATATATCAGATACCTCTGTATAATATGTGAATGTCCCTTTTGTGTGACAGGTGGGAAACCTTGGTCTGCTCTTCATGTTGCTGTTTTTCATCTATGCGGCTCTGGGAGTCGAGCTGTTTGGAGAGCTGGGTAAGTCTGCACCCCCCAACTAGCTTGTTGCTAGTCAATAAAACACTTTGATAAATGTACAATTGCAACAGATTTGGCCTAGTCATTTTTAAAGTTTGTTTTTTTTGCACTTTAAATAATCATCACAAAGCCACTGCTCTTTAAAGTTTGTTCATTTGAGAGGCTCACAGGGCTGCTCTTGTTTCTAAATTTGAATTTCCGTTTAGTTTTGACTTGTGATGTAAAGGAAAGGTAAAGTCGACTGCCGCAACATTTCAGTCAGATTGAAAGGTTTATCAGTTATCCTTTTTCTTCAGAAAGATACACAGAACAAAGACGACTTTTTCACAACTGTTTGGACAAAAGAAATCAATTTAAAGTTGTCGTTTCAGATATTTTTCTGGGAGGTTTTTTTGATTGTCAAGGTTTCACCCTCCAAATTCCTTCTTACCCTTCAATCCTCTTTCTTCTGTCTCATCGTGTCTTGTCTCAGTGTGTAACGCCGACTACCCCTGTGAAGGAATGAGCCGGCACGCCACCTTTGAAAACTTTGGGATGGCCTTTCTCACACTCTTCCAGGTTTCCACCGGTGACAACTGGAATGGCATCATGAAGGTGACTCCGCTTTTTTAGCTGTATTTGAACGGATTCATATCACACACACTTCCCGACATTGATGCGTAATCTATAGTGTTTGTTATCGGCTAAGCTAATCAGTTTTTACAGCTCAAAGCCGCTTCAACTCCTGTATTGAAGACATAACACATTTTTTGAGATGAGCATCAGGCAGGACAAGGGAAGTCACAAGCTGCTCAACAAAACACAGTGAATAAAAAAAAAAAAATGTTATAATTATAGTAATAATAATGATAACACAAGCCAACATCTGGCATTTGGCTTCAGTGGAAACAGGGTGTAATCAAAATGTATTACCCACTCAAATGACTCTGCACCGGTCAAGGTTATTTTTTAACTTCAGCTCCAAATAGCAGGAGACACACGTGACACCTGCGCTGACACACTAATTTACTCTGGTTAATGCCCATTTTTTTTGTTTTAAAATTACAGACTTTGGCCAGAAAAATTATTCATTATTTTACAATCTGGGACAATATGAATTATCAGTTTTGTCCTTTATATTGTGCAGAACACTGAAACGTGAGAGAGCTTCTCCTGATTCCAGAGGAAGAGGAAATTAGGACGATGGAAAGCTCTCGACTCTTAATCTTGACTTCTACAACTCACTGATCTCAGCCAGAAATTACATTCACCTAATTTCAAGCATTACTCAACATTTTTTTTATTCTATGCTGATTCTGAAAAGAGACACTAAAGATATCAAAATAGTAACTACCTTAATAACATTGTCACTGACAGCTAATGCTGCTTTTAACTCATCTCAATTGCTAATTTTAACCCACATTTTTAAAAAATGCATACATGTAATAATTTTGGTGTAAATTTGGTATTGGAGAGTTCAGACATATGGGCAAGCTAACATATTTTAGCTGCTAAAATCTGTGATAATCGGATCCCAGGAAAGACTGAAAGCTGTATTTAAATAAAGGTCTTCAGTTCAGCAACTAAGACCAGACGATATTTAGGTAGAAGAAATGAGTGAATAATGAGCGTGTCCTTTAGAGAAGATGGTGCTGAAAAAATAAATGTGCACTCAACAAAAACTCCCCATGGATGAATAAAGATTAAAATTCCCCACTCACAAAAATCTGAGGCATTTGATCCCTCTCTTCATTCTCTCATCTCTCACTCTCTAATCACAGCCAAGTACCTTGAGCTCTTAAAAATTTTATCACAGCCCATTTCAGAGAGAAAGGTTATCAGCGTTGATTAGGCTCTTAGAGTGACTGACTGTTGGTGAGAGGAAGACAGACGGGAAAATTTGTTAGGCCTCAAGTTTTCAACAAGCCGGATAGTTAAAGTTTGACCATGTTCATTTTGAGGATATCACAAATTGCTTTAATGTTCACTCTGAATGAGTCTTTTTTTTATTTAATAAAAAAAAATCCCTGCAGAATTTTCTCTTTAAGAACCCCTCCAGTGAAATACAATTTTTAACCATTTCAACATGTGTTTCTGGTATTTTTTCACATCTATTGCAGCTGATGTTGTTCCATGGTTGAGACATTCCACCTTAAAACATAAGTGCACCGATGACAGTCCCATAAAGGCAAACTCAGACAAGAAGGGTTTTATACATCACAAACCTTAGGAACTGATCCTGTAACTAATGTAGCATCTCGCTGCAGCAAAACGAACAAGTCAGTCACAGGGGAGGCTAATGCTAAGTTGATCTATGTCACATCATTATTAGCTAGCAGCTAACGTAGTCAAACCGAAGGGTCAAGATATCTTTTGTTTTGTTGTGTTCTGAGTTGTAAAGAGTGACACATACAACACATAAAGGTTCTGATGTGTCAATTTGCAAGCGACTGTGTACAAGTTAGTCCTCTTTTTCTTCTTCTTCTTCTTGTATTTGGTTTAAACATGCAGCCATTGTTTACATTACCTAGCTAGCAAGATGATGCAGAAAGGTCAGGGTGAGGGAGCGTTGGAGAGGAGTGGTGGCTTTCTGTTGGTGTGGCCGAGTCAGAGACCTTATAAAAATTAATAGCCCAGTGCAAACTCAATTAGGCCAAAGGTGCAGTGTGGCGCTTAAGCAGTTTAAAGACATTTTAGGGTTTAAAACAATGGCAGGAGTGGGACTTGAAAATTAGATTCAGTCTATAAATTGAGCACACTGAAGACTTTTGAATCTTTGTAATCATTGCTTCGAGTTTCTTCATGATAAGTTACTTCTGGGACTCTTGACTATAACAGTGCCATCTGCAGGCAGCAGGACAGATGTGTTAATAGATCTGCCTTTCTCAATTTAAGAAGCGACCTCCTGTTTGTTGAGCTGTTGTGTGTCAATGTGATTGGCTTAGTTGTTTCAGAGCGATGAAACCTGTGACGTGGCTGAAAGCTTTTTTACCATATTTCCTTGTAGAACTTACTTAATTCTTTTGCACTTTGTGCAGTTGCAATCACATGAACCCTAGTCGAGTTTTTCTAAGATCAAAGTGCACCTTAATTGCTTGCTGATTAGAAAGGCCCCTGTGTGTTTTGGTGAGTAACACTGAATGTAATCATAACTGTGTCCACAGGGCATCTTCTGTCTATGATGAATATTATTAGTTGCAGCTGCTTTCTATTTACTTAAGTTAAACTGTTCAGCTTAATGAACTTTTCCCAGTTCTCCACCTTCCCCTGCTTGTTTCTCCTCTTACTGAAAGTGTTGTCCATCCACTGCTCCTCATCTTTTGTTTGACTCCTCTTTAATGTCACACCTCTAAACTCTCCCACCAGGACACACTGAGGGAGTGCCCACCCGACCGCCCAGGCACCGACTACGGCTGCCATGCTGGACTACAGTTCATATCTCCGATGTACTTTGTGTCCTTCGTGCTCACGGCTCAGTTTGTGCTGATAAACGTGGTGGTCGCTGTGCTCATGAAGCACCTGGACGATTCCAACAAGGAGGCGCAGGAGGACGCTGAGATGGACGCCGAGATCGAGCTGGAGCTGGCTCAGGGAGGCCTCTGCTGCATGATGGGGGGCATCGGCGCCATCGCCGGGGCCACGGGTGCCGCTGCCGGCGGGGCTGCCATGGGAGGAGGAGCGTCTGGTGCTATTACAGCAGGGACAGTCGGAGGTCCGAGTGGTGGGGTGATTGCACCGCTGCGAGATGGAGGAGGGGGAGGTGCAGCTCATGAGGGTCACACACACCATCGATGTCGGCTCTATTCACCTGCACAGGTGAGTGAACTTTCCGTTCTTAAGAGAAAAATCACTGTTTAAAAACCTCAATTGTACATTTAACAATGCTGGTAACGTAGTGCTCTTGTTTCTGAGGGCTGGACACAAACAAACTACAACTATTTTGATCAAAATCCAGATGTTTTTTGTCATTGTGAAGTTAGTTTATTCCATTATTTATAGCAAATGTTCACTTTTTTCACTCTTTCACAGGAGCCACATTTAGATCAGTTAGCAAGTTGAAACTAACTCTTAGAGCCTTTCTTGTCAAAGTCACGTCAGATATTGTTTTAAGATAAAAAATAAATATACATGTTAAAAACAACTCAAATTACAGCCTGGCATTAGCAAGATCCTTTTTGATCTCATCATCAAATCTGTTTATTGGTGGCTTTTAACAAATGCCTCATTTAATTGAACACATACATCTGTTAGCAACAGCTGTGATGATCAACAGAAGGTAATCCTGAGGTTCATAAGCGATGAGCTGATGACCTCCTACTGTTGATCTCCTAACTGTAAACTCCCTGCAAATTTGTAATTCACTTTCTTTAGAGACTTGATGTTGGACCATAGGTTGGCCAATTATCCGCTCTGGTAGCTGTAGAGGTGACGGTTCACTCCTGAGGTGACCGGGAGTGAGGCTCCTGTAACTGGAGGTCTAACCAGGTCCCATCATGAACCAGAGATGTTTGGAGCAGTGTTTGTGTTGTGACAGCACTGAATTATATATTAGCATCCTACATAACACATTCAGACACCTCTGCTCTTCAACCTAACTTTACATTCATATGCAAACACGTAAAATGTTGTGTTAGAAAGTTGAGAACAAGCGTGTTTTTGCCCACACAGTCACCATTGTATAAATCACCTTATGGAAATAAGGTAAGACACTCTGTGTTAAGCCAAATACTCTGTAGTTTCTGTTGATTGCAAAGTGAGTTTATGAATATCTTCACTACTGAAGGAGTTTACACAACATCTGGAGTCATTTGTGTTAATTCAATACTGCAGCTCTGCTTATGAAAATACAATCTGTTAATGACTTTACACACATGTATATGAATATACCACATTATGCCAAAACTTCTCCAAAACTGGCATGCACACACACACACACATCCACACACAAAGATATTAAATAGCTGCTGTCTCCACCATTTCTAAAAATATCATGAGTGGGGGCAGTGGCAGTGGTGGCTCTCATTCCTCAGCTCCCTGATTGCCGCATCTCAAACAGCAAGTCAGTACAAAGCTAAACTATAATCACACTCGGATAAAAATTATAGTGCCTGTAGAAGAGGACAGGTATTTTTAGAAGTATGCTCGCTGAGGCAGAAAGAAAGAAATTAGTAAATAAACAAACAAAGGTAAAAAAAAAAAAGGAGAGGTGGGAGCACAAGACCAGAGAGGAAATGGAGAGAAAAAGAGAAAATAGGACAAATATACAAGATGTGATTGATAAGTTCATGGCCGAAGGTAGAAGGAGTCATTATTTAAAAACCTAGTCTGGCATTTTGGAAGCTTACAGATCCCTTGTTTGTGAAAATTGTGGCCTTGACATTCAGAAAGTGGTCCAAAGCAACAGAGACAGCCGAATGTCATTCCTGGGGTGGAAGTCTGAGGGTGTGAAATCAGCTGGTTAGAGGTTAGTGCAAGAAAAGTTCAAATCAGCATTCCTGGATGGTACCAGCACCAGCAGGGGGCAGATGTCCATTTTTTTACAGACAGTTCTGACTTATTTTCAACAACCTAAAACAAAAATGCCACAAAAGTTTTCCCCTTCAAACTTCCCGCATCATCAGTCCAAGAGTTGAACTGCATTTGCATGTGACAAAAGCTATATTACTCATATATTTCTACTCTTAACTATGAACCTATTAATCGCCCATCAGCAAGAGTAAAAAAATGAGAAGATATAAAGTGACCAAGTAATTGCTGCAGCACATTAACAAGCAATTCACTTAATGAGCGACAAACTGACTGATTCATCCAGTGACTGACTGCTTTTACTGACTAAAAGAGTGTGGGGAGTGACACAAGGTGTGTTTCTACTGAGTGATTCTGCAGCAGGATGTTTACTCCTTAACTTTAATGTGTTTGGGCAGGTAGCAGAAGTGCCAAGTAAACTGCAAGGTGGCTCATTAGAAATGACCCCATAAACAAACAGGGATTAGTCCAAAGTGCCGGGTGCTGACATTACCAGCTGTGCCTCACACCTACAAAGCCGTAACAACAAAGAGGCAGTCTGGAGCAACGCTCAGCATCTCTTCATGAGGTCTGACATTTTTTAATAGGCAAAGTTAATTTGTTACTGGAGGGAAAATACCTTTATCATTTAAAGATAGAGACCTAAAACCCACAAACCTTCCACACACTTCTAGAAGGAAAACATGTTGGCTAAATGGAATAAAACTAATAAATACATGACTCAAAGAAGTAAAGGGAAGCCCCCAGAACACAAGTCTTAGCATGTAACAGTGTTAATTTTGTCAGCAAATTCTGATTTAGTCTCAGTCTTTTGAATTTTAGTCATGTTTTAGTCATCTGAAATCTTTTAGTCCAGTTAGTTTTAGGCTAGTTTTAGTCGACTAAATATAAGAGTTTTGGCCTTAGTCTAGTCTTAAGTCTTTTAGTCTTAGTCTAGTTTTAGTCTATATTTTAGACCAAATATTAGCAGATTTTAGTCGACTGCATTTTTCTACAGAATTTCCAGTCACTGGACGTATCCATCAGTCTGTTATGGAATGGTATTAAGGTTTGAATATGTAAAACGTGTATTTTATTTTATTCTTAATGTCAACAAAACACAACAAAATATAATGTGGGTAAACAACCTAACTGTCGTGAAAACGTCTTCGAAACTGCAAAGTTCTGCAAACTCGTCTTTGTCGTCCTCCTGTGAGTGTGTAACTGCTAGTGCGCTTAACTGTTGGGTGTAACTGTGGTGTCTGTGAAAAAGGTTTGTTGACAAATATTTTTCGTCATAGTCTTTGTAAACGAAATTAACACTGATCTACTCTAAATTATTGAACCTAATCCTAACTGATTTAACTGGCTTTACTTCAGGTAGCCAGACTCCTGGTATGGGAATATTTTCATATCTTTCATTTAATATTGATTGTGCTGCCATACACTCCAGTACTTCTATAGGGAGGTTTAAACTAGAAATCTTTTTTGTATCTACAATACACATTATGAATTTGACCTCTATGTGGAAAGTGCTCTGTGTTTTACTAAAATGTTATACATAGCACCTTAAATGCTACGACATACATAATATTTTAGACAACAGTATTGTCAGACTTTGTGGGATGACTCAGGGATGACCTTTTCCTGTTTTAATATAGCAAAACCCCCACACAAAAAGCCAGCTCCATAAAGAAATGGTTGGGCCTGCACAGAGCCCTGACCCCAACCCCACCCAGTGCATTTGGGATGAACTAGAACACAGACCATGAGCAAGACCTTGTTGCCCAACATCACTAAAGCTCTTATGTCTGAATGGAAGCAGTCAGGTTCACTTTCTAGTAAAAAACCTTTGGAAGCTTTTCTAGCAGCACATTAATGCCCATGGTGTCAGACAGTCACAAAGGAGTAATGTTCAAGCATCCAAAGACTTTCATTCATATAGTGTGCCAGCAAGTGATGGTAAGTAAACTGTATGAAACATTTAAAATAAGAGAAAAACAACATTTTGATAGGACATTGACCCTACTTTATCACACAAGGCTATTGTCTTAAGTCTTTTATCAGTCAACACTACAAAAACAAGGTAGCCCCAGTGGGTTAGCTGTGTCCTACAGTACAACGAGCACATGCTGTTTCTGTATGAACATGTGCACAGGCTGCCAATGTCTATTCACAACACATAACTTGGGATGAAATGACAGGGTCTCTAGAATATATGGACGAAAGTGGGATATGAGCACTCGACCTGGACGACCTCTGTTTGGCACAGTGTACATTGATTATTATTACCAAAACGTATTACTGTAATAATTTGATATCTAAGATCTACTTGTATATATGAGTGGCGTCATGCCTGTTTCAGGTGGTTCTCTAGAACACTTCAACTGTTGTTGCTTACCTTATCCAGCTCATCGTGCAGCTCGGACAGGGTGGGTCTGATGAGTTTCTCACCCAGCGGGGCTGCAGTCTGCCGGTAGAAGTCGATGTTGGGCACTGCATCGATGGTGTTGTGGCCAAAAGTCCTAAGGTAATATGTGTTGGTGTGGGTGTCATAGTGATAATGATGCTGGCCCCCTGTGGATGAATGCAAGCTGGTCTCGCTCATCACCGTGTCACCGTTCTGTAGCCCCTCAGTCGGTGCTGCCTCAGGAGAGGCCGCACTCTCAGCTCCGCTCGGATCTGCGAAGTTCACCACCCGAAACCGGCCTTTGTCTTCCTCTCCGCCGACCCCTGAATCAGAACCCGGGCAATCTGGAGGAGCGGTGGGAGTTGCCTTATCGCTAGATGGGACAGTGGTGGAGGCGTCAGAGCTCAGGGACTTGTCTTCTGTGGCGCCCGCTGCCTCAGCCACAAGGTCCACCTGGAATCGGCTCTGACTGGGCGTCGGACCGGGCGGCCTCAGTCCCGGATCCGGAGCTAGAAAATCATTTTCCGTCGCGGCGCTCTCTGACGGGGCGGAAGGCGCGGAGGATGGCGCTGACATGGCACAAAAACCAGAAATGAGCGTGAAACTGTGCAAAAGAAACCAATCTATGGGTCTCAAAATAACTGTTAGATGTGTAAAAGCGTGGGAAGTATCCCCTAACAGTTAGCTTCCAATCTACGCTGCTGTGCCTGGTCAGAAAAGGCGCAAGGTAACGTTAAACGTTAAACGTGCTGAGAGCGGTGGTTGCGGAGAATAGCTCGTTAGCTACCTCGGAACATGAGGCTTCGGCTGGAAACTCTTCCCTTTTCCCTTCCGCGGCAGTAAATCCAAAATTCCCCCAGAATTCCTATCCCTTGCTACCCAACAGACTAAATCCTGTCCACCTCTGGTCTTCTAATTGTTCAGCGTAGGATGCTGGCTTCGACCTTGCCGCAGCTCCTCCTAGACTCTCACAGCTTTCCTCGCTGTTATTATACACACTGCAGTAGGCATCATTGAAGGGTGGGCTCTCTCTGGGGCCTCGCGAGATGTCATCGACCTCTCTCCCTTTTTGATGTGGAGGAAAATGTCGCGAGAAGACATCACAATACCTAAACTGTAGGTTGCGTGACGTTATTAGGACTCTGTGAGAGGAAGAGACGAGTAAGAGAGGGGGCGGGGTGAGTCCGCACCAAAAGGCTGACTGTGTGCATTAGTATTAAATTCGTCCGTCTTGAGGCTTTGAGGGCTTGCTGGGCTAGATGTGACAAACTTTCGAGAATTTTATGCCAAAATACAAATTAGTTCAATTTTATATATTAATTGCCAAATTCTAACAGAGCGCAGGTTTAGTGTACAGTTCATAAAGTCAAGTAAAGAAACTCAATTGTTTGTTCACAATGCAAAAAATTCTAAAATAGCATTAAATAAATAAATACCTAAATAAAAATACAAATGATGAGTGAAATTAGCAGCTGGGTAGGCCAGCTACTCTGAGCGATTGTGCTGGAAGGAAGTGAAAATAATTGCTAGTATTAACTGTACTACGCGGACCTCCACCAAGGCCTACTTTCCACTTGTCTATGACATGCAAATCTGCAACAGCAAACAAACATCATGGTCAACTGCTTCTTCTAGTGTATTATGAAGTTCCAAGAGTTTTCCTTAATATCTTCAACTGAGTTAATTGCAGACAATTCACACTTGGATGTGAGTAAGAATTGCGTGATAGGTCTGTATTTACATTTCATGGCCACAAGTAGGGAAAACACAATTAACAATTACACACAAACTACAAAAACACAAACTACAATTTTGTAGATAGTTGTACAACCACTGTCCCTACTTACTAAATATCTTTTGTACTAACTTTGAGCAATTTCATTCCTAAGCTACCCCCAAAAGATTAGCAGCACTGCATTCCTACATTTGGCTATGTTTTGTTGTCACCTTTGAACTTTACTACCATTTACGGGATGTTAATACTGTCTGGCCAAATGCGCTATCTTGAGTATTAACAAATGTAAAAAAATCCTGTAGCCTATTCACTTGAGGTTGCATTTGGACGTTTTCTTTTTCATCTTGTCAGTCATAATAGGTCTACAGTAAACTATTATCCATCTCTTTAATTTTCTTCTGTTATTGATAATGTAGAATGCATTTAACTTTTAGAAGCAACTTAAACTCAATAACATTTAGTGCATGGAGCAAACTAAGACTATGCATGTCCAAAAGAAGATGAGAGGACAACTACTAATAAGAAAAATATTAACAAAAAATGAAAAATGAAAGGTTTATTTTGTGTTTTACTGCCACACACAGTGTTTCAAGCATTCCATTTGGATGCAGGAGCAGATTAATATTTCTATAATAATTAAAATTTTAGTTGGTTATTGGAGCATAAAAATTGCAGCAAATCACCTGTAAAATCTGCTGGAAAACACATTAAAAAATACCTTATGCCCAAAAGTAATTTTGAAAAAGCCTGTTTTTTCCCAAGTGACACCTCTACTGTTCATGTTTAAGGTTTTACAAGACAGTTGGCTTTTTGGGGGAAAGTGCTAGATATGTATCCTTCAGCCACATATTCTGAGGCTTTTCTATTTAAAATGCTTAAATGGTTTGTCTCCCCTCCTACGATGTCTCTGCTACAACTCTGTCAACCTGTTAACAGGGCTGCAAAGGCACCAGGGTCTGTCATTATTTTCCTCTGTAAATCTTAAGTAATAGGTTACTTCTGCTGTACAAAGGGCCTTCCTATATGGCGTTTATCAAGTGCACAGAGGCCACCTCTTTGTGGAGTAAATCATACACATTACCAGGTATAGCAACGACTGGTATCTGGCAACAGAATCCCACAGGTGAGCTTGTCTGGCAATATGGGAGTTGGCATATTCCCATAGTGAGATACTGCGCGAATGTATAAGAGAGAACTTTAAGAAACATACTTAACCCCAGTTATCTGATAATATGATTAAAGTATCTCAGCAGACTGCCTTACTTACATGAAGCAAGGAAGCAGTGAGCTTGTTTTGAATAAACAGATGCTGCTACATGATAACTGAAAAATAAATTTATGTAGCACATTTAGGAATCAGTTAACACAGTGCTTTGACAGACTTTGTAAAAGTTGAAATCCAAGGAAGAAAATACAACAGAATGCACACTCAGCAATAAAGCCAAACAAAGAGCCTCCATCGGCACAGTGTCAAGTAGAAAATGGCTGAAATTTTAATTTAGGGTAAATTATCTCTTTGAGTCATAGCATCTAGGACTGCAGCAAAGAAATGGAATTCATCCTATCCTACAGCAAATACTGTTATTTAGTGTGTAAATAATTCTTAACCAGGTTTGTTTGTATACTGACAAACAGCTTTTCTCTTGCTGAGCAGCTATTGTTTCTGTTCAAGGAATAAGTGGGGGAAAAGTGCTGCTAGCCAATCAGAGAAGGGGCTCATGAATAATGGTATTATTACTTTAACAACCCAAAAACAGCCTGCTCTATTAGAGTTGGGTGTGAACATGTAAAGACAACTTTATGTGAAACTGTGCAACCTTTTGGTGACATTTTCAGATATATGTTTTCGACAAACAAAGCTCTCTTTTGTAAAAGTCATGCAAATATGACATATATTCTATTATTATATTTTGTGATATTTCTTGCATGTGGAAATTATGGAATGTTAGTGGATCAAGAAGAGAGCTTAGGAGTTTCCCCCTAAACAACCTTGATCCATTTTCCTGATAGAATGATTGTTCACAGACAAGTTTGTTATACTGGTCTCAGTTTTTAAAAAAAACTGAGACCCGAACTATTACATTGTAAGATGTATGCCAATGTACCTGTTGTAAATACTGTGCTCCACATCTCTTAAGCAAGTTTACCAGGGGTCTCTCTCAAACAAGAAAATCCATTTGTTCTACTGTAATGTCTGTTACACTGCTGTGCATTTGGGTCATCCAGTTAATCATTTTTGTTTCAGTATAAATATAAATACACATTAATTTATTTTTTACAATACTGTATATCTAAAAAATAAGAGATTCTGAGTTTGAAAAGGTAATTGTGTCTGTAGGAGGGGGAATTACACTAAACATTTTTAAATGCTCAAATATCACACAAGTGGGACACAAAAACAGAGAAGTGGAGCTTATGCTCCTCTATGACAGCCTCCATCGAGTCTAAAGTTTCCTGGTCTATTTGGCTGCCTGTACTGCAGCAAGGTGTCATGCTGATAAAACAGATCCTGCTATATCTTTCCACAGCAGTATGGAAGGTCAGACCACCCAGAGAGCTTCTCCTGCTCATCAGTCAATAGAACTGCCAATCTTGTTAATGCTACTCTGTACAGCAGGAGGTCATCACAGTGACACACACTTGGTCCTGTGCTACCCTAACCGGCTTTGCACTATTACATTTACTATACTGTATAATATACTATGTAATGTTACTATACCATATAATAACCAGCTAGCAAGCTAAGTTTGGTCCCTGTAATATAATATAATAAAAGGCAAAGGGTATAAGCTTAGTTACACTGTTGGGAGTGAAATCTTAACTTAAATATAAAATTTGTTGTGTAGTTCCTGCAGGGACACAACAGGTAGGCTAGTTATTGCATAATGACTAGCTTTTCTCAGTGACTCAAATTCAAACAATTGCACAATGTTTATATTGCAGTAAAAATTGCATAGAGTGAGCAAAGTTAGTCTGGTTACAACGGTATATGTATGTCAGTCCACTGAATAGTGGAAGTAGAGGAAAAGATTTGACACATTCTTTCTTTGTCAGGTCAAGAAGTATATGAAGGGGCAAAATTATTGTAATTTTACCTCTTTGCACCACCCTGAGGGATTTAAATTGAAGCAACATTTATGAAATTAAAGTGTAGACTTTCATATTCAGTTCAACAGGTTGTTTTCTTGAAAAGTCGATTATGACTTTCCTATTATTCATTGTTACCAGTGGTTTGCAAGTTGTCTTAAACCCTTTACTTTGATTTATGAGGGCATTTTGATTGTAGGCTGAAACAATGACAAGCCTACCACCTTCTCGGTATTCTTGACTTGGGTAGATGTTATGCAAAGGTTTTCTTCAAAAAGAAAAGAATTGTGCCATCATTCATTCACTAAAGAAGTCTTTGGTGGGCTTCCAGGTCTTTTGGTGTTGGTGGGCTCAACAGAGCATTTCTCCTTTTTAAAAATGCACCAAACTCTTCATCTGGCCACTCCTAGAGTTCATGCTATCTGTCTGATTGGTTTATATTGTTTTTCAGCTTAATGACTGCTTCCTTTTATTGCTTTGACATCTCTTAAGACCATGGGCTCTAATTTCGTGGCACAGCGCAGGGTGGCGGAGTGTGGTGCACCCCGCGCAGTGGTAATTTCGTCCGGCGCACCACCGTGGGCCGCAAATTTGGCAATTTGGTAGACCGGGCTGCGCTGAGATGGGCATGGCGGTGCACTAGGGGGAGGAGTTGACAGATTCAGCTTGGGGTAGTGACAATTTCGTGACAAAACAGTGTGCCGAAGGTGCGCTGAAAGCTAGCTGGCTCCAACCTGGTCTATTCTCTGCGCAGGCGAAGCATGCCCGGCGTAGTGGTAATTTGGCTGACAGGCGCACAGTGCACACACGTCACCAAAACCTTACAGGTTTCCAGAGTGTCAGGCACATTTCAATGCAATAAACAATCACAGCAACCACTATTTAATGTAACCGTCTGAAC
>JAPZDV010000020.1:11809950-11822061 GCA_029814665.1 Acanthurus lineatus | reverse complement strand
AACTTGAATATTTTTGTTTTACAATCCTGTCACAGTAATACTTTATACCCAGTTTTAAACATTTCTTTTATTTCTATACCAGGATAGGAGTCTGCCCTTTCGCTTCTAATTCTAATGTAAACTCATATCTTAGTTTAACTTTAAGCTGTTGAAGCTGTTTCTCTTTGGAAAACTTCAACTTTTGGGTTGCGCAGATAAAGCAAAATGAGCACAGTCAATGGAAATTGTAAGAAAATAACTCAACCAAGCCAAAGTTTTCTTCATTTTGTATGTAAAGTATGTAAAATCTCTAATCAATCAACCAAAACAGAGGTCTGATAAGCCAAAAAAAGAGGAAAATATCTATGTGTGTATACAGGGCATCTGCAAAGCTCTGTCTAGATTATTTGTTGAATTGTATTTTATGGGGGTTATCTAACTAAAATCAACTAATTTTAGATTTATGTAAGGTAATAAATTAGATAAACTTTAAACCTAGCTCAAATTTCATATGCAAAGTTTATTTAAACAATAATTAAACCTAACATAGCTTGAAATGTCCTGTTTGAGTAATCTACTTTCTTAACCTTTGCCTGCTAAAATTTAATATCCTCCTTTTCTTTCTTTCAAAACCTTCCTCATCTGTGTGCAGCATCCCTCCCACAGTGACTCCTCCCTTGCCACAGGCAGTTCAGAAGGCAGCCTGCAAACGACTCTAGAGGAAGGGCTCAGCTTCAGCGTCTCCCCACCTAGAGACCTGGATCTCCCCATGCCTCTCCTTTGCCCCCTCACTAGCAACCCCTTGCACCCCCAGGGTTCAGTCACAAGAGACCAAGGCCAACCGTTACTAAAAAGACGCAGTACGGCTTTTAGTCTCCAAGCCACCAGGGGGCACCAGAGGAGTCAGAGCAGCTGCGGAGGTGGAAGCACCAGCCCTGGCTGCCCGCGGCAGGACTCCATGGACCCCTCAGATGAGGATGTGGGCACAGGGGCAGGTGGGGATGGATGCCGCCAGACCCTGAACAGCGAACACTTGCCGGAAACACTGAACAGCCTCTCACTGACATCCCTGCTCACCCCGGGCTCTCTGGCACCCCAACTGGTAAAGAAATGTAACAGCACAGGCTCACTGGACCAAGCTAGTCTATCTGCTCGGAGTAAAGACAGACGCCTTTTTTACGGCTTAGATGCCCACAGTTATTTGTCCAACCCATGGACGGAGGAAAGGGCAGGAGATGAGAAGGGGGACAGTAATATCACAGGCTTCAGCATGAAAAGCAGCAGCCGGCCGACAGACACAAGCTCCAGGAAAAACAGATGAAACACTTGTTGCCTCTCTGTTGTTGAACTTCTCAACATTTGCATTTCTGGACTTTAACGAGAATACAGAGAGACTTTTAATATAGTACACATCCTGTGAACTCGATTCTGAAATTCTCTCTCTCTTCTTTAAATCGTCTGTGCTCTCGTTTTTCCTCCTCGGAGCTCGCTGCTTGGGATCAGTCATTTCTCAAAAGGTTACAGGCTTCTGAGTTTTGACTCCCTTTTTTTTCCACAGGATATGTGGTCCCTGTTTGAAAGGACTCGATGACAAGGGGCTTAGTCTTAAACAAAACCAGGATTAGGCCTTGAAAGATATGGCAGTTCAAGCTTTATATTTGAGCCTCACTGAAACACAGAATATTTAAAAATCCAGAGACAGGCATGGAAATATAAGTGATTGACGAACATTATTAAGGGGATGTTACTAAGAAACTACAAAAAAAAAATCCTATTTAAAAACAGAACTTGCTTTACCCAACGTGCCCTCAACCTTTGTGCAAAAATAGTGTCACCAACACTGGACAGATGACACAATCTGGAGCTTCTTTTGAAGAAGACCTGAACTTTGTACAGTTGTTTTTTTTTCTTTTTTGTGTGTTTTGTTTTTGTTTTTTTTTTTTGTAACCACCATCGCTAACAGTAGCATCGCCCAACCTTTATTCCTCTTTAGCAGATTTGTTGGGTAACAGAACATTGAAAGGTTGTATATTTTCCGTGTTCTTTTTTCAGCTTCAATATATTGAAGTTGTGTGAATGTAGACATGTCTGTCTCCATTTGTGAGGGAGAGGGAGACCAAGACCAGCGAAGAGCATGGCTAGCCTGAAAATTGACAAGGGCCTCTTTGAATAGAAAAATGGATACGTGACTGCTGCTGAGAATATATGTGGGTTCTTAGTGGAAAAGCTGACCACTTTCAGAGTGGACTTTGCTTTCTACATACCACTGAAAGGGCTAAAATGTATTGAGTCCAGACCTGGGTCAAATTTACAAATAATCATTTTTTTTACCTTGCCTACCATTTAAGTTTCTTTAAGGTACCTCCATTTTTCTGGTGATCCATGAAAGACAGATGTGTTAATGAAATCAAAAGTGACTTAAAGTTATTTTTTTAGGTTTGATGGATTTAAACAACAAGAGCAAATTTGACATAAGATTATCATGCCAAACGTATGACTTTCTCAGCACTGCACCCTTTGCATTCATGTTAAATGGGTCATAGTGTTTCTTACAAATCAAACTTTTACTATGGAAAGCAGGGAATGAAAAAATATTCTAAAAAAATATCAATATAGAAGAACAGTTTGATGTTGTTTGGTTTTCCTTGAGTTCTCTGAGTTCATACTCTGTACAGCAAACCAGCAGTGTCCTTTCTCCAAAATGTTGTCTTTTGCCCAGAAAAACTAACATATGCAGCTCAGCCTGAAATATTTGGAGCCTACAAATCACACAATGAATCACAGACAATGTGAGCTGGATACACTTCTTATGCTGAGGAAGTTACCAAAAAAGCTGCCAAAAAAATTTAGCAAGTTGACCCCTGTTAACAAGGTTAACTACCGGTTATCCCTGCTACAGGAAACATAGTCACTGTTGAAATTTATTCATTTTGGCATTATGGGTCTATTCCCTATTGCATAACTCTGGTCCAGACTAAAATACTGTAACTCAACAGCTGTTTGATAAATTGCCGTACATTTTCAAACCCATTTTCACATTGGGTAATAAGCCCTGTTGGCTTTTGTGATCCCCTCAAGTTTCCTACAGCACCACCTGCAGGTGAAAGATTAATTTTGTAAAATTACTAAAATTTTCCCAAATCAATCTGTGCAATACCAGAATAATGAAATTCCCTGAAAAACAGTCACTTTTGTAAGCAAGCTGACATTTCAAAAGAAGATGGTTGAGCATAGAAAACATTATTCAACGAACAACAACACTCATGTTGCCATGCTAGCATTAGCTTGTAGCTTAGAGCACTGCCGATCCTCTTATAACATGGCTGTTAACTCTTAGCCTTTGTTACTTGTCACAACTTGTTGCCATCACAGCACAGTGGGTCTTTGAATCTAAGTCCAAGAGAGTCATAGAAGAGACAAATCTGAGCAAAACTAGCTGGAATAAAGATCAATCCACTATTGTCAACCAGCAGTGGCTAACATTAGCGGGATAACAGAATGGACTCTAATTTGGTGCCAGCAGTCATGACTTTTATCACAGTGGCCTCTTTGGTTCAGAAATAGCCAAAGGTTCAGTCTAATATCCAACCAGTGTAATTGTTTACTCCAGCTGTATCAAGAGGCATCTGTGCCAGTTTGGAATAAAAAAGAGCAGACATTGAAATAAACAGTGCTGCTCTGCTCTATGAGAGTCTCAGGGCAAACTGAAGAACATCAAACTGCTTCCTTAACCCTCTGCCATTGTTAAAAAAGCCAAGAATGGATCATAGCATCTAATTACACTCTTGGTGTTACCCAGCATACGCGTGTGAGACACCAAGTAGGGTTCTTGTTCCTTCAAGTATATTGTCAGACTATCAAGATTTGAGAAAATTCACAGGATTAAAGCTTTTTTTTGCTGCATTAAACCCAAATAATTCTTTGACTCAGGTCTGCTAGAGTGTAGCAAGAGTTTATGATAAACCCAATACTATGGCAAGCAATGTGGTCCAAATTAATGTAACATGTAACTTTTAGCACTTGTTTGTCAGATGTTTTGAGAGATTGTATTGATCCATCATCCAACATAGATATTTCATACCATTAGAAATCCAGAAGAAATAGACCTCAGGACAGACATGCACTCACACACAGCATCACAAACACACACACACACAGGTTAAAGCACATACATGAAGTATATGATACCACACTTACAGACATTCCTACATACCATGCAAGATGTCAATGTAAAAACACTGCAGCATGTTTCTGTAGTTGTTTGAGATGAGACAGATGAAACCTTAGTTTATATCTCTTTCTCTACTTTGTCTACACTCCCTTCTCATACTCATTAAATTGTATTATCCCCCCCTTTGCTGGAAATCCAGATTACTGAATGACTATTCCCCTCTATTTGAGATATGCAATATGCTACAGTAGATGTACAGTTAGATGTATGAGACTCGTATAGATAGAGTTTATGGTGAGAGAAGATTATATTTATGAATTCATGTATTAGAATAAAATGTCACAGAGATACAAAGGTCACTGAAAGGATGATGATATATTCGTGTATTCAAGTGTGTTGGAGAGTGTGTTTTCTATTTTTCCCCCTCCATCTTCCCTACCCTGTTTTCTTTCTCCAAGATGCATGTGTTTTGATTTGTTTTTGTTTTTTTGTTTGTTTGTTTGTTTGTTTGTTTCTGTTTTCTTAAATGTCATTAAGTGTCATATAAAAGTAAAAATAGCTTTTCAACCTCTGACTCCTGAAGTTTTTTTGTTTGTTTGTGTGTGTGTGCGTTTTTTAATGACGGGTGCTAAAATTTCTTCTCCTTCTTTTTTTTTTTAAATCTGTTTCCTGGATCAAAGCAATGATCCAGTTAAAATTACATCCAAAATGCAACTTGTGATTTTTAATTTACGAAACAGACTTATGATTCTTTGATACACAACACCACTCTCTCTCTCTACCTAAAATTGAAGCCATCCTAGTGTCACATGTCTATTTTACCTCCAACGCTATTTAGTTTCCGCTCAGCAAACAGATTTCTCAGCTGGCATTGTATGACCACAGCATCCACAATCTCTGCTGTCTTTTCTGATGTGCTTAGTCTGAGGTAATCCTGGGAAATAATCCTCTTGACAAATATTTGTACATTGTAAACAATAGATTTAGATTTTGGTTTTGCTATAAGTGCCTCATATTCTTTTTCTTTTTTTTCCCCACAGAAAAAAATGTGGTTGCTTTGGAAACAACGCTAAATTTAAGAGAAAAAAAAAGGCTGCATTTTGTTTGGTTGCTGGTTGTTGATGCTGTAAGATGAAGAGAAGGAGACTGTTGTTAAGAAATAATCTCAAAAAAATGATCATTACAAAGCAGGCTGTTGGGTTTTTCATTATAACTCTTTCAGTTAGTCTTTGATTACCTGAGAATTTCAAAAACTCAAAATCATCATGGCTCTGCATGCATGATGCCAATCCCTTGGATAGCTTTCAAATATTTCAAATGATATAGTTGTTATCTGGTTAAAGTTTGAAAATAATTATTTTTAATGTTAAAATGCTGCTAGTGGCATACAAAAAGATGACAATCTCTGTTTGTCAGACAGATAGTTTGTCTGCAGCTTTTCGTCCAACAACTACTAGGCAGGACATCTGTGTAGATTCTCATTCATCCAAGTCATGGTTATCTTGAAGATTCAAAAACTAGGCAACTGGATTGTGTTTAGTTTTTGGGAAGACGTTTCACTTCTCATCCGAGAAGCTTCTTCAGTTCAGTTTGGAACTGAAGAAGAAGAAGAACTGAAGAAGCTTCTTGGATGAGAAGTGAAACGTCTTCCCAAAAACTCAACACAGTCCAGTTGCCTTGTTTTTGATTCTTCAAGAGAACTACTAGGCAGATTGTAAAAATTTCTGTACATGTTCGTTGTGCCGAGAAGGTGAACCCGTTGATTAACTGATCTCCTGATTTTATCTCTAGAACCACCATCAGGATTGCATTTGCAGTTTTTGGGTGAAATGTCAAAACAACAATTGGATGGATAGCCATGAATTTTCGTACAGCTTTCTTGTTCTCCATGGGATGAAATGAGAAATCTTGGGTAATCCAGAGCTGTTCAAGTAATATTTCATTTTCAGATACCTATGACTTAATAACTTGAGTGAAGTGTCTCTGTCATCTCATGCTGGTAATGTCATTTTGACCCCAAATCTGTACAGTAGTTATCCACAGATGAAGTTGTGGTATCAGTGTCAAGCTCATACAGCCGTCCGATTCATTCGTAAGTTGGATTTAACTGTCGGTCATTATGTCAGTTACACCTCTTTGTTCAGCATTAATTAACTAATTGAACCAAATTAACATGAAAAATGAACACTTGAGTATACACCAGCTTAATAAGAACTACATAAAAAGTCAGGAAAAAAACCCATCATAATTATGACAAGGTGGCTGTGGTTCAGAAGTTAAACAGTTTGTCAGTTTATCAAAAGGTTAGTTTGATCCTTGACTCTCCCTGTCTTTATGTCAAAGTGTCTTTGGGCAAGATACTGAGCCTTAATTGTGTGACTGTATGTATAAGTTTCTAATGAGCAACAGTTAGCATTTTAGCTGCATCCAGTTAGTGTAATGGGTGTGAATGGGTAAATGCTGACCTGTATTAAGTACTTCAGGTAGCTAAATGTAAAAAAAAACTGTCCAGAAAAACAGTCCATTAATCTTTGTAAAAAAAATATTCGATGTACTCCAGTTTTGTTTTGTTTTTTTTTTTAAGTTGGCTGGTGTATTATCTGCTACTATAACCTTTATTGCAGCCAGGCTAGGGAGGGCAATCTAGATATTCAGTTTTACTTTTGTAAAGCTGTCATGTTTTCAGTCTTTTCTGTGGTCAATACTTGCGAAACTAACAACATTAGCATTAGCCTTAGCTATATTATGTGGTTAGTGCTAACTTGCTAAGCTAAGATTGTGTACAGGGCAAACACTGTGGCTGCTAAACATTAGCATACAGTGTTGTCATTCTGAACATGTTAGCATGATGACATTACCATGACCTCAAAATACAGCTGTGCCAAAGTCGGCGACAGCCTGAGAGATGCTAGCTGCAGACTTTAATACAGTTTAAAAAAAAAGAAAATCCTCCAGGCTAACTGCTCTTCTTTCTGTGTCACTTCCATGCATATATTCCTTTTTCTTCTTTTCTTATTAATCCCCCGCCCAACCTGCCAACCATCCTCAGTTATACTCAAATCCGCACTAAGTGTCTCAATTCTCCTTTCTGATGCCGCCTGCTCCCTTTCATCTCTTATTTTCCTCTCTGATCTCACTCAGTTCTGGGCCATTACAGTGAGGAGCTGCCAACTCCGAAAGAAACGTCATTAGTGAAATATATTTGACATGGCTTTGCTATCACCTAAACCCCCATAGAAAATAATTCAAACTCTATTTTCTGCTCATTTCCCTGGGCTGAATAACAAGCAGTGGAACTTTTTCTCATAAGTCCTCCAGTGAAATGTGGCACCAACAAGGTCTATTTATGAAGATCATTATAAATCACAGCTGCAAACTTGAGGATGCAGTCACACCTATGTAGTTTCTGTCTATGGTCCCAATGAGAATACATTTACATTTATAAGCATGGCTGGATTATAACAGCGGGGTGCTGCAGGGCAAAAATGAACTGTGGTACAATCCCTTGATTTTCTGTGCATTGTGTATGTTCTCTGTAGCCTAGTGTAGTGCACACAGCTAACAACCCAGTGCAATTTAATTATATTTTGCCTAAGGCTCCAGGAACCGAACCATAGTCCTGTATTACCATATGTTACTCAATCCTCTGAAAGGTTGTTAAGATAGATTAGTCTAGATGGTGGATTTGTGGGCAGACCAGCATTGCCACCCTTTAAACCATGCTGCTAGCAAAGCTTATGTATATTTCTACAAAGGACAAAATGTATATGCCCATGCCATGTTTATGTACACAGGGATGGGAACTTTTCATTATTGTTCCTGATATTTTGACAAAAACAGGTTTCTTTATTTTACAGATAACAACAGCCAGACAATGACTCAGTCTTAATAGTTTGAGTCATATGGGTCTATTTTATCAGTATAACTGCAGATGAGAGAAGCTGTGATAAGCTTACCATTAGCAACAAGTCAAAAAGTTAACAATCAGCTTGCTATACAGCACTCTGAGAGGGCACCTCCGCATGAGCTCTGTGCACATTACTCATCACTCTCTACTTAAGTTTGAGCTTGTTTTTCAATCCATAGAAAACAAACTGGCTTATGGTAGGTGTTCTTTTAAATAGCCACAGTGTAATTATCATGTGAAAGTACATGCAGGTCTGTCACAGTTCTTGTTTTTGATCGGTGAATTTAAATAAGCACTAGGTGTTCTGCCAATATGGATACAGCGACAGGTGGGGTTTTTTTTGATGTGAATAATATGTGATGAGGTTAACAGGTGGTGGTGGCTCACCTATAACCAGCTATCCTGCATTTACAACTGAAAAAAAAAATAAAATATGCATGGGCAGCACTGCCAAATACTTGTCTCCCCATAGGACATGAAAAAGACTCTGCGCTGGTTGAATATGGGATTGCCAGCAAAAACCAATCCTGTTATACATGAGGAGCATACTGCAGCCACACACACACACACACACACTCACACATTTTAAGGAAGTGTTTGAGTTTGTGCCAAGCCATCCTACAGCTCAGAATTAGCTTCGAGTTAGCATAAAGCAAACCTCACACCTGAGACTTACATACCTTCGTATCTCCAGGGGACATCAATACTGTGATCAAAGCAGCATGTAAACAGACAACAGGCTCACAGGTACGGGTGTCCAATTTGGATTTCGCAGTATGCAATGAGAGCCTGATGAATTGAAAATGGCCGTGAAAGCACAATGGTCTGAAATCTGAGACGAGTGAGAATGAGTGGAAATAAAACCGGTGTGGATAAATGACTGATAGGTGGCAGTTGATGGGATGGACAGGTATATTATTAGCTTAATAAGGGAAAAGAGGGATAAAAGGTTTAAATGACAGTCAGTTAAATGCATAAATGGATGGATATAAATTGGGTTTACAAACATCTTGACTTAGAATAATAAAAGGGCATGTTAACGCAATTTATTCCAGACGACACAAAAAACTATCAATGTCATCCGACCTTTTCCAAAAAATTTTGCCGTATTTGTTTTAGAAAAACGCAAACAATCTAAAAACTGCAGTGAAACATTTTTTTCTAGAATCAAGTTTTCTTATATCCCAGTGTTTTGTTCAACATACAAATTTATGGATAAAAATCCCATTTTAGGTTAAAAAAAAAAGTGAATTAAACTCTTAATAGTTACACATTCCTAAAGAATTTCCAACATACTGTATATGTTGTAGCTTCAGAAACAGAATTTCAAATAAGGTGTTGGCTAAAAGAAAACAGAGGAACAAAAAGAAAGATGTAGGTTTGTATTCTAATGTAGAATGTTCTATAATTTTACTTTTAGATTTTCATGACATCTATTCATTTTTGAAGCTGTTTATGCTCTTTTTTTAGCAATAGATATTTGATGTAGTTACTTTCACTATTTGCATCTCAGTTGGTGTTTTCAGTGCTAAGGTACTTAAGTAGCAAATGGCAGTAAGAAAGTGGCTAAGAAAGAAAGAAGCTGCTGCACTGTGAACCTTGCTGCTGCACTAAGAATTCATTTAGGGATTATTTTTGTTTTTTAATTGGCCACGATGGTTTGCAAGTGACAACAGCATCCAGAGAAATCACAACCAGTGGAACAATACAGAAGCTGGTTTCAGTTGTTCTCTGAGTTTCCCTGAATTAATGGACTCGAATTTTCTTTATGAGAGGGATTCCAAAGAAAGAATACAACAAGAAATCAGCCTTATTGTTTACTGAGTACTCTATTCACACTGTATCAGAGTTGTGTTCATTTACTGTTCGTGGAAACAGAACATCTCCTGCTGGGTTACACTGCAACTCACCAAAACGTTTGCTGCATTTCTGAGACAAAGTGGCTGCTCAATTAGTGTTTGCTGCTCCAAGAATCAGAATCTGTGGTGTTAAGCCACACTTCTTGTTAGCAAAGTGACCACAGATGACCACAAATCATAAGGATTACAACTGAAAACCAAGGATTAAAAAAAGACTGCAGTTGAGTTACAAACATGCTGTTCTTCATGTTCTTTCTGTAGTCCTGATGTGTAAAGAGAGAACAGCTGTCAACACTGACGGAAAAGAAAATGATCTTTGAACTTTTGTACTATTTTTCTTTTCTTCCATAACTTAAACCGTTTAATGAAGACATGCTGTGATTTTTTTCTTTCAACAATTTTTTTAGTCCAAAAAGAAGCAACTCTGAAAAAAAAAATCCAGCTTTTCATAACATTGTCATCTCTCTAAAGGTTGAAAAACAGACTTGTCAAACCGTGACACTGACAAAGAGTAAGAAGCCAAACACAAGCTGTTGCAGGTTGTTGCAGTCCATCAGCGGTGACACATCGAAGCCTCCGTACCTGTTCCTTCAGCAGAGCCCACCTGCAGTCAGCTTCAGCACATTCCTGATTGGAAACTTGGACAATGAAATGTTCAATCAGCTGCTGCTCCCCTCACAATGGCTGCCACACAGCTTCAGAGGCAACCGATCTGACACAAACACTAATGTCCCTCTTCACCGACTTCACTCTGCCTCATTGACTCGAACAAGCAGCTTAATTTCTCGGAAGACTCGGGCGTCATAATGAGAATTAATTGCCTCGAATGGCTCTTGAAAATATTTTCCCTCTGAAGAATAATTTGAAACAAAAAACTTTAAAATAAAAGAATTCAACCCACAAGCTCATTTTCAAAACCAGTTCCAAGCCAACCATCTGTGACTTTTGTATCCCCAGCAGATGATTAGAACATAATGTGATAACCACAAAATTAGAAAAAAAAAAAGGTCCTGCAGGTAGTCTAGCAATAAAGGTATAATCAGAAGTTAATTTGTTTTTTAAATTCTTACATTTGTGCTACATTATTGAAACAGGGTCAGAGTGTTTTTCACTGCAAACATTTCTTTGGACAATTTAAAAAAAAAAAAAACGTCACGGTCAGACTGAACACAGACGCACATCCTTGACAAACCATGACAAACAATCAACCTCTTGATTGAATTTACAGTGCAATAAAAGAGACAGGAGCGCTCTCAGTTTAATTCCGATTCCCATTAAACAGCGTCATTCAGCCACAGAGAGTGAACTGGCGGGTCCAGATAGCCATTTAATCAGAGGGATGGCCGTACATGTTTTCCCCCTGTGGTTTTTCCTGTACTGTAAGAGGCCATCGCGGACAGAAAATGGAGGAGGGCTGCACAGCATGACATGCAATCATCATCCCCACCTCCCCTGTCTCCAGCTCAGGCTTAACATAAAGCTTGTACTCTGCCGCCGCCGCCACGTGCAGCACAGAGCAGGAGAAGACAAAGGAGAAGAAAGTACCTAAAGATGAGCATGACGCAGTCTTTCACATCAACACCTTCCACCTGCAGCCACCAAAGGACAAGAGACAATGGAGGAGTGATGGTGTCTGTATCAGCACTGGCTGAGAAAGATCCAGCGACTCCTGCACATAAGGACATACTGTACGTGCAGTCAGTAACACACACACAGAGGAAATACATAGGAAATCAGACACAAGTCGCTCTTTTGAGTGTTTATGTAAAGATTTGTGCTTTTGTGTATGTATTTCTTAGAGTGTTTCATTATATGTAGAAATGGAACTAATCGGACGGAATAAAATGAGACAAGTCAGCAAGTTATTCATAATTTTCCACCTTTTTTAAAAAAAATTCCATCTATTTTTGTTTTGTAGTTCATATTTTTCCATGTCTGTCAGCACACAGGCCTTCATACCTACAGTATGTGGGTAGATAAGCAAAGTGTAAACCACAAAGTAAAAACAGCCAAATTTTTACCAGACGCTGCAATCACAAGTGTCTCAACAGAATATGTTCCCAAAGTTCACCTGACTGCTTTTTTTTTTAGTAACCAACTGATTTTTAAAAGTGAAAGTTTGTGAAAGTTCATGAGTAAGGTTGTACATTGACATTTATGTAGTTAGAAGTTGTTGTGTCTTTTTGTTCTTGAAC
>JAPZDV010000020.1:11778680-11794258 GCA_029814665.1 Acanthurus lineatus | reverse complement strand
GAGGCATTACCAACAGATCAACGAATAATTAACCCACACAAACAAAGATCTGCATCTGCCATCTACATTCCTCTTTTGTATCACCGACTGATTAAACAGTATTTTCAGTGACTAATACACACAATACTCTACTAATACATCATAGAACCAAAAATGAAATGACATATTCTGAACATAGGATGCTGTAATAAGAAAAGGATGAGATTAGCTAAAATGAATTACTTTTGCCTGAAAATGATATATCCTTTCTCACACACTACCTGTTATAGAAACATATAGTATTATTTAATTAATAATAACAAATTAGCTGTTTTACCAGCAAAAATGTGGTGAATTCATTATATAACATACACTGACTGAAAGACACCTGAGCGTCAGATTAAATTACTGCTTAACTAGTCGGATGCAGTTTCCTCCTTAAACTCCTCCTGTGATCACGGCCCACTTGTCATGCCTTAATCAGTCCCTCCAGGATTTCGCAGATGTTTTTCAAGATTGTTGCGGCCTAAAATGCCTGAATTCGCAGCAACTTTTCTAAAAAATTGAGATGTAAGTTGCGATGTTTTTTCTTTGTTTTGTATAATTCATTAAAAATCAAAGGTGACTTGTTACAGCAGGAATAAAACAATTTACCTCCACTTTCATGAAGAACATTAGAATTGTTTTGCACGGTCTTTAGCAGTAAATTTTGTTGGTAAGTGAGAGACAATACTATCGCGCATGTCTGCATCTTCAAACCATAAACAAGGAAGTGAATTCGGTGATGTACGTGCATTATGTTTGCACTGGGGACTGCTATGATTGGTGGAACTCACGGGAGGCTGGCCAAAATTGCAGAAAAGTCGCGATGATCGGACAAAATTGCAAGGTCACGCAGATTTCACGGAGATTGGTTGAATTTTCGTTAATTGTTGCGATCGCAACATCGCAAATTCCTGGAGGGACTGCTTAATGAACCAGAGCTCACTAAGAGGTTAACCGGCCCAGATGTCAGTGCGACTTCCTTTCACCGCTGCTTGACAGAGTGACTGACAGCCAAGAGGTCCCGTCTGTCTACCTCACCATCCATCCGTCTGTCTGTCACTCCATCTGAGGGGAAATAAAAGGCTCCCAGCTTAGGATTGACTTAATCCTAAAGTGTCAAAACCTCAAATGCACACAGACACACAGACACATGTTTTGGATAAAGCAAACACCAAAGGAGTTATTTGTACATATCCATGCAGTCATGCACTATTACAGTATAACACTTTTGTGCTATCGTATGTACACACATGCAGGTACTTTCACACACAGAATTCAGACTAAAGCAGCAACGCAGGAAGCACAAAGCAAAGCCTGATCCTCAGAGACACAATTGGTTCAGTATTCAGGCGCACGCAGACTCTCAGTTTATTTTTTCGCCTGTCAGGCTGAGAGATGAAAAGACTTACTCACTTGCTCTGTTGGGCTGATTTGCTAAATGGGTGTCATAATTCATTTCCCTCACATATGTGTGAGACATATTTGTAGAAGGAGCCTCGAGGGGAACTGAGAAGAGAGCAGTCGGTTCTTCAGCCCTACGCCACAACGACACTATCAAACACTTTTATGAGGACAATTTTGCAGCAGTTGCGGACCCGAAGCATCCTCATTATTCGAAACTCAGGTCTCTGAGAAGAGCTCAAGCTGCTCGTGTACTTTAATAAACTCTCTAAAGGTGCCGTGTTTCATATTCTCTGATAACTGCTTTCTGCTGCACTGATGTAAAAGTTCAACCGCTATTGTAATTTTGATTTTTTTTTTAAAATTCAGTATCAGAGGTGTTATGAAAGAAACGCCGTAGGCATTCAGACAGGGCTGCCAAGGGGAAAACCACTTTAAGTTGTAAGTGCTAACAAAAAAAAAGATGACAAAGAGAGAAGCTTTTTCTTAAAAATACCTGAGATGGGGCTTGTAACACTTTCATGGTCAAATGTGAGTAAAAAGAGAATCAGTGTTGAGTCAGATTACTATGAAATGTGTTCGTTTAATGATTTCACAGAAATATATATATTTTTTTCTCTTTGAGTTTTACTTTTGAATAAATTGCCCACCGTTTTACAACTAGCTAATAAAAAGGTAATAATTTGCATAACTGATTAATGCCAAAGTCATTTTCCAAGGAAAAATACCAAACATATGCTGTTTCCAGCTTGTAAAACCTGAGGAATTGCTGCTTTTCTTTGGTTAATGTCAATGCAAATGATGTGTCATTGGGTTTTTGGCTGTTGGTTTAGCAACAAATAATTTGAAGACCTTAGTTTGGGTTGCGGCTATAGCTTAGTTAAAGTATTGGGAAACTAAAAAGGAGTCTGGAGTAAAGCATGAATCACCATTTGATTAAAAAACCAGACAGACACCTCATTTGGTACATGCACAGAGCTGCTTTGTGTCTGCAGAAATTCCCTTCACACTCAGTCTTTGTCTGCCTCACTCACCTCATTTCTGTCAACCTGTTTGTCTTAATAGCAAACTGAAGGCTTCAAGAAGCGCTGGTTCACTCTGGACAACAGACGACTCATGTACTTCAAAGATCCCCTGGTATGGCAGCTTTACACACACACACATCCACACACACACCTTCACACTTCAAAAAGACTCGAGGAGAGGCATCACTTTAAATCCTTTAGTTGATGGCTGAGTGTCTAATGCTCACTTTCTTGATCACAACCTCCAAAAAAAGACATAAATGAGCACCAGGGAGCGAGAGAGAGGGAGCATGAGGGGGGTTTTCTTCCATCAAGCAAATTAGATTGAGTAGAGGATGCTGAAGATATGAAGTCATGACTCAGTGGAGCGAGGACAGTAATATAAGGTACTTTCATTCCTATATAATGTTATTACACGTATGGTAGCCGTAGCCATGACCTCAGTATGGATTGCCTCAAAGCACGGGGAAGTGCTGGCCTGCAGAGTAGTTTTATCCTGTTCACCACACTATGCACTTCTACAAACAACTCTGTGCAAAATGATATAACAGACAGAACAGACAGTACTTGATGGTACCAGGTAGAGATGTTGTGAAAGTGAGATTCTGAGTCATTGAATCATGAGAGTAGAGTTTTTATCACAGGGGTTATCACAGACTTGCTTTGAGAGGAGGTTTGATCCAAGTTTTTTTCCAAAGAAAACCAAGATTTCCCAAGACTTGGCTAAATACACATCAGATAGCTAAACCCGATTAGCTCAGCCCTGTAGCTGATGTAAGAGTACAATGGAGAGGTGCAATAATCACAGTTGTTCGGTGGCTGAAATGTCTGAGTTACCGCAAGAGTGTGACAAGAAAAACTGGTGATAAAAGGAAGAGGAAGTCTAATAAAGCAGAGTGTTTAATGGGAACGGCTAAAAGCTACTGAAATTTGCAACATGTGCATGTTTTTACATGTTGTGTGTGAACACAATGGTTCACTTTGTATTTAGGACATTTGTTCACACTTTGCTAACAATGAAATAGCATCACAGTTTAGTTACAGTCGGATGGAAGTGGCTTTACTTTGGAGGTGTTTTTGAACAAACTGAAGTATTTGTTAAATTAAAGTTTTGACCTGGTGATGGCGCCATAAGTTATCATTCATGATGAGAGGAACATTCAATTAAAATAACATTAATATACATTAATTTTGATCATCAGCTAATCACATCGAGTACAATTGTGGTTTTTAATCAGGACCGAATGATGGATAATGTCTCCCCAAAGCTATGCTGCTAGCATGGCTAAAACCTTTTATTTTTAATGCAAAAACTAGCACTTAAGTAAAGAAAACATGGCTGGGGCTCTCTGTCACAGGACTTTTAGCTTATTGTACCATGTGAATGTACTTATCACATGACCTTACTCAATGACATCAACACTTTTTACAGTGTCTTGTCTGCCTGTTGTTTAAAAATTGTTAATATTCCAAATACAAGGATAATTTATTTCAAAATAAACCACCTAATACCCATTAGTTGGTCAGTTTATTTAGTATTTAGCAAATAGTGTCCACAGTAGCACAGTGATCCTGATGAGGAGACTAAACTCTGCAGCTGACCTCTGTTTCTTTCATTCCCCCTCTGTTTGAAGGACGCCTTTGCCAAAGGTGAAGTGTTCTTGGGTAACAAAGACCACGGTTATGGCGCCTCAGCCGGCCTGCCTGCTGGCACCCACTGCAACGGTGCCTGGCAATATGGTATCACCATAGAAACCCCTGACCGCTGCTTCCTGTTTACCTGCGAGACGGAGAGCGACCAGCAAGATTGGCTGAAATACTTTAATGATGTCATTAGTGCTCAGATGTCCCCTCAAGAGTACACAAGTAAGAATTTAAAACTTTTTAATCGTCATTAATTATCTTTTAGCTGTTAGCTTTTATAATTAGCTACTGAATACTCATTTTGAGCGGATGACACTGTTTTCTTTCACACTGAATAGCTGCTCTGCTGCACAGAGACACAGTGGAATAAAAAAATAAGCCACAGAAGTGACTGAAAACTTATAAAGAAGAAGAAAAAGCTCAAATGAACTTAAATTAAAATCTAATCTAAAATTAAAGGCCTGCAGATGGGAATTTCTGAATACAAACTTCACCATTTATTATGGGCCGTTTGAGCAGCTCCAGTGGAGCAGCTCTGTTTAACACCTCTGTGATATTAAAAAGAGGGATTTTGTTTGCACAAAGTCAACAGGGACCCAGTGCTCTTCTTTTTATAATTAACTCACATTGCTGGTGGCTCTGTGTGGATGTGAAAGAAATCCAAATTTTGAAACGGACAGTTGTTTCTTATTAATTCTCAGTGGTTGTAGTTGTGTAAGTGTAAAGAAATAGATGTTAAGATCGCTGCGTTAACAAGTTTACAATGTTATTAGCACTCTAACATGCCAAACAAGAACATTTTAACAATGTTTGCTATTTTACAAAAGTAAAGATGTGGCTCATGGCAGCCTACAGTCGTTAAGACATTTCTCTCCAAACCAGAAATGTCAATCTTCTTGTGGTGCTACAGGAAAAGTCAGAGATTTAATGATGTCATTATGATAAATTATCTAGAACCATTAAATGTCTGACATCTTGTAGTTCTCTAAGTGGTTTTACTCTGGAACAAAGTGAGGAAAATGATGGACCAGCCGAACAATGACCCTGGATTGTTCCACCAGTGCTGTCAAATATTAAAACTTTATGCTGTCAAATTCACCCAGTGATGGATATTTTTTTTAGTTGTGCGCTTTGTGTTTGCATGCAGGGAGCTGTGATCATGTTCTAATGTGCTGAGATGAGAAATAAACTCGTCTTCACTCAGTAATGTTGTTCTAATAATCACAAGTATTGATGTTAAAAGGAAATTATTTCAAATGAATGAAGCACAAAGACTTAATTAGTAGTGTTAGTCATACCAATTATTTGTGTGCACCAGCCAAAGTGCATTTTTTATGTAACCCTGAACTCTGATTTGTTTTCAAGTGGAAGCCTTGTTCAAGCACAGACGTTGATGGACCAGAAGTCTGAGGGACCACATCTTCTTCTATTATCTCGTCACCAGTCTGACACAAGACCCATCAGCATCCATTTTGCCACTGACTCATTTAGTAATCTGAGGAAATTGTTGGAAAATCACCTTCACTTATATGATCAGCCTCCCAAGTCCCAAAGATGCCTGTTAGAGTTAAAAATGTGAACATGAGGACCAAAGCGATATAAATCGGTAAATTGAAATAAATATATATGTCCGAAAGAAACAGAAATGTGCAGTGGTAATTAATAAGACTTTATTCGATTCTGTTTTGTTATTACACTGCAGCAAGATCCCTTATTAATCAAACAGTCTAACATCTAATAGGTTTTTGTTCTAAATTTTATGCAGCACATCTGATGGGGCTCCTTTCCTGTCCTGTTTAAACATGGTCCTTGTTGACAAAGCTAACTACCTGTATGGTAAATAAATTGCTGTGTGCTAGCAGAATTATGTTTTATTTCATGGTCAAATATCATTGGATTTTTTTTAAGGTATATTAAATATCTAGAGCAAGATTTTAGAAAAAAAAAGTTTTTGTAATGTTTTCATATTTGTTTGTATTGTTTTAAAGTATTTTGTCCACCTGTGTTAATTATTTTATGTAAAAGTATGTTCTAATGATTTGGTAACACTAATAATGCAGAGGGAGTCAAATGGGTCACTGGTACAAAAATTAATCTGATAGAAGAAAAATGTATCTGTAGACTTAGAGTTTCTTTTTACTTTATTTTTTAACTCCAATTGTTTATTAAAGTAAAAATATTCATCAGTTGTTTTTTAATTAATTTAAAAAAACTTCTTATGCCTTAAAATATCTGCATTAAGTAACAGTGATGCAGCCTATTGCAGGAGTTGCATCATGCTGCTTGTTGTGATGTTTTAAATCCAAAAAGGTCAGAAAAAAAACAGAGCAATGCCTTTAAATGTATTACCTGTACAGTGAATATCTTAAACTTAGCATGACATAACTTTTTTTCTTTTCTTTTAAAAATAGCAACTCTTGTTTTTAAAAAAAAAAATTTTTGAGATGTGTAAGTCAATGAACTTACATTGACATGAAAGGAGATTTGCAAATGGAAAGACAGAAAGGAGATTTGCAGAGAAACTGGAATCACTGCAAACCATTAAACTGTCTAACAGCGCCTCCATGTGGCACACAGTGCACACAGTGAGTCATTGTTACACCAACATTACTTTTCCAAAAAAAGTATTTTTTTTATTGAATTTTAGTCGCGAGACAGCTGCATTTTTGGTAATATTTTTCTTTATATTTTCCCTTTCCTTGCTTGTTTTTTTTTGCTTGTTTTTTTTGTTTTGTTTTCAAACCCAGTGACTGTTTTTTTTTTTTTTTTAATTTCAAATAAAAATGTTTCCTCTGGATTTTTGTACAGATTGGTGTTATTGTTTCAATAGTATTTACTCTTTGAAAATATCACATTGCTGCATGTAATCTCTCTCTCCTGACTGAAGGGAAGTTACACTTAATCTAGGTTACGCCCTAAACCAACCCGGTGTATTTTAAGTAAAAAAAAGGAACAATATAAATATGTATGAGGAGTAATATTAAAAAGAAACTCAGAAATACTTCTTATAATCCACAATTAAAGCAGAACTATTATTTTTGCTTTTTAAAGTTCTGTAGATGAGGTAAGGCTCTGAGCCAAGAGGATGACTGCTGAAAAATCAGGGGATATATCTTACAAATCTGCTGAAATAAAATGTGTTCTGACTTGATGTATAAATATGATATACTTGTCAGTTATACTGAGATGTGATTGTGTGTGGTTGTGAAGAACTGCCCCCGCCAGTGATTTCTGGGTGTCACACAGCAGGTTGAGGCCTGAGGTATTGAGTGAATACCTCATAAATCTATAGGCTCATGCTAGTTTTACACTCTGGTGTGAAAGAGGGAGGACAGAGGAGAGTAAAGAAGAAGAGGGAGAAAACTGTTACCAAGAGAACTCTAAAGAATATGGACTATTTTGTCAAAAGGGAAGTTAAAAAAGGGGGCTGAAGAGGAGAAATTGAAGATTTATCGGTCATGCGTCAGATTTTGTATGGATGCAAAGAGCAACAGCAGTGAAACGTGGATCAGTTGAAGCAAGCAAAAGGTCTGTTTGACTCTGGAGTTAATTTTACAGGTAAAAAAACTTGAAGAGATGCAGATCAAGAGTGACTGGATGCAGTCCAGCTGCTGATTCAACCTTGCATGATTCAATTAAGAAGGGGGCAAAAAAAGGAAACCAAGACTGGACGTAAGCTGAGGTCGCCTCAGGGGACACATAAGGAAAGATGGAGCGGATTGTCTTTTTAACATCTTGTATTTAAGGTGACATTGTTAATCCACCTCAGGAGACTTTACCCCTGGAAATGTCAGCAACTGAAGTCTTATTCAAGCACACCTTAAGCACCGGAGGAGTTTACTATCAGAGATTTGGAACAGTTTTTCAAGGAAGAAATAAATGGCAGCGTCCTGCCTCACTGTGCCACTCCGCTGCTCAGAAGTGACCCTTGTAAGGTCTACTTTAGCCTGAAGCCCAACAGAAAAATCCCTGTACTCAGTAACTGAGAACATCTCTCATGTCTGAGGGTTCTTGATGGCTTTAATTCGTTGCTGGAGGCTTCTGCACTGTCGATTTTGGAGAAATAGGTGGATCATGGTTCTGTGACTGACCTTATTTTTGAGGATAAGCACTGCAAGCCACAGGCAGCTCAGCAGTCCCTAAAGCTGCCGTTTCAGAGGTTTGCTCACATCTTCTCTGTGGATTAATACAGTTGTCGTCACCTCTCCACCTCACTGATGCTAGATTTTGCATTCAGCTTCAACAATTTAAAGGTTTTACTGAGAATCATAAGGAGTCATGATGAGCAAAGTTGGTTGCTTTTCGCTGAGAACTGTCAGAAACAACCCTACAATCGCCAATTTGTGCTTCGTCTCACAACATAAAATGTTTCAACAGACCTTGAATTCAATCTAATTAAATGCAGGAGCCAAAAAAAAAGCTCTGTGTACACAAGAGCTTGACCTTTGACCTTTAATCTGTGAACCTGCAATGAACTGCACTCCTAATGCCACCTTCACTCCACAGCTGGACCTTGTCCTGAGCCCAGGAGCTGGAGATGGAGGGTCCCAGGAAGTCAGTGGTGGTGGTGGTGGAGGGTCTGGAGGCAGCAGCGGCCTTTGGGTGACGTCCCTGCTTGGTGCCACACTGATAATCATGTGTGCCATGGGTGTTACAGGCAACACATACACACTCGTCATCACACGTTCAGCCGCTTTGCGCCGAACAGGTTCGATGTATGTGTACATAATCAATTTAGCTCTTGCTGATCTGCTCTACCTCTCCACCATCCCCTTTGTGGTCTGCACCTACTTCGCCCATGACTGGCTGTTCGGTGAGGTCGGCTGTCGCATCCTGCTGAGTCTCGACCTCCTCACCATGCATGCCAGCGTCTTCATTTTGGTTGCTATGAGCCTGGAACGTTACCGCGCCGTGGCGAGGCCTTTCAGCGCACACAGGTCTTCGTCCCGCAGACGAAGGCTGGTGGCAGGGGTTATTTGGGGAATAGCTTTCATCCTAACACTTCCTATGATGGTGATGATCAGACTCAGGGTGGGAAAACCAACTGCAGCCGGTCTGGTTAAGAGGATTTGCTTCCCCACATGGACCCCCGAGGCTTTCAGGGCCTACTTAACCCTCCTGTTTCTTACAAGTGTTTTGGTCCCTGGACTGGTAATCGTTGGGCTATATGCAGGGCTAGCTAGGCGCTACTGGGCAGCACAGGCTAGTTTAGGAGGTGGCAGCCGTTCTGCCCGGCGAAGAGGACTCAAACAAAAAGTCATAACTATGATTTTTAGTATCGTAATGGCTTACTGGGCTTGTTTTCTGCCTTTCTGGGGGTGGCAGCTAGCCAAACTGTTCTCTCCAGAGTCACTCAAAGCTCTGTCACCAGCAGCTCATAATTACGTGAATTTCTTCGTCACATGTCTAACTTATGGGAACAGTTGTATTAATCCATTTCTTTACACTCTCCTAACCCGAAACTATAAAGACTACTTGGCCCAGAAAAGTCAGTCTGTGGGTTCAAGCAGAGCTGATCCTGGGTCAGTGATGACAACGCCACTGCAGGACCTTTAGCGTAAATGCATAGCATAAATGATCACAACGCAAAGACACTCAAGCAAGAAACTAAAGCAATGCCCTCTTCAGCATGACAGAGGATATCTTTGGTATGATAATTTTGTACAAAAATGGAGAATGTCATATTTGTGAGACACTTGTAATCTTAAGTAGCACTTTTTATAAACTTTGTAAAAGCTGCAAACGTGCAATCTGATGCTTTGCATTTCAAGCTCTATTGAGAAATGAGAGCTATAAAGGATTCAGAAAAATCCAGTACATTAAGTGGATGTTTGCCTGCATAATTTGTGTTCTTTCTTGTATTAAATATTATCCCTTCAGTACAAATTTTCATTGTCTCCCAACCCCTTGTTCTGCCATTTTGATAATACTGTTACATTCTGATTTCTGATTTAAAGTTTCACCTTCTGATGTTTCAGTTCAAATGTTAATCCTGTTTTTAAACCTTAAAAGGTTTTAATTTGCACTGGAAATACTTTAATATGGGAATTTCAGTCGGTTTGAAAATATTCTTGTGACCATTTTTATAATAGCCATAATTATGCATGCATTTGCAGTTAAAAATCGATGTTTGGACAGTTGAATCATGTGTTTAAAAACTACTTTTTTTCTTTCATTTTCTGTTCACCGTAAACACTCTCTCACACACACACACACACATATGCACATAAAACTCACACACTAACTGTATAGGATAGTTCATCTCCTTCCAGGGAATGTGGTTGCATTGTGCCACATTCCTCAGCCTCGGGTTATAACTTCTTTGAGTCCTCCTGCAAATTGTTTCATAAGAATCTGCTTCACGTCTGCTCAGTTGTATATTTTCCTTTTATCTTTATTAGCCTGTTTCATCTTCTTTTATCGGTACTCTCTTTACAGTCCACTCAATAAATTGGCCCCACAAACCTTAATGATGAATCCTCATTCATATCTCAGCACTTTTTTTTTTTGTTGTTGTTTACTTTAGATATTTTTAATGTGACCAATATCTAATAACAGTTTGAACAAGTCAGCCTTTTAAACAGATTTGCATTTAAAAATGGAAAATGTTTAGATACCATGACTCCTATTTAACTTTAATAGTTTAAATTCTCTTAAATGTATGTTAAAGTCTCTTTTGAGGTGATTTCTAACATGCACTGTTTTAATTACTTTACATTTTGTTTGTGCTGTGGCAACAATTTTAATAGCAATGCAATCTACAAACTCATTTTCCTGTCATATATATTTCTAAGCACTTTCAAAATTCTTAGATGACCAAAAAAAAAGTAAAAATAATAGTTAATTTTCATATGGCATCTCAGCTGAAGCCAGAAAGTCACAAATCTGGTATTAAAATTATGACTGTATTTATAAATGACCAAAACAAGAAACAACTCTTCCACTAAAATATATAGATTCTTGTTTAACTGATTCAGATATAAGTTTGGATAGTATCTTTGGTTTTGATTTATTATGTTTAATGTTTAACATTAAAGGAAAGTCAGAGAGGACACCTTTTTTTTCACAGCATTTATTAACAAACCCAGAGACTTGCAGGCACAGTGAGATAACGTGTTGTGTCTCCCTCTACAGGTCAGGCCCTCCCACTACAACAACTGCATTCAAATGTGTACATTTCTAGTTTTATTCTTCTCTTAACCTCAGCAGGAGAGATGAATCAGCAGGCCTGGGCTCAGTAATGTTAAACAGACTATTTCAGCAGTAAACTAAGGGTGTACAGATCAAGAATCATAGGGTGAAGTACAGCTGGACCACTACTTGATCTTGATGCCGATAATCCTTGCATCACCGCTGACGTTGAAGTACTTGTACTTGCCCTCTCCCAGTCGGTTGGGGAAGTTTATCATGGAACCATCAGGAAGCTTGATGTAAAACTGCTCAGTGTTGAAGTTGATGTAAAACTGGGAAAAGAAAACGTCATCATTTAGTACCAGTAGTGACAGTGTGTGATAAGACTGACAGGTAGATGACTTTCTCAGTCATGTCGCTTCTAAGTTTTATGAGAAATTACCTTAATGATCATACGCATAGCATCTGTTGATTTACGAGTGTTATAACACCTGTTGCACCTTTTGTCAAAAGACATTATGAAATTTGAGCTTGAGCCAAATGACTGAAATAAATCAAACAAAGGTACTTGTCTTATGGTCAGTCTGTGTGAAGACTATAATCATATCCAAAAGCAGCTTCGAGCCTTTGTTGTCTAAATACTGACAAGAAGAATACTAATATAACTTCATCTTTTAGAAGTTATGGCAACTTTGTCTCTAGAGTTAGATATTTGCCATTTATGGTGCTGCAGAATAAAAAATAAAGTAAGGCTAATAGTTTATGTAATGGAAAGTAATGTAAAAGAAAATGCACCCTTAAAACCATTTATAGGTTAGCATTACCATTTCTTTATCATCTTTATCATGTACCTTTTTTTGGAATATTGACGCATGATGATTGTATGTACTCTTGAACTACGCAAAGAGCATTTAGAGTGAAATGCAAACCGGCTTAGAGTGAGATGTTATAACTTCTCAGAGAGGAAATAACTTGTGCTTCCTCTTGTAAATAAAACTTCAAATGATAAGCAGTGAATTTTATCCTGCTTTAGTTTGAAATCCTCAGAGATTTTGCTAATACAACCTACCTTGGACTTATATTTTAGTAGTTTATGGTGACTTATTTTAGCTGATTTATGCAAAACTTAGCGAATTTTCTTCTTCTGTGCTACTGCTGATCTTTCCTGTGTTTGAGCAGTTATGCTCAATGTATGTAAGGGACTAAATGATTCTGCTGATTGTTTCAAGACTAAACCAAAGTCTGAGAGACTACAGACAACTGATGAACTACTGGATTCTCTTTCAACACACCTTGCACTCCTCCCCACGTGAAAAGGGGAAATTTTCCTCACGTATCTCATCACCCCAGGACCCCCCGGACTTGGTGTTGAAGACGATGGTGTTGGTGTCACCGCCGTAGTCGAAACGAGGATTGAAATGCATTGCGAGGTTATCAGGATCATGACCGATGTTGATGGAGAAGCTGCAACAATAGGCGGGAACCCGGAGGTAAAAAGAGTGCAATGAAAAAAGAGGAAAAAGGTAGATGATACATAATGCACACCGTCTGCTTCTGCCTATTGATTAAACGTAATGAATCCACATTTCAAAGGCTGAACTACGAACAATAGATGATGAATCTGGAACCTTTTCAGAAATTTCTTCAACACTGGGCAACTCTGCTTATGAGAACTCACTTGACGCAGTCATCAGAGGGCTTCACTCGGATCTTGAACTCATGCCCCTCCTTGAATGTCATGTCCGTGACCTTCTGCAGAGGACAATGACAGGGAGGAATAAAGGGTATTGATTTTGATGGATGCACGAGTCTTGACTAAAATTACATTTTGTGAAGTTAATGCAACGTTAGGAGCTCTTTGTTAGTAACTTCACTAAAAGTATAAAGGGGACACAAGAATAAGAGGAAACAAATCCACTTTTGATTTTACACATGAAAACATACTAAACCACTGTATTTTGATACACCACAACAACACAGCATTGCTGGATCACACCAGTTAATCACTGACTGCACTGTTCCTCATGTTCATCTTCCTACATTAAAAACCACTTTGCACAGATATATTTTTTTTATCATTTTCAGTCAGAGGATGTTTTATTTTACCCACACATTTAAAATAAATATGCTTTGGGCTAATAATTAAAGGCTATTTGAAAGATAAGTACAAATGACGGTTTTCACAGTGTACTTTGCTGGGAGAAGTAATGGTCATAGCTGTTCTTATCTAAGCTGTTGATGATCAACCAGAGTGGAACAGTACAGCCCTTGCTGTAAAAGTACTGAAACAGGAAGGCATCAGGTTGGTTGGCTGACATGTGGTCGTCAAACAGAGGCAATAAAACCATAAAAATCACCCACATACAGACCTTATACCAGGTTAGATCTGTGGCTGCTAGATAGGTACCGTGGGAACACTTTTCTGGTGTGGTTTTCCATATATGACAAGTAAAGAAAAGCTAGCAAAAACTTGATAAAACAGCTAAGATTGATTTTTATTAATCATGACATTCCTAGAGTTTTCTTCACAGACCAGGAACCTGTTCAACTAATCAATAATACAAGTCCATTCACTACTGTCCTTCCTATCTACACACTGAGCATCACCTAAAGGTTAACCATAAACCTCAACATCCCGACCCCCTATACATCTGTACCACACCCACAGATACCTCAGAGTAAAACACCCACAGTAAAAAATTTTTTAAGCTGTCATCACCTAGTTCAAGTCAGTGCTGGTTTATCATTGACTGGGCTAGTAAGGTGTTGGAAAATAATTAAGTTAATATATTCTTTATTAATCCATCCGGTGATTTCAGTAGGCCTGTTATTTATGGATGTTCAGGAGTGCTATGTAATATCCCAACACGTTGTCTGTCTTCTGACTATTGTATCTTGTTATATCTTTTATTCAATGCATGTCTCACAGGGACTGTGAGACCACAAGGTCACCTGAAAACCCATTCAGACACTTAAGTAGACCCTAAGACTTGAAATGAAGATGAGGCACTTTTTGGGCAAAAATGAATGGATATGTTTCAGTTTGCTGTAATTTTGATCCACATATTTTCATTAAATCACTACTGTAGGAGTGAGAAATGTTTCTGTGTCAATTGAATGATTTAACAAAATTTGGGTTAATGCCACTAAGCCATTTTTTCCTCTTTCTGTAAACTTGGAATGAAGTATCGCAAAATCTGATAAATCAGCGTAAATGACTCTTCAGAAAATGTTAACACAATCCTTGTTTAAGTTTAACACTTTTATCTTACTAATAGTCATCCCCATAAACTTTAAATGTGAGAAGATTTCCTGTTTTAAATTTTATTTTAAATGCAATTTAGAAGGCAAATCAGCAAGATATACTGTAATCTTTCTTTTATTTGTATTTAGAATTCCAGTAGGACACATTTAAATAATAGATTATGTCTATTCAAGTTGGAGAAATTGAGCATCTTTTTCGTTTTAAACATAGTTTAATGCCATAACTTCTTGCACCAAATAAAGAAATATCCTACAAATGAGTCTTTTATCACTTACCATGTTGGCTGTTGTCAGGGGGTTTTACCTCCAGTACAAAGATCTGCACACAGGTGAGTGGCTTATATAACACTGGTGACACTAGTGGTAGGAGCAGCCAATGAGGAGAGGGTTGTAAAAAATGAGCAGTCACACATTATGATATTTCCCCTAAAAGAAACAAGTTTTGTTGTATATTACAGGATGTTGGCTGTTGTTTTTTGGGAGAAACTCTCTGAAAAGGCACAACTCTAATGCGGAAAATCTTACTGAACGTATACAATATAGATATAAATAAAAAATCTACCTTTACAAGGAAGAAACTGTCCTCAGAACAAACTACAGTCACTGGCTACTCATTTACTTAGGGAAAATCTGTTCCGCATTTCTGTGTTGTAACATTTTGTTTATAATTAAAAAGGATATTGTCTGGTTTCTTAGAACTACTTTTTATGAACTATTTTTGTTCATTAATGTTATTCTTAAGAGTTGTGCCCTACTTTTGTGACACTTTTTGATAGTTTGTTCTAAGTTATAAACTGTTTAAAATGAACTTATTTATTAATTTATTAATTTATTAGTTAATTAAAGGGAAGAGGCTGTAATATTCTGCTAGGACCAATTTTTTATATTCAACCAATTTTCTCCATATTTGGAAATGAAGCAACTATATAAGCCTATTGACTCTTGTTATAGTCATACAGCTTGAGATAATGAATAGATAAGATAAGATAAGATAAGATAAGGTAAGATAAGATAAGATATTCCTTTATTAGTCCCACAATGGGGAAATTTGCATTGTTGCAGCAGCAAGTGGATAGTAAAAGACAGAAT
>JAPZDV010000020.1:11761423-11778580 GCA_029814665.1 Acanthurus lineatus | reverse complement strand
TAAGATATTCCTTTATTAGTCCCACAATGGGGAAATTTGCATTGTTGCAGCAGCAAGTGGATAGTAAAAGACAGAATATAAAAAAGCAGCAGTAAGAAAAAAGAACAATAAATAAAAAGTACAAAATAAGAACAAGAAATTGTACAATATTTACATGTGTGTCGGTATGAAGTGTTAGTATTCAATGGCACAGATGAAATTGGAAGAATATACACAGATATTGCACGTAAACTAAATTATTAGTACACATGATAATACCACTGCTACTAATAATATTATATATATTATATTATATAATATATTAGTATTGGTCATTAAAGTGCAGTGTGATTCAATTGTCCACGCTGGCGGAGGGTGAGGTTTACTGGGAGCAGTACTTGTTGTAAATATAATATATAATGATGTGTAATATAATACGTAATATATATATATATATCATATATAACATAATATAGATGTAAAAATTCTTAAAAATAAAAAAATGTTTGTATGAGAATGATGCAAAAGGATTGTGAAAAAAAAATAAAATTAACATTTAGATAGCAGACATGGAACATTTTTACACTAACAAGCCAATGAGTGGTCCTGTTTTGAGAATTTCAAATAAATACAGAAGTTCAAGCTATTAAACAATACTTATCAGTTAAGCTTGTGAGATATTATTATGTTTTATCAAGTGTGTGTATGTGTGTTTGTGTGTGTGTGTGGCTGAATGTAGGTCAGGGTTTCGTTTGACTCGAGCAACTGGCCCGTGTGTGTTGTACTTCATCGAGGTGGGCGTGACTTTGAGTACTGTAGCCAATCATCTGTCTCCATTTTGTGATGGGCGTGTCTTACAGTCGGTCCTCAGAAACCGAAGCTAACTCGAATAAACAACTAAGTTAGCTTGACAGCTAGTTAGCAACTTCTGGTATGACTTCTTTTCATAATAAGAGATTAAATTAACTAAAATGAGCTGATTCATTTTTATCTAATGTTAAGCTGTTCAAGTTGGAAAGTGTGCTAAACATTTTACGGTCATTACGATTTATTGTTTTGTTCCATTTTCAGAGTGTTTGGATACATATTGTAACTGCAAGTTCGATGTTTGGTTAGCAACAGCTAGCTGGCTATGATAATCACCCTAACTTTCTGTGTTTTACAGTAGCTTTAGCTTAGCTAGTGATGCCTAGCGGATGAGATTAAGATTGGTGTTCAGCCTTTGCATTGTTTCTCTTTGTAGATATGGCGTCGTTAACGGCGACAGAACCAGCGATATGCCCGGCTGCAATACCGGCAGCAGAGTCCATAGTGCCAGCTTGTATGTTTGCACCCAGCCGGGGATGTGCCGACGATCCATGCAGCGAGGAGGGCTTTGAAGACGGGGAGGGTACAAACGGCGAGTCCCCGGATCATTTAGACTTAAGCAGCAAGGTGGGCCTCGCTGTATTTTGCACCAAGAAACGTTTATTTGTAAAATGTTTCATTCAAGCAGCGTCTTGTTTAGATTTGATAAACAGTGTTGTGATGTGATATTGCAAAACCCCTGCTGTACGTGTAGTTGCACGTCAGTTAATGCTATTGTGTTGCTATGCAAAACCCCACAAAGTGACACGTATGATGCATCCAGCTGGAGGATTTCCCATTAGGACTGTATAGCAGACGTTGCTGGAGCAGCCTGAGGCATCATTTTGAGATGACATAACACTGTCACTAAAAGTGACTTTTTTGCAAAGCACATATCCTTCAAATAAAAGCCTGTTGAAACTGTGGTTTTAAGACTTCCACATAAGACTTGTTTGACTCCATTTTGACCTTTCCAAGACATTCTCTGATGACATTTTACCCTGGGTTTGTCACTTTTCAGCTGATCCTAGTGAGTCCGACAGCCGAACAGTATGATTCATTACTACGACATCTGAGAGAGCGGATAGATGAGGGCTGCGGCGAGACAATCTATGTGGTTGGAATGGGCTCAGGTAAGGGTAACTTACTCTCAAGCAACTTGAAGATGAGGTCTTTTATTGATCCTACAAGTAGCCCACCATATGGCATATAAGTATGGTTGTTCTTTGTACCTTTAATAACCAATATTGAATGATTGTGTCATAAATCAAACCCTTCTAATCTGGAGGGTAGCAGCAGTCAGTGTAAATCAACACTGTAAATCCGGTTTTGAAGCAAATATAATTAAAATACCTGAAAATTTATCAAGTCCAATACTTAAGATACCGAGATAAATTAAATCTTTATCTATTCATCACATCTCTGAAACTAAAGAGAATGAGGAAATACAGCATGCATACAAAGACAGCATGAATACATTAACTCCATTACAATTAAGTATATAACAAAAACTAAGTAAATACTTAAAGAGAAAGGCCTATACAAACAACATTACTGAAATACAGTGGGAAAAAAGGTAGGAGAGGGAAAGAGGCTTTGTCATAAACTGTTTGCTGTGCTCACAACAGAACTTTGTTAGTCAAATAGGATTTGGCTCTGCAGTACAGGTAATCAGCTGTTTGTTTGCTTGCTTTTTTTCTTTTCATATAGACTTTTCAACTATCAAAATAACCCTCTATGAATCTTATGTTCTATTTTTAAGACTTGTTGTGATGCCTTTTTGGTAATCTGGGATGTGAAAACATGAAATTTTCACATGGTGAGAGTAGGTTAAAACGTCTTTCCTGGGAAGCCTTTATGCTGTAAGTGTACCGCAATGAACTGAATACTTTCAATTTTTGGTCGTAGTTATTTTTAAATATAATAATAAGAAGAGAAATGTGTATTCTCAAGTAGGGAAAAAAAAGGTTTCCACTGGTAATTTCATCAAACAGTGAAGTTTGTTGTCGCAGCACAACTCCTCCTCTGTTCTCAGCTCTAATCAGACATTTACTGATGCTGCTCTGGCCATTAGGGTTTCACTTTGATGTATCGTAGCTGCGTTTCTGCCATGAAAAAAAAAATATCAAGATGAGTGCCAGAAATACAATTAAATTAGAAGCAGTGTTGATTTAATTCATTACGAAAAAAAGTGACACTATATTAATTAACCGCTTCTTCTAAATGAAGAGAATAAGATTGTATTTAAATGAGTAGTACTTAACAGAAGCTGTAAGTACTTTTCATTTATGAAAGAATTAATATAGCAATGAAATAGAAGCAAGATTAATCTGTTGATGTTATCTTGGACATAAAAAGACCAGACAAAAATTCAAAAGTGGTGCAGTCGATTGAACATAACCACTTTTTTTCTGTTTTCTAGGCGTTTATGTTCAGAGACTATGTAGACTAAGATAAATGTGACTAAATATGATTTTAATTCACATGGACCTTTGACATCAGCTACTTGCTGGACAATTCTATTGAAAAGTTGAAGAATCTGAGAAATGAATGAGAAAACTTAACCTTTTTGAAGAAGTTTTGTTGGTTTTAGACTCAGTGTCATCAGTGTCAGTCTTGAGAAATGTTATGTTAAGTGATACCTGTAACATAGAGCCAACAATAGTTAAGAAAGTACTCCTTTTTTCATCTTATGTGTGTTAGGAGCATGTCCCATAGATGGCACCAAACACTTAACATTTCACTAGTGAGGTTTTGTGAATGAAACCTCAGACTGACAAAATTTACTAACATTGGTGTTTAATTTTCTGCTTATAGCTTAACCTCAGAGACGTGGATAATTTTGGCTGCTCAAAAAAATTCAGATAATTAAAGATATTGTTTTAAATCTCTGTAATTGTTTTGTCATATGTAGGGAAAGGCCAGGTCACGAGTGTGTAGTAGCAGAGCCATCACTCCTGTCAGTTGTGGCCCAGTGTGTCCTCCCAGGCAGCTGACCCCATTTGTCTGCTCTTTAGTTTTCATTCTGAAACCCTTCGCCCCACATGCAAAAAACGGCAGCTTTTGTTGGCAGTGAGAGCTATTTTTTGCCTGTTACAGCAACATGTGTGACCCATGTGCCCTTTTGGGGGGTCACAGTGCATGTATGAAAGGGTGTCATTTTTCCCCGCTCAGCACAAGGACTGTCACTAGTGCATGTCTGTCTGACCGGCTGGAAAAGCAGCTTCCGTTTCTCAGTCTAGTACGACCGGACTTTGTGGACAGTTAGTGGTAGCATGTTTCTTGTAAAGGATCAGTTACTGCTGAGTTCAACAAGTTGCTCAGTATGTCATAATGGTAGTTGGTTTATGTAAGAGAGAACAGTTCAAGGTAGCAATGAAAGTAGTTTTTGTGGTGCAGAAAGTTCAAGCATTCTACTGACATGTCCCTCTGTGTAGGATCACAGTTTATGAAAATAAAAGGAAATACTTTTGTATATATATATATGTGTGTGTGTGTGTGTGTGTGTGTGTGTATGTATACATAAACAAAAGAAAAAATGTTTGAGAGTCCATCCAGGCCACAACTAGTTAAGTGCTGCCAATAGCGCAGACTAGTGGATATTGTAAATTGTTGACTAGTTGGAGAAACCCCCCAGTTTGTGCTTCGTTATAATGAGAGATCAGCAGTGTGCTACAGTCATAAAGTAACCTGTAGACATAAATTTATTTTACTGAAAATACAGATGTTATGATGTATTCGTGGGCTTTGAAAATGTACATTTTATTAAAAATATGCATCTCTATGTAGGAACCAATGCTTAGGCTGCTGCTCTAAATTGTGACTGTCAGTTAATGTTTATGATCAGGTCATTTTGGCTGGCATTGTGGTCACAGTAGTTGAGGTTTTCTCATGTCGGCACTACACCCAGTTAAGCTTCACCTTTGATGTCTTCCACTGTGGTATTTGTCCTCCTGGTCGCCACCCTGTCATATAACAAGTTGCTGACGTTGCCAGGGCGAGGCCTTACATTAGCCCTGACATTCTCCAGGCGTGCCTGGGAAGTTTTGCAAAATGTTTACAAAGGCACACACGTCTACATATGATAAACACCAGGTGCTGGACAGAAGTACGTGTTGAAAACGGATAAATAGAGTGAGTGCTCTTGATAGTGTCCCTATAAACATAATTTATAGATCAACATTTGCATTTGCATATGCTTGGTTCTTATATAACTGCTCTGTAGGGCGCTCTTCACAACAACAAAAGCAAAACATTAGGCATATTTTTTGATATTACATTACCCATTCTCTTGCCTTCATCAGGAAAACTCTCTTTTATTCCTCCCTTGGTCCCTTTTTCACCTCTCTTCTTTAACTTCCCCCTTTCTATCCTTTGTTTAGATGGGGGGGACTATGGTTTGGACGAGAAGGACATGGAGGCGTCGGTAGCCACAGTGCGGTCGCTGTGTGAACAGATTGAGGCTGATCTGATCTGGCTGAGGGACAGGACAGACACTGGTGGAAAGATTAAGGACTACCTCATCCGCCGGCGTGTGGGCGAGCAGGATTTTCTGGAAGTCAGGTAAATTTAAAAAGGTTCCAGCAGCGGAAATTAAATGTTCTGTGTGGCCATTTAGTGCTGCTGGCACTGTTTTTTCTATATTGATAGTTCTTTTAGATATAAGTGTATTAAGTTCTCTGGGTTTGTTTTTGTTGATGTGGAGCTAGATTTTGAGAGATGATAGTCATAGAAATGTATTTTGTGCTGAGGATACGTGTATTAATGTATGTTAATTTGCTGTACTTCCCTGTTGAGCTAAACAAAAAAAAAACAGGAACAGGAGCTGACAGAGTCATTAGTAAAACAGAAAAACAGACAGTAAACAAGCTACAGGCTTAGTCAAGCATAACAAAGTATTTTTTTTTTGACGAGGAGTTGTAATTCTCCCTCTTCTGTCCTCTCATCTGTTCATTTTGCCCCTCTTGTCTTCAGAGTGGCGGTGGTGGGGAACGTGGATGCTGGAAAGAGCACTCTCCTCGGGGTTTTGACCCACGGTGAGCTGGACAATGGCAGAGGCTTTGCTCGCCAGAAGCTCTTCAGACACAAACATGAAATGGAGAGCGGCAGGACCAGCAGCGTGGGCAATGATATCCTGGGTTTTGATCAGGAGGGGCAGGTGAGCTTCTGCTGATACTCAGCACTTAATATATGAGCAACTGATGGGAAAAGGGGAGTGCAAACTGTGTTTAAAAGACCTAGCGACTATCTTAGGTTTTGCAGGGTTTTTTTTTGAAAGAACCTCAAAATAAAACCTTACATCAAGAAGAGTGCTTGGAGACACACAATGTTTGACAGTATATTTAATGAATTACTGCCTAAAAAGCTTATTTAAATACTTCAAAATGTTGTGTAAAAGGTGATGCTGTAGCAAAAAGGTGTGTTTTTAAATTGCACAGTTTTATGGAACCAAAACATGCCAGTACAGCTTCCAACATTGTTTACAAGTGTACTGTATAAAGAGAAGAAGGAACTTTCTTTGTGATGACAGTGCAGGTTCAGGATGCATTTTCTCGCTGTTATGTCTTGTCAGTGTAATAACAAATTTTGGTTCTATTCAAATACTCTGTCAAGTTATTTTAATGTGATCCTGCTCCCTCAGGTGGTGAACAAGCCAGACAGCCACGGTGGCGGCCTTGACTGGACCAAGATCTGTGAGAAATCCTCAAAGGTCATCACCTTCATCGACCTGGCTGGCCACGAGAAGTACCTCAAGACCACTGTCTTCGGCATGACGGGACACCTGCCTGACTTCTGCATGCTCATGGTGAGGGAGGGGGTGGCATTGAGAAACTGCGTGTATTCGCTCTTGCCTTGTGGCCTCATCAGTTCCCTCCTCTGTATCTCTGATCCCCGTTGTCTCTCATACAGGTTGGCAGTAACGCTGGCATCGTTGGCATGACCAAAGAGCATCTAGGTCTGGCACTGGCCCTCAATGTGCCAGTGTTTGTAGTGGTTACTAAGATAGACATGTGTCCAGCCAACATCCTGCAAGGTAAACAGACATTATGGTTTAATTTTCATGTAACTCACAGACCTGATAGTATTAGATCCCTAAAAGAAGCTGTGTGTGTGCAGAGTTGTATATCTTTTAGGAAATAACATCTCATATCCATTCACCATCTGACAAAATAAGAAAAGCACTTGCTAAAGTACTCATTTGTTCAAACTGCAAATGCAGTGAGAAGTCATTGAAAATTATGTGTTTCATGGTGAATCCAGTGCAATTTACACTTTCACAGTAATAATGACACCAATACAACAAATCCTTGTAAAGTGTGTTCATAGTAAACCTTTCCTCCTAGAAGATGAAAGAAGAGGGGGTTTTTTTTGGCATTACTCATGTCATGTCTGTTGGGTTGATTTTTTCTTTGTGTGTGTGTATTTTCAGAGACGCTAAAATTATTACAGAGGTTACTAAAGTCGCCAGGCTGCAGGAAAATCCCTGTATTGGTCCAGAACAAGGATGACGTCATCGTCACAGCCTCCAACTTCAGCTCTGAGAGGTAAAGGCAAAGAGGATGAGGGAGGGCAGAGCAATGCAGATATGGAAAGGAGCTTAAACAGACGAGGGAATACAAAAGGCAAATAACATTTTCAAAGAAGTTGTTATTATTAATTCTTTAATTTAACAGGTAATCTATATAAGACCATCTTTTCTAAGGGTTGTGCACAATAATAATAAGAGATGGACAGGCCAAAAAATTCACAACCACAAGATTCATTAATTTATTTGTGATAAGAAGTGAATTGAAAATAATTAGGTTAAGTCTTTTGAATCATCAAGTGAAAGAAGAGACTTGGGTTGAAAGTTTCATGCAGCTTGTTTCATTTGTTAAGAGTATTTGGAGACAAGTTCCTCCAAACTCAGTGTCATCATGTGATGCAGCTAAAAGCGTCCTGACAGATCACACTCAAGTGACACACTGGCCTGCATTAAAAAGGCTTTTTTCCTATATTTGTTGCCTTCTGTTTTCATTGACAGTATGGCTGGAACATAGCATTTTTGGGGGTAAATTGAGTACTAAGACAAGCCGTCAATGAAAGAATTCAGTATTTCAGACATTGCAGGACTTTTTAAATGCGTAAAAAAAAGAGAGGTGCATTCCTAGTACTCTGTTGCATCTTTAGTTTAGTCAAAACATCTATTGAGTTTGTGCATATTTTGTACTTGTTTCACAATCTGCCATCCCAACCTCAGGGAGTATAATAGACAGTTAGACTGAACAACAGGAACCCTGAGGACTGCAGAGCTTTAAAGTCTTAATCCAGGACACTTAAGCAAGCAGAGCAGATGCTCGTTGACACTCGGGGCTCAAGTCAAGTGTTGTAAATTCTGCCTTTTACAGTGTTTTTGTCTTGTAATTACTGTCTAACAGTACTCTCCTCTGACTTCCTCCCTCTCTGCAGGATGTGTCCAATTTTTCAAATCTCAAATGTGACCGGGGAGAACATGGACCTGCTCAAGATGTTCCTCAACCTCCTCTCTTCTAGGACCAACTTCAGCAACGATGAGCCTGCTGAGTTCCAAATAGATGATACATACTCAGTACCGGTAAGAAATAAAACACAGAAGTGTGGAGTCATAGATGTTAAATTTATTTTATTTTATTTAATTTTTTTTTAGCTCAGAAACGATTGTTATATGGTCCCTCTTTGTTTAATTTTTTGAAAACCATGGAAGTGGAGTGGACCAAACAGAACGTTAGACAGCGGTCTAAATGTTAAAGTCCCACCCTGAAGGGAGACAGCAGCAGATTGAGAGTCTCTGCTGTTTCAGGTTACCACAGACACAAAAGTCAATGTGTCTCTCGGCAGCGATATGTCCTGTGAAAATATGAAAACACTGAACTGAATCTGTGCTTTCACTGTTAAAAACCCTGCATGTAAATGTGAGCGCAGAGATTTCACCGTTTCGAACAGCACAGCAGAATATTAAAAACAAGCAGCTCTGTTCGGTCCCACAACACATTTCACAGTATTAACAGCTTAAAGGTTTTTTTTTTTTTCTTTTCGAACGCCGCTTGGTTGAAAGCGGTGGCAGTTGACACAGTGTTAAAAACGCTTCCTACTTCATTCTGAATATAAGGAGAGCGTGGGCGCTGTGTGAAAATTCACGATAAGGTGTGAAGCTTTATAGCTCTAACTGCTTACATTTACACTCCCAAGTAGAAAAATCCTCAACGTACAGTCAGAGTTATTACACACTCGAGGCTTCGCTTTGATGGAGGGCAGAGAAACAGAAAGTCCCCATTGTTGACCGTCTGTTTGCAGGGCGTGGGCACAGTAGTTTCTGGGACTACGTTACGTGGAATGATTCGACTCAACGACACGCTGCTCTTAGGCCCGGATCCACTGGGCACCTTCATCCCCATCGCTGTGAAATCCATCCACCGCAAGAGGATGCCTGTCAGAGAGGTTCGCGGGGGCCAGACGGCGTCCTTTGCCCTCAAAAAGGTTTGTTGGAGATCAGTTTGGCTGAATCAGTGCATTGAAATGCTTCGTACCTGTTGCAAAAACAGCACATAGACAACCTGAACAATTTTTTTTTTATATAATCCTCAAAAAAAAAGGATATTATTCTGAAACTTCAGGATGTGATAGTCATAAGAATTAGTTTCCCTCCTTCATAATCAGTTTTATAATGCATGCAAATCCCAACGTGTGGATGAAGGTAATGTTCCGTGTCTAATACTGGTCTGGCCTCATCACCTTCCCTTACTTCATTTTTCACTTCGGTTTTATTTTATTTATTTATTTACCAGTTTTCTCCATTTTTCAGATCAAACGTTCTTCTATAAGGAAAGGCATGGTGATGGTCTCTCCAAAGTTGATGCCACAGGCCACCTGGGAGTTTGAGGCTGAGATTTTAGTGCTGCACCACCCGACCACGATATCCCCCAGATACCAGGCCATGGGTTAGTGGCAGCACAGTCAGATCAATTTAGCGCTGATAAGAACCACTTTATGGAGCTTCTATACATCTTTGGGTTAAATAGTGTGATTTGCAGCACACTTAGGATGCAAATATCAACCTGAAACATTCCTACCAAAAGTAACTAGAGTACTCTTTGTGTCTCTCTGTCACACCAGTCCACTGTGGCAGCATCAGGCAGACAGCCACCATCTTGACTATGAACAAAGACTGCCTCCGGACAGGCGACAAGGCCACAGTCCACTTCCGTTTCATTAAGACCCCTGAGTACCTGCACTGTGACCAGAAGCTGGTGTTCAGGGAGGGACGCACCAAAGCTGTGGGCACCATCACAAAGGTACTGTATTTCAGCATAGATATGAGATATTTCAGCTCTATAAGGGATCATCTGAGTTTTAATATTAACAATACTGACCGATGCAGGTCATCTGACAAGAAAAATGCTCTTTTTTCAGCTTCTCCAAGCAGTGAACACCCAGGCAGCTAAGGCCCAGCAGGCCAAAATGCAACCCAGTAAGAAGGCTTCAAAAGACGGCACAGCAGCCAGTGAGGAGGCTGGTTCAACAGCGCGGCCGCCGAGTCCCAACACGGCACAGCTACCAGTGAGTACATCCAAGCTCAGTGAGCCTCTGTAGTATGTATGATGTTTTAAAGGTGCAGTTTGCAGAATTTAGTGGCCTCTTGTGGTGAAGTCGCAGATTTGACCCCCACTGAAAACCTCCACTCAGCCGTTTCCCACTGACTGCGAAGGGGAACCCATGTTTGCTGCAAAACTCACAAAACAAGATGAAGGCCCTTTTTTAGAGTCAGTGTTTGGTTTGTCCCGTCTGGGCTGCTGTAGAAACATTGTTTTGTAACCTGACAGACTCTGTGAAACAGCATTCGCTCCCACTGCAGATAGAAAAGCCTAGTTTAAGGTAATTAAATCACAAGGATTCTTGTTTTCTGGTGATTATCCACCAATGAAAACGTACTTATGAATATACAATGTCTGTCATACTCTACAGATAGATACCAATAAATCATACAAACGTGGTGCTTGTGATATTTTTTTATGTAACCAGGATTGCAATTAAAAGCCTGTGATGTTCTTTGTTAAATTTAGAAGTAGAGTTGGTCTTAAAGCTCATTCAACTAAAATGGATTCATTTTCATCAATCCAGAACTTTTCATTTATCTGATCATTTGGTTTACCTTTTTTTTAAACTGACAACAACATAACATAATGCAGGACAAATTAATCCTTGATTAAGAAAACTATCAATTGATTCTTGAAAAACGAGATAAAGAAAAATAATGCCCAGTCATAGGCGGGTTATCTTTGCTTAACTTACCATATGTTAACATATTAAAAAAGGAAGGGCAAATTATATTTAAAACAGTCTTGTAACGACACTCCAACTTGGATTTTTGCTTTTGTGTTTAAAGCAGAATGTTCCAGCTGCTCCTTGTCCTTTTCTTCCTGTTTCTGACACTTTAAATTTGCCAGTTAATCCACTCAGTTGTCTGTCCCCTCTCTTACCTTTCACGTCTCATCCCTTAATCATATGAAATTTCTTTCCTCCTTTATATTATTATCTTCCCCTCAAATCTCCATTTAAAGGCCGTCTTGCCTGGTCTCACCTCCCTCTGTTATCACACCACATTCTTCCTTCATCATCCTTCTCCTTTTACTCTCCTCCTCATCCCCGTCTTTCAGCTTCTTCTGGCCTTCATGCTCCTTCCCTTCAATTTTAACGCTCTTGCTCTTCTGCTTCTGTCCATCTTGATTTCCCCTCTCTTCCTCCCTGTCTCCCTGTCTCGGCATGCTGCGTTAGACAGTGGCAGATGAGGAGACTCTGTGTGCAGATGGCAACAAAGAGAACAAGGTAAAGAAGTTTCTGCAGACTGTGCGCGTCGTGATGAGGCCCTTGTCTTCGTAAACTTGGATGTTGTTTTGTTGTTGTTTGTTCCTCACTCTCTAAACTTTACGAGCTGATGTTTTCTAAGCATGCAAACTCTTTTTTTCACTGAGTTCACTTTGTATATTCATTACAGTTTCACAAAGTCACAACTGGAAAGTTCTCCAGTACACCTGCAGTGTTTTACTGCTGCCCAGTGAGCAGCTTAACCTTCGACTATTACATACTTAACTGCTCAAAAAGTTACCGACCTGGTGATTTTCCCATTTAGAAATAGTTCCTGTACTTAATTTAGAAGAAGAAAAATATACATATAGTTCATGCGGTGTTTTTTTTTCCCCTTCTCCCTGATTGTGCATATTTCTGACAGTATTTTAATGTGAAGTCTTTTTTTTTTTTTTTACTAATTTAGGTTTCCCCATAGGCATGGAACTTAATTATTAAAATTTAACCTGTGTTTTTGCATAGTACTAAAAAAAATTATTTAAAATGTTTGAAGTTCTGCTCTTAGTTTGATTTTTTTTTTAAATTCTTTATTTATTTATTTCATTTTTTCAGATGAAATATGTAAAACGACTTGTGTAACTGAAGGGTTTTCTGCAGAGTTATAGTGGAGGTGAACCACCACTCCTGCCTCTTTCAGATGAGATTATTAGTCTGTCATTACATCAACATTATCTTTTAGAGAATGCAGCAGAGGTTAACCATCACATCACAGAAAGCTGTAATTTTAATGAAAAAAGGAAATTGTATGGGACTTTTTCACCTCCATTTAACATTTCTGAGGGAAAACTCTGAATTTATTTTGACTTAACTGCTTAATTTTATTCCTTTCTCTAGGAAAAAAAATACCCTCTTAACCCTTTCAAGTGTAAAGCACAAGAGAGAAATGCATTCCTATTTCTAAGAAATGCATTTTAACATCTGAACCGCCGTGGACCAACAGGTTTAGCTGCTGTTTGCAGACGTCTCACTGTGGTCTTCCTGTCTGTCTGCAGCTCAAGTCTGGAGGTGGAGGACGGAGGAGAGGCGGTCAGAGGCATCGAGGGAAAGGCCTGAATGCTGCAACAATGTCCACAGCTGTGCCTGCAGGAGCAGCGGGCACAGCCTAAAAAAAACACCAGCTTTCTTTTCTCCTCAGCTCTCCTCATCTCAGCTCCAGGGAGGGAAAGTGACTGCATCGCCCTCTGGTGGTGGTGCACAAAGGCTCACTGCACGCCTCTTTAATAAAAAAAAAACAAAACAATAATTTGGCAACTTTAAATCAAAACAGAGTGAACTGGTGTAATTATTTGTGGGTTGCTGAAGATGGTAATGAGTTTTTAATTTAGTTTGCAATTTGTAAATGACATTATGTAATCTTTTCGATTTTAATATGAGTTTTTTGGGGGGGTGTTAATCTTGTTTGTAGTTTATTAGAATATCTTTGACAGCATTAACTGTGCTTTCCCAGCCAGTAGAGGTGTGAGTTACTTTCCCTGCCCTCCACATCCTGTCTGTTTGTTCGTTTCTGTTGCTTATCTTTTTTTTTTTTTCCTTATTCTACATCCTCTATTCACAGTCAACCAACTTTCATTATAACAACATTTTCTTGATAACATCAAGGTTGGAGTCCACTTACTAACAGTCACATTAGTCATTTGAGGAAGTAGACTGTGTTCTGTAGTAGAAAAACAGTATTGTTCTTCTACAAAGCTCATCATCATCATCATCAAAACTGAATTTACATTAGGAATTGATTTTGAACTGAAAGGGAATTGATGCCAAGTTTGTATGTATTTATGTTCTGTGACAAGCAGAACTGAAAGCAAAGTGTACTGTCAGTTTACCCGACCGTTTTTGTGAATGGTAGTGAAAATTGTCCCTCAAAAATCACTTTCTGAAAATTTGCCTTATTGGTCTGTAACAGTAAAAAAAAAAAAATTCTCTCTTAGACTTATGGCCGCTAAACTGCTGTGTTCATGTATCATCTACTCATAGATGAAGGGAAGAAAAATCTATCATTAGATCTCATATTAGACTTAAATTTGATCCTGTTATGGAAAGGCCATTTTCTCATTATCCTTTTTTTTTTTTTTTTTGAGTAATCGTGCAGTTTAATTAGATCTGGTTCATGCTGGGAAGAGCAAAGAGATCTGACATACCCTCTCTTTTTTTCCCCTCAAAGCAATGTCAAGTGTCAAACTATCTCATCATGTTTTAACCCGACAAAAGTCTTTGTGAAGTTACCTGATTAGTCTGCTGTGAAATCTTTTGAACTAAGCAGGCGTTAGCTCAACTTTCCTTTTTTTTTGGATGCAGTTTGACCACCAAATATCCACAACATACCTCTCATCTTTCACATTTTTCACCCCTGCAATGTAAAAACTAATGCAGTGTTTCATACCTTAAATGTCAAAAGCCAAGTAAGAACATAACTTCCTCAAGTTACAGCAAAATACCTTAAAGTGAGTGCACATCATGTTTTCTGTACTCCAAAACAATCACAATGTGGTGGCAAAAAAAGTCAAGTGTGTCAGACACAAGAAGTCCATTTCTAGCACATGACCAGAGATAAAGTTTTTTTTTTTTTTTTTTTTGTAATAACAATTTATCAATCTACGGATCTTTCTCTATGAATCAGTTTTGGATCTACAGTTGCAAATCAGTAAACTGTGAGTTGTTTTTTAAAGGTTCTCATCACACCAGCAGAAAGTGTACGACAACGAAGCAAGTCGACTTAGACGTGTTTAATAAGCTAAGAAACCACTGATCACGTCCAATTCAATTAAAATTCAAATCACGTTGTTACATTTTGTGACAGTTTACTCCCAGTTTTGAAATTTCTCTGAAAGTTGAGTTCATTTTTAGGGAAACAATGAAACAGTTTATGGCCTGTTGTTTTTCAACAAATGTTTTTCAAATCAGATGTTTCGAGTATTTTTCCTTTTCAGGATTCCCTCTTTCATACACGATATTTTATAATGCTGGTCAGCCTGGTGTAAGAGGCTTTTGAGCCGCTAATTTTTTTATTTTGCGAAGATCACAGACGTTCTTAAATCTGTCTTTTTAAAAAGAAAAACTTACAAGTTGTTTTTAAGGGACACATTTTATGTGTTTGTAAGAACAAAAATACTAAGTTGTGCTGAAGAACTGAGGGTTAAAAAAAATGCCATTTAAATTAATTGCTGCCAGTTTGTGTTGTAAATTCTTTTAAATAAAGATGTTATTAAAAACTGACATGAATAATACTATACTGTTACTGATATAAGCTACTGTGAAGCTTACAGAGACTGTTAGGAAAAAACTTATGTATTTTCCAGATTTTATAACTGATTTTGAAGTCTATGTGCATCGTTACGCAACAGCATTCTCCATTAGCTTGCAAATGTAGTTTGACTGCTTCATGATTTTTCTGGTTTACATCATCAAAGTCAGACTTCAGAGTAAACCCGAAACCAATTTTTTAACATGTTTTTGTGTCAAATACATGCGTAGAATTCAAAGATAATGATACTGGCAGGAAGGAGTTAAGTTTTCTTTTACACGTACCACCGTATGACTCTGTTTGCTCTCATCAACCTTCTTAACAGCCACAGCAGGCAGCTATTTTTCCCAACAAAGCTCCTCTAAACTCACTGAACTCCAGCTGCTCTGCACTAAAATGTGGATAAAAAAAAGCAGCTAGATAGATAAAAAGCTCTTTGTCATGTGCTGGTGGTCCATGCTTTCTTTTTTTAATCTAAATGTATCTATGTATGTTGTCTTAATACATACATTTAGATTACTAAGCATTTTTCTTTGATACATGTCACTTATAATAATGAGGAATATATTATTCATGGCTTCTGCCCAGATAGACACTCCCTCTTCCCCCTACATCTGGATGTTTTAAGAATCACTGTTCTCTTAGTTCAAACTACGTGGACCTGGGAAAGCAAATCAAAGGCTATTTCACACTCAAGTCACTGATGTTAAAGTGCAAGTCAAGATTTAAGTCTGCATAAACTTTACAGGCCTTAAGACATAAAATTTGTAACTCAAACTGGACCAGAGTCCAAGTCATGTGACTCACGTGACACTCACAACACTGCCAAATGTATATCAACAGACTCTTGGACTTAAACAATAAAAAAAATTGGATTTATCCATCATAGTTGACAGATTTATCTTTAAGTAATCTGCTTTGCCTGACATATGGCACCATATTGGTTGACAGTCGAGCAGATTGTCACAAACAGAGAGTTGTGGAGTGAGATTTATAATTACTTTTTTAAAACAACAGTCACAAAGAAAAACTTTTTTTATGCCTTTGGGACACTCTGCATGGCAGCCCACTGTAGACGCAAAGGGCTTTCAATCAAATTTGTTCAGTAGTTAAGAAAGACTCAGCCTTCCAGTCATAATTGTTTTCAAACACCCAAGGCCTTAATATGGTAGTCTGTAACAACTGATTGCTTTGGTAGCATTTCAATCAAAGTCTCCCTCTGTGAACCTGTCAACTCATTTTCACAGGTGGCGCTCGCCCAGATGGTATGCAAATGGAAATAAGAACGGTCTTTCGTGCAGAGCATGAGATCAAAAGAATGACTCGATGAATGTACGTTCAAGGTTGCTTTCTCACAGTTTATGAAAGTATTAAAAACGGGCCCTCGCACCGCATCCTTCTGTTTAATCCTATTTTTCCTTTATGCATTTCATGACTGCTTCTCGAAACTCGTCTCCCGTGATTGAATCACACCGGTAACAGTTACTCACCGTGTCTCCATCTGCATTTACTGTCCTGCACAACATGCAGTGTCGTGGCCTCATCAGCGTGTCTGCAGGACCGAGTGGGCCTGCTGTGAAGAGATGCATGATATGACATAACTTAAATATTCATTATTTCCTTGCTGGAGATCGTGAAATGAGAAAAAAAAATGCACTCAGTGTGGTGTAAAGTTTAGGCTGAGCAGTCAGCAGCTTATATGTTTAGTTGTAATCTGCTTCAGTGAAGCTCTTAGGAAAGTATTCAAAGGTAAAGTATTAAATGATAAAAAAGAAGGTGTAGTGAGTCAATAATATGATAACAAAATATCTATTTCAGAGAAAATATGTGGGAAAAAGGTCTTAATAAAATTTGAAAGTCATCAAAACACTTCAAACAATATTTTGAATACAATATTTCACCCACAGGTATTTAATAGTTCAATCTTAAGGTCCTTTGACCTCTAAATTACATATTTTGTGCTCACTAAGAGGCATTTTGTGCTTTAAAATGGAAATGACAAGATGTCATCCAAAGCCACCACTCAGATTAAAGTTTTTTTTAAGAAATACCTTTGCAAATTGTGCGCCTTCTTGCCCCAACATCAGACTCGCTTATGTGTGTGAATGAGGATTTGACTACTGTGGTTTTTTGAGTGTTGCTGCACTCTGTTTATCCTCCTCAACAAGTCAATATACTGTACTATTGTACAGATGTTAGCTGTAAGTCAG
>JAPZDV010000020.1:11742507-11761040 GCA_029814665.1 Acanthurus lineatus | reverse complement strand
ATGATAAAAAAGAAGGTGTAGTGAGTCAATAATATGATAACAAAATATATATTTCAGAGAAAATATGTGGGAAAAAGGTCTTAACAAAATTTGAAAGCCATCAAAACACTTCAAACAATATTTTAAATACAATATTTCACCCACAGGTATTTAATAGTTCAATCTTGAGGTCCTTTGACCTCTAAATTACATATTTTGTGTTCACTAAGAGGCATTTTGTGCTTTAAAATGGAAATGATAAGATGTCATCCAAAGCCACCACTCAGATTAAAGTTTTTTTTTTAAGAAATACCTTTGCAAATTGTGCGCCTTCTTGCCACAACAGACTCGCTTATGTGTGTGAGTGAGGATTTGACGACTGTGGTTGTTTGAGTGTTGCTGCACTCTGTTTATCCTCCTCAACCAGTCAATATACTGTACTATTGTACAGATGTTAGCTGTAAGTCAGCAAGCGGCAAACACTGTCCATGTCCGTGATGCCGACAGACTCAGACTTCCTGTTATATCTGCCCACGGTCTCCCCTTCCCCATCGTTTTCTCTGTTTAATGCAGCAGGGTCATAAAGCCCTGGATCATGCTCATCTTTTGCTTATATTGAAACATTTTCAACTTGTGTTTCTCGTTCATTCATGCAGCCCCAGGGCTAATTTGTGTCTAATGGTGCTTTTCCATTTACTTTGAACGTAATTGCGCTGCCTCTAAAATTTGCTTTGAGTTCTGTCTGAACACACACTCACACCTGTCCGTTAAATATTAAGCTACAGCCAAGAAATGGTTCGTTTAGCTTAATATAGGCACTGAAAGCATGGTGAAAGAGCTATCATGTCTCATTTACTTTATCTGTACAAAACACAAAGTGCAGAAACAACAAGCCATGTGGTTTTCAGGGTATATTTGCTGGACTAATGAATTCCTTGCATCTGCTCTGGTACTTGGCAACCTTTCTATGACAACAAGAATCCTGCTCGTGATGGATAATTTCTTCAATTAAATGCAGATAATGTAGTTCTTCCAAGGTAAATGCTTACCGGCTTTGCCTGCCAGGTTCAAAATTTCCTTTTTGGCCGTAACAATTTTTAGTTTTTCTAGCTCTCTGCTTCTTAAACTATATGAGACACGTTTGTTTTGGGCTTTTTTTGTCCTGAAATTTTGCAGCACTTAATCAACAGGCCTTTGGTTGAATGTCTTGATTTAAGGTCATAATTGACACTTACAGTATATGTTAATTATTTCCTCATATTTATGTTTTCAGAAACACTTGAATACACTTTTAAAGTTGCGTCTTAATTTATGCACATTTCAACAAGTGCAGGAGAGTCTTTTATTGGAACGGTGCTGTTCAGCAGCACATCTTTCAATTGTATAATTTGCCCCTCACCTGGTCGCCTTTTGCTGACTCAGCCTCATTTTGTGTGTGTGTGTGTGTGTGTTCTGTGTGAAGTTATAGGCCCAGATGAACCTGTCCATTCTCATCCACACACCATATCCTAGCTCAATAATGGATTTCTGCCCACTGTTTGGGCCAAGCCATTGATTGTTTATCTCTGACTTCAACATGGCGGGAGGCTGAATGCTTCTTGGTGCACGACAGCAGAGGAAAGTTCACACTATTCATGATAAAAGCCAATTTGTTAGTGGACAATTAATGCTGCAGAGAGAAAGTGTGGATAAATAGTGATTTTTTTTTCTTTTGTGATCTACTTGTTTTTTAAGAAGTAGCCAACTTTCCAGCCACAGCAGAGAAACTCTGCAGACTGCACCTTTTCATCACAAGTATCTGATATAAGTTTGCAGAAACATATTATATAATATTTGACCCTTTTTCTCTGAAATTGAACAAATAGATTTACAAAAATGTTAATAGTGCATTTAAATACCATTGGCAGAAAAAGGAGCTTGTCTTTTTAAAGTGTGTGTAAAAAAACATGTAAGTCATCTTGATGAAGGTCTGTGTCCCAACAAAACTGTTTTATTTCTTAGCTAAGCTTTATCCACACAAATGAAGACTTTTTAATTACTTCTCTTGAAGAGAGCCTCAGTTAATGTCTTTTTTTTGGCTGAAATGAATACTGATTTACTACTGTTATCTTTGTGACAGTAGATACCAGCACACTCATCATCATCATCATCATCATCATCATCAATAAAGGAGCAGCTGGAAATATAAATGAGATTTTTCTGTATGAACTCCAGTGGCTGCTGACATCCAACAAAAAAATGTCATCTGTGTGTGTTGATAATAATCACCTGTTTGAAGCAGAATCCGTTTTAGCATTTCTTTGTTTTGCAAAAACAGAGTTTAAGATATCTTTGTGTTTCAGCTGCAGGGGCTTAGTGTTTTATCAGATAAAACTTTGTTGCAATATTAAAAAACAAACAAAAAAAAAGACAAATAATGATTTTCTGAACATTTTCTTCAGTTGTGAAAGGAATCGCATTGCACTTGTGTGAAAGGTTTAAAATCCAACAACCACTGGAGCAAATAGATAATCATATTTAATTTTTTAAACAGTGCTGCCAAATACAGGCGTTGAAATAATAAAGATATTAAACATTAACAAAGATAAGGAGGAATGACAGATGCAGTTAATAGTTAATAACGGGAACTCTATTATACTTCATCACTGAATAAGAAGAGAAAGCAGAAGTGACACTTCTGTATCTGATTTACTTACTAATAAATGCCAGTAATTGAGGGAAGTGAATGGGAATTAAAGCCCATTAAACTGCTCTTTGTGCAAGTGTAAAATAACTTTTAATGTTATTGCGACACAAAGCACAATCCGAAAAAGTGAGACCATCTATTTTAATTGTCATGACAGTGTGTGTGTTTTTGTGCTCAACTGGATCCAATCAGTTATAAACTAACGACCACAGTCTAATGCAAGCCTGAATATTCATACAAAGACTTATTTCAATGAGTTTTGAGTTCAAAATGATCACGTTCCACATTTTAAACCAGAACTGCTCATTTTAGCATGAATGTTTTGCAAAAAATTAAGTGTAAAATGTTTTTTTATTCTGAAGTGTTTGCTCGAAATTACCAGTGGCAGCTTAAGTTTCACGATTACAGAAACATTTACTGTTTTGAAAAAAAGCCTTAAAATTCAAGGTGTGTGAAACGTGTATGTCTTCCAAATAAAAATGTTTTTGCCCACATTTGCCCAAAGTAGGGGCTATTTTTGCCTCAGGTTGAAGCCGGTTTGTGAAGCCTGCATCTGCTGCTCATTAACAGAGCTGCATTATGAGGCACTCTGAAGCTGTAATGAGAACTGGCAATCCCTCAGTTCTCTGCAGATGTATGAAGTAAATGTTTTTGTGAAAATGTCTCATTAGCTAATTACAACTGTAAACTGCTCCTCAGTAATGATTTTCCTTTATTAAGTGGGTATCGAGTCTTACAGAGCGACTGGTGTCTCATCATATCAGACTAAGCAGTTGGCCATGTCGCTGTCTGTTGCCTCAAAAGATCCGTCCTAATTTGAAACCTCCATATTTTGATGATTATTTTGGACAAAACTGCCACTTTTTTAAAGCCCACAGAAGATATTGGACGCCACATATTACACCTTCCTCTCTGTTCTCAACCCATTTGTATTTAAACCCATGGTGGGGACACATTTGTCACCTTTTGTGCATGTTAAAAAGTTATGACCTGCAGGTTTTGATACAGAAATATTGTAATATTATGCTGCAGAAGACAAAAGGGTGGTTTAATTTTCACTGCATTTAGCAACATGACCTCTGATGTCACCCCCCTGGCTTATGTTCATTGTTAAATTCAGAGGACGGTCTCGTCCCAAAAGCGTCTGTGTTCATCCAATATTCATACTGAGTTATTCTCTTCATTCTCAGTGAGCTCAAAACTCTGAAGAGGCTGCATAGAACATCATGTTGTCTCTTCTTCACCTCCATTCTGTCTAGTTCTTTGAAAGTTTTTTAGCAATTTATTGCTTTTTTCTCATTTCATTATTCTATATCTCCTCTTTCTATGTCAAGTAACATGCGCCATGGTTGCTCTAGTGTCTTTAAATTCCATCTTTAACCCATAAGCTTTCATATTATTTTGCCCATCACATAGGTAGAGTCTATAATCTTATTATGCATTCATATACCCACACAGGGTATCTTATAGAAAGCATTCGTTTCTGTCCCCTGTGGTAATCCAGGGCCACGATCCATCTCTCACATCGACAGAGTCACTCAGCTTGGTATTGATCTGCGTTGTGTGTGCTTCGTGCCATCATAATAGCTTCAAGGCCCTTATGTTGTCTTGTCCACCATGCTTCATTTTGATGAAAAAAGTTCACTTCTCTCATCCTTTTTTTTTTTTGTCCTTGTAAAGTCTTTCGAGATTTGTTTGAGATAAAGGACTGCAGTAAATGTTCTCCAGCTTGCAGACACAAAGGTCTATTATGTGAGATTCAAGGGGGATCTACTGGCAGAAAATGAACTCATAATTATGTTTATGTTTATGTTTAGTATATTTACACCTGAAATGAGCATCATTGTGTTTTCATTAGTGCTGTAAGTTCTCCTGCATGTTTGGAAGGGAAAGGGGGAGGAAACGGGTTTTAGTTGGGTGTCATCTGCACCTTCAACCTGCAGACAATACAAATTCTGCATACTGGATCTATCAGTAGACGAATTAATGCACTGGACCTTTAATGTAAGCACACCTGAGGTCTGTACAGTACATATAAATCACAAAAAAATGAAAATAACTAATGCTGGTTTATGCATCTCTTAAAGAATATCAGCTTGTTGTAGTAACTCAGTAACAAAAAACACTAGATTAAAGGAAATGTACATCCGTATTTAGCTATTTTTATGGTGGCATATTTGTAGCTGTTTGCTAAAAGCCACCCTTGCACAACTTTGTGCTTTTATACTTATGTACTAATGGTGGGTTTTGTTTTTTTTTTAAATTAATTAATCTAAATACACACTGCCTAGACTAATTAAAAGAGGTGGTGTCTCATCTTTAGAACATGCTTGTACCAAAATAAAATTTCCGACCCACAAACAGAGGACTGATGGGAACATATTTTTAAAAAATTAAATAACTTGGAAAAAAAGACAAGATTGAATTTTGTTTTAATTAGTAAAGTGCCAGAGGGGGACGCAAATCCAGCTCCCCTGTGTGTCTTTTTTTTATTTGGCTGCAGTTCATTGATATTTACAGTCACTTGACTCCATCAATTGAGCTTTAATTCAGCCAGTGCAATATTTTTTTGGCTCTTAAGAGTCGGAGTTTTTATGACAAACACGACAGTCTGCTGGGGAAGAGAAACGGGGATCGAAGCGGAACAGGCCGACCGTGGTGCAACGCCGTACAGAGAGGAAGAGCAAACACACTGACTGACAGATGGCTGGCAGCAAAAACAGGCAGAAGGAACAGTGGATTTGATTCAGAACATGGGTAGGTGGAGACGGACAATGAAATCGAGAATGAGTGAAAAGAAAACAATTCAATGTTCAATTCAGAAGAGGGGTTTGGGGTGGGGTGGGGGGTGGCTGCCAAAGCAGTCGACGGAGCAGCCAGCACCGCACCATAGACCGAGGGTCACCATAAAAGACCATCATGACTATGCTTTCTTGCATTCACCACAGATTTTATTGGCACCAATACGAACATTAACAGCAATGCAAAGCCTGGACCAGCAGCCACACACACACACACATACATACTTGCACACTCAGCTGATACATGACACCTTAAAAATGATACCTGAATTTCCCTCACACAGCTGCCATATAAACCACACACACACACACAAACAGACAAAGGTAGCAGACGCAGTACCTATGTCCAAACTTGGACCCAGGAATGCGAGTGGGGGCCCTTGACAACCTGTTCGTATCTTCTGCTTCTCACAATGTCCTTCAATGGAAAAAGTAGTCAAACTTGTTTCCTCATGATTATTTTCTTCACCTGCATCAAAAGAAGCTAGCTAGCGTAAAGCGCTCTTTCTCAGTGCAATGCTGAGTGAAAAACGAGGGACTACTTGCAATCTGGCTTGTGAAATGCAGCCTCTCAAAAAAAAAATCTGACCAGCTATGATCATTAAATGTAACCAGGTAGCAAGAAATGAGATCTTTTATTGGTGGTGTGGTTAGAAGATTGGAGCTAATGATCCTGCAAAAATGGGACCAGTTAAATGAACATTATGCCTGGTTGGCCGGGCAGAAAAAAAACATCAGCAAAAACACAAAAAAGCATAAAAAACCCAACTTTTTTTGCACACCTGTGAGAAGCATTGGTGTATAAAAAAAACCAAATGGTGCTTGATATGTGACAACAAAAAAAAAATATTTCCTTTCACTTATTTCTTTTATTTTACTAATCACAAAACTGCTGCTTAGTAAGTTTCTCATTTTCCCCTTGAAGAATCCAATAAGAGAATGTGAATTTCTTCAGCTGACTACAGATAAATTACAGATGAGAGGCCTAAGTTTCATGGACTTTTGTTGGGCATTCTCCTTCAGTGAGAATATATAGGCATCCTTGATAAAACAAAGATTCCCTTGTTCTTTAAAGGGGGAAAAAATCCTTTTTAAATGTGTTTTATGTCGGATAATAGCAGTAAGACATTTGGGATTATGTGTTTCGACTTTTGAGAAAATATCTCTTTAATGTTAAGCTTTTGAAACACATCAGTGAATAAAGCTGAATTTGCTGATTTGTGAGAATGGCCAAAGAAAGAGAAAAGTGCTGGTTAAATGAGCAGCTCAGCAGAAATAATTTCTTTAAAAAAAGTCACACAGTCAAGGACAGAGACTCGCTTCTTTAACAGTGAAGGATTTCACAAGCATTTATTCACTTAAGCTCTCACTCTAAGCAGATTTATTGTGAAATTGAGTCACCCAGACTTAGAAAGCTGCTAACCTGAGATAAATTTTTATTAGTCGAGGTTTTACTTAGTGGCCCATTATAGTGGAAATCAGGTTTTAGGAGCTTTTCCAATCTAAGACGACTTTCTGGGAAAATGTAAAGTTTTAGCACAAAAAAGATAAATAAATAGATTAAAAAATAAAAAAACAACTTTTTAACCCCAGTTGTTTTGTGAAACGGACTGTTCCTTTATTTCCTCTTTAAATGTGCAATCACATTGATAACTATTGTGGTTTTTCTTTCAATCAGCCCGTGCTGGTTTAAATAATTTAATATACTGCAGGACTTATGTCTGTGTTTAGAAGTACCCATGGGATGTTGATATATTACTATTTATGGTCTAGATCCTCATAATGACAGTCTTCACTCTTGATAGTGATGGTGATAAGTTAACTGTTGTCTGTCTTCCAGTATCTTGGAAGTATTTAAGGAAATGTTGTTTCATTTGAGCTACATGGTTTGTTAATTTGCAACCAATTAAAACCAATCAAGTGTTCTTAACATGGTTCAGATATTTGAAACAGGAAGTGAGATTCAAGATTAATGAACCAGGAGCTGCAGTAGTAAACAAGATAAGATACAACCATGGAATTAACACTTAAAGCTCTGATTTACAACAGTGTGTTTACTAAATCCTCCTAATGTACGACTGGATTTGTTTCAGTTTGGTCTAAAATCTTATTTGTTGTTGAATTTTTTTATTTCTTTTAAATAAAAAAAGTACAGTTTTAAACTTACATGTGCATGTACAGCTCTTGAATGTGACATCATCAGTTTATTCTTGCGTCACTGGGGTCTCAGCTGCCCAGCAGGTGTCATTGTTGTGTAAGGTTTTATTTCAAACGCAGCTGCATGAGAATGCAGCCAGCTGCAGGCCGATCAGTGTTTGCCAGTGTGTTTGAGCATGAAGGCATCAGTCTGGCATGTATCCATGGAATAGCATTATCTCCAGTTAAGCTGATACTGCAAAGGCAGCTATTGAATATAGAAATTTGTAAATGTGAGTATGTGTGTGTGTGTGTGTGCAGCAGTTGGCAGAGAAAAAAGTGCAGGTCACAGATAAAGGAGAAAGGAAAAGAAAAGGGGAGTAGTCTGTTGTATTTATGGTTCTTCATTAGGTGAGGGCGACTCCCACTTTTGGCCTCATTTCTACCTGATTCAGCTGTTATTTTCTCTGCCTGCTGCACACACACACACACACACTTTCTCTCTCTCTCTTTCTCTCTGTCTTTCCATTTCTGCTCCAGCTTGCTGTCTACCTCCTCTGGTCCAGCCATGGGGATCCAGACACGCCAAGCTAAGATGTGACTGGGACTCGGACATGCAGGTGCAGAGAGTCGGATGCAAAGTCTGATTTTTTTTTTTAACTTTCTGCCTCTCGTGTTCCTGCATCTGTCAACTTGTTTGTCTCTTCTTTCTCCCAGATGTCAGGAGCTCTGTTTTTTTTGTTTTTTTCCTCAAATTCAGCTCTCTTCCAGGGCCACCTCTAAATATCCAGCAGTTACAAAATCGGTCAGTCTGTCTGTCGGTTTTGACGAGACTGAAATATCTCAACAAATATTTGTAGAGATATTCAAGTAAATCTGCATCAAGACCAAGTTGGAATCATCTTCTCTTGTCTGAAATGTGTGCGTCTTCCCAGTAAAAAAAAAAAAAAGAGAGAAAGAGCATATTTTGTATGCAGTGGCAGCTGTTGAAGTTTGCTTCTGTATTAAAGCTCCATTAATGCCATTGATCCGTTTCCAGTTTATTATTGAGATATTTTCACTCGGACTTTGTTAAAGTCTCATGTCTTTGACTCTGCTCCAGCAACTAATTACGGACCACAACCTTTTGACTTTGAGATTTCCTCAGAGCTCGGTACTGTGTTTGATCCGTTCAAACAAAAATCAATCACACAATAAGAACACAACAAACACACAGCAGAACCTTGCCAACCTTTCAGACGTCCTTGATCAAGGTCGCTAACCTCTTCAAAATGTTTATTTGAATATCATCTATTATCTGACACTACATTAAAATGCTGCTAAAAGTTGTTGTAAAAGAAAAGTATGCAAAGTGCGATACTTAAATAAGCATTATCATATTACTACGTATAATCCGGAAGAGATTGTTAGCAAAATTTCATGGATGCATCTAGGTAGCTATAGTGTTTAGTGATGTGTTGGTCGCGAACGATCCGGCTCTTTGAAGTGAACGACAGGAGCCGGCTCCTGATCGGTAGCTTATTTGTCTTTTTTCTCCTCTTTTTTCTGTTAAAGCTGCACGGGATTGGTCAAGATGTGTGGTAGCGTCTGTGTGTCCAAATAGTTAAAAGTTTATAAATTGTATACATACAATCAGAGATTGGACCGTCTAATTGAGATGGGTCCTTGTTTTTGTAGCCATATAAATAATGAATATTTGATGTAATGTATGTTTTTACATAAGTAATTCATTTTACAAATAATTTTACATTATTTTTGGTAATAAATTAATTTAAGCAACAAAATAATCTGAGGAGCCACTTGGGAGCCAAAAGAGCCAGAATTCCCATCACTAATAGCGTTTAGTGCAATCCCCATTCTTATATCACTTTCTGAAGTAAAAGCTAGCAAACTCCACTGAATGGAGCATAGCAGTCTCTTTTAACATGTTTTTATACCTCTTTTAGATTTTCCCTCCTTCGTTTCTCTCAATATGCTCTTATAAAATTCATTTTCTTGCTCACTTTTGCCACATTCTCTATTTCATTCAACAGCTCTGTCTTGTTTAGTTGTTTCACAAACATAGTGCAGAAATAATTTGCATCACCCCAAATACAAATTAGCCGATGCAAATGTTTTTAATCTAGCGTAGCACAGCACAGTTAATAATTCAGTCGCTTTCTCTCAGATGAAAGTGTGGGTGGAGAGGCGGCAGCATATGGAGCTCCTGCTGTGTGTCCCCGGCACACACAGAGCTCATGGGGGGGTTGGAGCAACGGACTCTCAACAGCGTCTCCAATGTGGCACCAGGTGTCCGTCGACGGTTGGCAGCATTGTTGGTTCATGTGTCAAAGCTTTTGGTGAGTCACTCACCCCCGTGTCGATGGGCCCCCAGACTGTCCAGTTACGGATAATTCTCAGGCATATTGCGGTGAAGTTTGGCTGCACATGCTTCATCTGTCCTGACAAGATCTAGAGTCGAACCCTGGCAGCGTCACAATCCTCCGCAACTCCGCCTGCTGCTTTTTTTGGGAGGCGTTCATCAGTGTTCAAGCCCGAACAAATCAAGCATGAACCTTTTGGTGATTGTGGTGACAGCTAACATAAAAGGACTTGTGCTTCCTGTGATGGATTTATTCAAACTTAATAAAGCTCAAGGTCTTGTGATCTAGTCGCGATGAGGGACTGTGAAATTCCTCTGGTGCGCGTTGAAAGTTTCTTGAAGGATATGTGTCATGTGAATGTGTTTGATCCCTGCAGCCTGGAGACTTGTTCAAAGGGGAGTTAGTTCGATGCATATAAAGCTCCTGATCGTCTCTGTAATCGGAGTGGACTTGACTTTATTCCTATCAACACGAGGAGCTTGTTGCCTTGTTGAGATCATCATCTTAATGAGATGCTACCATTCGCAAAGAGGATCTGATCAATCTAAAGCTACAACACATGAACTGACAGAACCAGTCATTTATATATATATTTATTTACAATTAATACTTGAAATGATGAAGGCACTGGTAAATGACAGAGTAGTAGAGAATGTAAACTATGCTTTGGTGTTTAATTTTTACCACTTAAGATTTCATTAAATTCTTTTTTAAAAGACTGATAAAGAGGAAGATCATGGGTAGATAATTAATATGAAACAAAACTTAAATCGTACTCCAATCCTCTCAAAGCAAAAAAAAAAAAAAAAAATCAAGTTTTTATTCAAATCAAACAATACTAATGAACACGTTCAGCAGATATTTAGTCAATGCTGATCCATAGAAGCAAAAGTCAAAGTCAAGTGTCATATTCTACTACTGGACAACACATCTCCAAATGTTCCCCTTTTGTTTTATGTGAAGTTTATGTACTTGGAACCGGTGGTGGACTTTGTATCATTGACATCAGAAGGCTTGAAGGTATCAAACACGTCGCAGTTTCAAAAGCTGCTGTTGTCCCCAGTGTCAGAGACTTGGACTGATAGCTCCATCCAAAATGTAGAAACTAAGCTCTCAACGTTTACACCGTTTATCTGCGTGATCTCGACAGAAAATTAAGACGGGATGTGTTTGTTTGTGAGGAGAGATCAAACACTCAATCTGTATCTTGACCTTCAGACAGGAGCATCAGCATGGATTGATCAGCATCTGGCATCCGTTAGAGAACTTTCAAAGTGAAGAGATTTTTATTTTTTTTTATGGACTTTTAGAGGTTTATGGTTTTAGCAGTAATGTATTCATGGAGAGAGAATTAGACTTGTCAATTTTTAATACAAACCTGTAATCCCCTGCTGGCAGGAGTTGTTTAGTTAACTCATTTTTTAAACTTTTATTATGTGTTTATATTGGAAGCACATATTTTTGAACTTATACTGCATCTTATATTGGCTTTTGAGTGTCAAATCCTTGCTATAGATTTTAAGTATTCAAAAAGCGATTTCTTTTTCTTTTTTTTCCCCCCTCACTCATAAATATCTAAACTCCAGCTAAATCCTGAATATCTTCCCTTGGTTATATTGAAATGCAGAGAGCATAAGAGCCGAGGGGTTTGAAGACTTTTCTCAGAGAGATTGGTTTGATATTTTGGAAAGGAATGATGTTAATAAGACTCCGGGTCTTTTTAAAAGAGCATTTTTTAGCTGCACTTGATGTTCCAATAAAGGAGCTGAGAATTAAACAGAGAAGTGCGAACTGGAAGACTTCTCGGGTTTTATACCTTTTTTTAGATAAAGAGATTTACATTTCAGAAAGTTGAAGAAATCTAATTTACCAATTAATCATTAGAAAATTTACTTTGCAAATCAAGCCATTCATGGGATATATGAACCAAAGTCTCAATTTTATTAGGATGACATCACATCAGCCCAAAAATATGGACGGCTCCTTAAGAAACTGACTCCGTAGGAAATTACAACAGATAATTTGGCAACATTAGTTTAGTCACTGAGGACGAGAGGTGCTTGATAAATGGAAGGTTGCTGGTTATTTCAATAAATTGTTTTGATAACTATTGCTTGCTTGGTAACTTAATTACCTCTTGGAACAGATACGGCCCATCAAGAAAAAATAAAAGCGTTATCCCTTAGGCCTCCGAGATGAGTCCCACCTCAGTGGTTTTTACCCACTAACAAGCAAAAAGCTGAACAAAGTCTCATTAGTTTAATTACGATCTGGACTACGAGGATATGTGAAATCAAATCCCGTGGCTTGTAGTGTGAGTATTTAAATCTGGTTTTCTAAGCAATAAATGAAATTAGCGAACTCTTGCATCATGAATTAATGATGTAATTTCGCTTCTCGTGGTGTTTCTGCTGAACAGAGACGAGAATGAAATGAAACTTTGAAAAATCTGCATCTGTCAGATTGTTTTTTCCCTGATTTCAGTCAAACTTTTACCACAATAATGTGTGTACTTATGCTCTTTCTGCAGAACTTGCTATTACTCAAGGATGCTGTATCGCTAAAGGATGAATTTGTGTGTGTGTGTGTGTGTGAAGGTAGATAGCTTGTAGATATCATCAGTGTCATCCTAAAGACAACAGTTATTCACAACAGAACAAAGAAATGTAGTGCATAGCAATTTTGCCAGGCAATGCAGACATAACACTTCCTGCTAAATTATGAGTATTTAAATAAATCTGAACTACTGGAAACTGTCATAAATTCTCTTTATACGAAATATGTGAACAAACTCTGCTGTCAGCACTTGCAGATGTTTTATTATTCACTGACAGAGGTGATAAAAGAATCCCATCCTTTAAAAGAATTTATTGTATCTTGAATAAGGTAGCGATTTTATTTAAAAAAAAAACAGTAAGTGGTTAATAGTTGAGTACTAGTAAATAGCTTTTAATAGAGATTAACTACATTTAATTAAGAGATCTGGGTTTAACTCATTTACAGTCGTTTGCATGCATACGCATATGCAGTTTTTTTATGTTAAATCGATAAAGCAACTAACTGCTTCATGCATCACTCGTGTCTGACTGAACTGTTGTGTACAATCAGCACAGGGGCTGTTATTATCAGGCATTGTATCGCTGTAAATATGAATGAGTGAATAAAAGCTTTGAGTGAAAGTGCACATGCATCTTTCCTGTGACATCCACAAACTGCTGACTGGGAAGAAAAAGCTCTTCAGAAGTCATTAATAATAACACGGATATGCACAGTAAACTTTGCTTACAGGAGTGAATTCATGCTTCAATTTTGTCTCTCACTGATGTTAGATGAGTAAAGTGGAGTCATTTAGGAGGAAAGATCTCTTCCCTGAGATTATTTTACTACTTACGCTATGAAATGAATGAGACATGAGCTGTTTGTAACCCAGCAGTGCTGTGTCACCACCTTTCGGGTGAAGGTTTCACACCCTCAAGACCCACACCACCATGAGTCAGGTGTGTTAAAGTAATTGGATGACAGAGGCAGCGATCTGGAAGTTAAAGAGGGCAACATGTGAAAGTCACTTATTAGAACACATTGACAGATTATGGGAAATTGTTACAGTCATCTCTCTCCTTGACTTTTTGGGGGGGGTCCAATATTGCATTTTATCAGTGGGGAGCAGCAAGTCTGAACATCCTACTGAGCCAAAAAAAACCTCCCATGATACCATCACACACGTCTAGTGGGTCAGAAGAGATGAGACAAATGCAGAGTAGGTGTTTGACCGCCCCCTGAGCCCCCGGAGCATCCTCAGGCCTCTTTGGTCTGCACCTGGCAACCTCAACCGGTTTTCCATTCATGACTGATTGTTTTAAAAAAACACTGAATCATGTTGTGATGAATCATTATGAATCATACTGTTGAATAATTGCTCCCTACCTGATAAAAGATGTTTCAGTGCTTATTAATTCCACCTCTGAAAAAGGGGTTAGTAACCATCTTCCAGATTATTCCTCAGAGAAAATGTATTAAATGTGTGCAAGAGGGATATATTGTGCATGTTTGCAAGTTTTATACGTTGGATTTGAGTATTTATTGGATGAATTATATCCCTGTTAACCTTCAGATGTTCATAAGCAAAGCTCTCAATCACAAATGTTATGGATTTAGATCTCTGTGTTGCTGAAAAACAAAGTATTCATGCTAGTTTCTGTTTGCAGTTGATTTTATTTTCTTCCATATTTCTCTTCAGACCTCTGTGCTTATCAGCCAGAAGCATGTGTGTGAGGATGGAGAGAAAGCCTCAGCGTACAACCTCCTGCCTGGACTACAAACGATGCCCAAGGGGTCCGCCGAACTTTTCAGGCCCTTTGGGTGCTGATGACATGGGAGAAACATGGAGTTGCTAGCCGGCTACGTGACACCTGCCTCTGCAGAGCACTCTGTTAGGTGTGCTTTACTGACGCCCTGGGGTGGCCTGAAGGCAGAATACAGTTCAGGCATCCCCATCATCTCCAGCCTTCACATTTTATTTGTCAAGATGAGGAATTTTACATTTATACATTTTACATGAGTGCTGTTTTGCTTGCCTTTAGCGCAGTGCTACTGATGAACATGTGGTCTCTGGTGTTATTTGGTTAAAAATTTCACTCTAGTTTCCCTCCAGGATCATATTATACATGTTAACTTCTTCATTTTCATCTTTTTTAAAATAATTTCTTTCTTCTCTTTAAGCCATCGTGTAACCTGGTAGATCCTGCCACACAAATATTCATGCCATGTATCAAGAGTAGGCTCTGTCTTTGCTCTGTCAACACCAAACCAGAAATCTGTGCATTAAAGAGAAAATTATGAACAATAAATCTTTTAAGACAGAAGTTGGTTGTATCTTTTCCAAAGTTTTCACAAGACTAAATGTCTTTAAAAAAACATACTTGAAGGCTGGTTATTTCCTTTCCATGGGCTTAGGGTTGTTGATTGTGGTCTTCCCACTATTTTTTTTTTAAACTTAATAAATGCTACCTAATTGACTGGTTGTGCCGTTTCTGTTGACTCATTAAATATTAAAGCGTAAAAACAACCCAGCAGATAATAAATGTGGTGTTGGTTCTTTTAATGAAGTTTTTGGGTTCAGTTCTATAAGGAAAATCTCTTCCCTCTATTCCCTCTACCTTTTTTCCTGCTATGGCTGAGAGTCTGCTTTTCCCCTGTTGTTTTTATTTTATTTTTTTCCCATCACTTCCACTTCCACTTCGCAATGCTGTCAAAATACCTACATTTACAATTCAGATGTCTTAGTTGCTGCTCTATAAATACTATTATGATTCTGTCAGACATATTGTGCAACCAACCTCCTCCCCCCTGAACACCTCAACCTTCTGGATGTCAAAACAGACTCAACTGAACACCTCCATCAACCACCTGCTGGCTTTATGTCCACCTCCAGCATCTAGACTCTTATCTCCTGCCATATTTCTTATGTTAATATGGGCCAACTTACGCTTAAGAGCTTCAGATTCATTGATTGATTGAGTTGAATTCATTTAACTGACCTCTCCATATTGTTGTTGTGAGGAGTGGTGGGGCTTAAAGTTAATAAACTGATCAATTAGATTTATTTTAGTGCATTTAAATGTGGAAAATGATTATACAGATGAAATTTCAACAACTCAGCAGTACACAGTCAAAAGCTCAAGACATTTCAAATTAAAAGTGCATTTTAAAAGACAGCAGACGCTGTTGAAATCAGAATTTATGGAGAACGGCTCATCAAAATGACACACTTTTGGTTTGGGGGTCTCGATAAGGTGCAACAAATTAGTAGCACATTTAATGGCCTTACAGTGAGAAGTTTCACAGTGGAACTTCTATGTCTTTTTTTATTTTTACTTTTTTATATCAATTTCCCAAAGCTGTCACTAATTTGGCAGTCTTACTCGGTGAGTGAGCATTGAAAAGGTTCAGTGTCTCTCTCAAGGACACTTTAACAAGGGATCTAGCAGCTGCTTTTGGACTCATTAGTTGGAACCTGTGACCTAAACTGTTACAGTATTACCTCTTATCCTCATCTACCCTCTCCTAAGTTTTATATTTGTCATCTTTCTGTGCTTCTGCAGTATCTAAATGAAAAATAATGCCTCGGTATTGCTGAGAAAATATACTAAATTATACCTTTTCCCTGAATTTATGGGACATCACTCTTTTTCAATATCGACTGGATTCTTCACACAGCTTCATGTAACGGCAGAATTATATTAAATTCAAAACACAGCCTTTTTATCTCCAGCTCTCAAACACTGTCTATTGATTTTCTGTCTGCGTTTAATCAAAAGAACAAACAATGAAACAACAAAATATTTGGGACATTAATTAAATTCCTCAGTAGATATTTATTCGGTTCTTCTTTGGCGCAGATTGTGGGTGCAACAGTGCAAAATTGATTGAATGGGTGGCAGAAGAATTGCTAATTTCCATATTATTGTTTGAATCAAAAAACATTAAAAAAAAACATCATAAAATGTTACAGAGGGACCACTTTTGCCATATTGACATTCCTCTGGTTTCTGTGGTCTACTTCAACCACTTGCACCACAATTTGCTTTTTAACCGTTCGACCTTTTTGAATTTAACAGCCAATGATTTTTCTAGAAATCCTAGCAGCTCTCAAATATGTTTGGCAAAAGCAGTAAATGTGTGTGAACATCCACTCCATTTTAATCCCTGTCAAGGATGCCTTGTAACAACTCTGTTGATCCTTCAAAAACATCAACATCAGGTCAAAAATTTTATTTCTTTAACATTTTGGTTGATGAAAAAAGATGCCTCTAAAATTAACACTTTTCTTCTCAGCCTCAGTTAAACTTTGTTTTTAGATGTTATTAGCTAATGATAAAATGCTCACATCCAACACTAAAATGATAAACATGGTACATAGCAAACATCGAATCAGCTTTGCATTAGCCTTTTTAGTTTTGCCATCTAAAACCGTTAGCATGCAAACATTAGCATTTATGATTACTGTGCTTCTGAATCCTACTCATTCAATCCTCTGCATTACATATGTGATACACATCTGATTTATGCCATCATTTTTGATTATTTGCCCTTTTCAGGCTGTGTAGACCCACATTATTCAAGGTTTGATCTGAAATATGAATGGATTTCATACACTTTAAAACGGCCCTGTGGTGTATCAAATGGATTCTTTGATGAGAAGGCAAGAGTCGGAGGAAGCCGTGTGTTAACGGACACGTGTTGTTATTACAGGCTGGATTATATTCAGAGGTTATGCAGTGGGGGGGTTTAACTCTTCATCGGTTCAACTGTGGTTATATTCATGTTTTACACACAGTTAAGCAAAGTTCTCTGAAAAATGACCCCCATTTTGATGTTTTCACTGGACAGTAATAACTTTCAGTCATATTTCCAGTTCCAGCAAAAGAAAATGCACATGGTTAAATCAAGACTTGACTTGCATGAGCACCGATAAGTTCACACTTTGTACAAGCTCGATGTGTTTCCTTCTGGAAAGACCAAAAATGGTGCTATTCGGACTGTAAGTAATATAGTAATAATACCTTAAGGTTAGGAGGAAAGATGCCTGTCTTTCTTGCTTTTAAATCTTACATAGGTCATTACAACTGCAAATCTCATCACCTTAAATTGTGTGTGTGTGAGAAGACTGCAAACAGATCACTTATTTTTCTCTTTTATAAAGGCAGAGCCAAAGACAAACAATTTAATGTTGAAGATTTCGCAGTCTGTTTCTTAGCTTCAATTTGTCGCCGTCTCTGTGCAGAGAAGAAGTACTGGTAAAAACAACATCATAATGAAATAATGGCAAAGGTGAATTCTGCTGTTACATGTCATTAGAGAAGACAGGTGATTTGTTTTTCCTGGTCGGCATAAACAGTTGACCGAAGATATTAATATAGGGAGAAGAGAAACTAATTATTGACTCAAGTAAAAGTACCAAAACAACAATGCAAAAATACTTAACGACAAAATGTATTCCATCTATAATTTTATTTGAATGTACAAAATTTCAGCAACTTCAGTGTTAAAAGTGAAAGTACTAATTTTGCCATAAAATGTCCTGTGACCGATATATTTTTCTATATAATATTATTAATCTATCTTTACAAATGCATCGGTATTAGCAGTATTTTGGTTTTGCGGCTGCTCCACTGTGGCAGTGTTTATTTAAAATGTGTAGTGTTATATTCAGTTGTACACAGGAAAAAAATAGCTTAGTAGCCACATGAAGAATGACAAAAAAGCTAATCTGGCTAAATGCTGCACGGAGTGGGAAGTTAACCTTTGCTGTGGTTGTCACATATTGCAGGAACAAATGAACATTTGGATAAGTCATCCATAAGTTTTGTCAATAATTAAAATATTGGGTTTGGAAGTTATTGGTTGTACGTGATTTTCATTCTTACAATTTGATGATCATCAGTGCCTTTTTTACATCCCCTGGTAAAATTTAAAAATAGAAACTTTAATATCGAAAGTCTCGTCCTTACTCTTTCACACCCAAATTGGAAAACGTTACAGCCTATCCTATTTGTTGTTGTGTACCGT
>JAPZDV010000020.1:11705236-11727633 GCA_029814665.1 Acanthurus lineatus | reverse complement strand
TTTTTACCATGTTTGTACGGGAGGAGTGGGATCTAAAGAGTTGGAAACTGGATGGTGTTTGGTGAGAAACTCTGGACTAAAAGTGAGCGATTGCTTTGCTCTGTAACTGCTGACACTGTCAGAAAGTTTGCTAACAAGTTCTCCTAAAGATAATGACTTCTCATTTTCTTGTTTACAGATTGTTTCAGTTGCCCAAAGAATCTGTTATGGCTTTTTTTTTGTTTTCACATTATTAACTGTAGAAAAAGCATGAATATAAACAATGCATGATTGCATATGTAAAATTAAAAAGTGTTTGTTTTAGTGAGGATGCACACAAAAATAAGGAAGCTAATACATTTATTTATCAAAGTGCGGAGAAAAATGGATGAACTGAATTTAAACAAACCTTGCATTCGTCGCTCCACAGGGGACCTTTAAATAGAGGATGTCTATTTTTAAAATGAGATGTAACAAACACACCATTAAGTCATTTTTGTTTATTTACCGCTGTTTCTTTCACAAAGGCTTGTTCAGTTTTTCACAGCAGCCTGCGACTCTAACAAGCAAACGTGGATGAAATGCACGGATTGCATTTGGCGCACTTTATTTTTTCTGAGTCCTCATGATGCATTTTGATATTTGGTAAACAAACTAACTCACTTGTTAATGCCACCTGATTATGCTTATTAACTTTCAGGTAAATGTTTTAGCTGTTTCATTATTCATATTGCAATAGATGTATTTTTTTACACACTTAACATAACAGTCTGGACTGGATTATTTTAATATTCTTAGATATTTTAAATGGAAAACACTGACAGATGCTTGATAAAATCAGGTCCTTAATGGAAGGAAGGTCTTAAATTTATTCTCAATTGCCAACAGACCAAACATGTTCAGCTTTTTGTTGTTGTTGTTGTTTTTAATCTCAGACATGTCGCTGTGTTTTCACACATTCCAACTAAGAAACCATTAAAAAAAATTGCTGTCAGTTTTGCCAAAGTTTTATGAATTCAAATCTTCATGTTAAGAAAGCGTCCCTCACACCCAGTTCTCTGAGCACTTTCTCATGTCCGCGGATAATTGCTCTTATTTCACCATTGAATACAGGCAAAACTCAGCTGGGAAGTCCAAGATAAAGATCACCTGCCTCTGCCACTGATCTTGAAGTGAGGACCCTCCCCCCCTCCTCCACAGCGGAGGATCTTGCTTCTGCCAGTGATTGATGCTGGCTGGCTTGAGGGTATTGAAGAACCCAAGAGACATGAGAGTAACCCCCTCTGTGTTGTTTTCTTTTCTACATTTTATTTTCTACTTTTTATTGCTTGGCTGCTTTTGAAAGAATACTAAAAAGCTGCTAGCCTACATGTTGCTACGGCTAGCAGACAACACGATCTCCACTGGATTGGAAATACTTCTTTCAGTCATCACCAATACTTAAAAAAAATACAGTTTTAAAGTAAATTATAAACATTTAAATGAAAAATTCTGTTTCTTTATACTTTATTTCTGTATTTTGTTATATAAATGTGAGACAATGTTTACCACAGGCAGACTTTTAGCCCTCGTTCTGACAGCAAAGAGGCCTTTTGCATCAGTGTGCCTACGGTACCTTTGCATGGATCTGGTCCAGAAAACAAGCACACCAGTTTTGGGTTCTATCTTTTTTTCTGGTTTAATGCCTGAATTGAATGCAGAAATAAATATTAAGACCGGTCTCACTGTTAGCTTGAACACGACCATGGATGGTAAACCATTCTGGGGAGTTTACGTCTCCAATTTTAGGTAACCTGAAAGCTAAAATGAGAAAAGATCCTTAAATATATTTAAAAGGGAAGATCCTGACATTTGTCTCCTAGGGATGTGCAGTTCCTACTGGAAACACTCTGCCTTCCCATCACCTGCACCCCTGCTGCCCAATGTGGATAACACTGCAACATCACTTAGCCCTTGAGCTGACTGTGAGAGTATGGAGAGGCTATTAAAACAGCACTGACCTCCCAAATGCACAAAGTGTTGCTGCGGAGAGCCACCAGGGACGGCAGCAGTCAAAGGAGACATGGTGAGAGGACCAAAGGGAAATTTAAATGGAAATCAGTGAGCTGTGTAATGTCTCCGCGCTAACACAAACACACACCACCGCTGCCGCACTCTGGCTTTTACCAAATCTGACATTTTATCACGTTTGTGTTATTGTTTAACAAAGTGCCTGTGTTGTCACTGAGTGGAGATGTGAATTGAAAATGTCATTCACTCTGTAATGGATTTATGTTATTACTCACATAATGAGTAATAAAACCCTCTTGAAATTTAACTTAAGTTAAAAAAAAGCAGACAAAGGGAGGACAGCTACAATTGTATTCAGCATGCAATTATGCAGTAAAAGGGTTCAGCAGTGAAGGATTCTCCCCTTTGACTAATTTGCCATTGGAGAGAAGCACATTTTTAACCTTTAACAGCACATTCCCTGCAAGTGGCACAATCCAACCTTCTCTTAGAAATGATTTTGTGCTATTAGTTATTATACCATTATTTAACAGCTAATTGCAAACATTTCATGCCTTTTCCCTAAAAATCAGTGAATAACAACTAAAAGTTTCATTTTTTAGTGGTTTTATTTTAGCAGTTCATGGGAAAATCATTGTCTTGGTTAAATATTGGAAGAAAATCAAAGATAATGTGTTTTAGCAGATTAAACCCTAATGACAGATTCACTTTATAAGTAGTATGCCACTGGCGTAACACAATAAGGGATGGATTTTTAAGTAAAAAAGGTGATATCGGCCCCAGCAGACTGAGATCCAGCTCACTGATTCAGTGATACGTGTTCACTGAGTGATCGGTGTTTCATGCTGTCTATCAACAAATCAATAGCCGCGGTCGAACCGTGACACTCGGTCTTAACCCCTTTTAACATGGTGCAATCCAAGCAGTGATGTAATGGCATCACTTTTAGTTGTATCCCATTCCCATGATGGGAAATGAGTCTACACAGAGTTTACCACATAACTGTCCTGTTTATTGGATTACAAAGCTTTACCGAAGCATCATGTTCTTGACGTTGACCCCTGACATGTCATAAATTTTAATGCAACTATTCCCATCGAATAAGTCTTCTTGTCATTGATTATTCTTGAAAGGTAAATCTGCAGCACATTGATTTTTAAATGCTAATGATGTACTTTAAGAAGCATGTACCTGTAAGTAGGAGGAAAGCACAGGTTTTGACCAGGGGTCATAAGAGTTTAATAAGATTAATACGAGTGTTGTAGGTCAGCGGTCCCCAACCACCGGGCCGCTGACCGATAGCGGTCTGTTTGTCGTTTGGTTCTGGGCCGCACAGAAATTTAAAAAAAAAAAATTAATTGATGATAAGAGTCTGAAAGATGTTTTATTTTGAAAAATAGCTGCATTCTCTCCCAATTACATCCGTCTGTGCCTCTTGACACAGGTTAAGACCTTAAGACAGGTCAAGACTCTCGCCTAAGTCACTGGTTTGTTACCTCAGTTAAGCCCTCAAGCTAGCAAAAATGAGTAAACCAGGACCGGCTCGTTGCGGAGAAACAAGCTTGGGGCTCCCACTGACTCAACGTAATGGTGAATTGTATTTTTATGCACTTATATTTGTTTTTTATGCCGGTCGTATCATTTTATTTTGACATATTCATCCCCCACACCTTAAAGGCTGGTCCCTGAAAATATTGACATACATGAAACTGGTCTGTGGCGTAAAAATGGTTGGGGACCGCTGTTGTATGTGCATCAGTAATGGTGGAGCAGCATGTGACATTTGCTTAGACTGAAAAGGGAATAAAAGTAAGAAAGACTGTTGCAATAAAACAATAATTAAACCTTTGCATTTGCATCATAAGGCGATCCTTGCAAGTGGATGATGTGTGGACGAGGAGTTCATTTCCTTCTGCACATTCATTGCACCAGACATTGCACATGTCACACTTGAACCACTCCTTATCTTTTCTGAGGCCTTCGCTATTTCCATAACTCATCTTGCAGCCAGCACATTTTGCATTATCCTTGATGACATTTTTCTCCTTAGCTTGTTGGGTTCTTTTACTTTTCCTTTGCCCTTTCTTGCATTCACTATTTAATGCTTGTGGCTGGTCGAGAGGTAAGATGGCGGCTTGACAAGGGGCTTCCTGGTCTTCTTCTCAGGTCTTTGTAACATTATCAAGTTTTGAAAGCTCATTGAGGGCCTTTCTGGATTTTAAGCCTCTTCCAGCTGACACTGATGGAATGACATCATCAATCTGGTCTCTTCCAGTTGATATGGAGGGAACAGCAACATCATCACATCCCCCTCCAGTGATATGGCAGGAACAGCATCCTCATCCTGGCCTCGTCCACTTGATGTGGGTGGAGGATATCATCTCTGATGAAGTGGTCCACTCTTGACAGTCACTTCAAAGGTATCCGTACCCTACATGCTGATATTTTCTCCCTGGAGCATGTTGTCTGTGAACGTTCTCATTCGTCCAGGTCATAGTTATATCTGGGTGATTGAATCGAAAGCAACTGGATTTAGTTATATGTCTGTGAAGACGCTTCGCCTCTTATCCAAGGGGCTTCATCAGTTCATGCGTGTCAAGACTTGTTGAGCTTGTCAGATCCCTGGAGCATGCTAATGGGGGCTTGTGGTGGATGTGCCCTTTCTGTTCTTGTACTGGGTACAAAAAAGTCAGCAGCAGCAGAGACGGCATCAGTGTTTACAGCAAACATCTGCGTTGAACCCAGACTGGACATTCAAAACTTTTACAGTTTTCTGCCAAGCTTCAGTAAACACCAAGAAAAAAATGGTGTATATAATGGTTATAATGGAATGGGGGGATGAAATTGTCTTTACTTCAGACATCCTACTCTCTTTCACAGCCTGATACAGCAGGTTTGCATTCAGCTGTTGTATCAAACAGTCTCAGTGCATCACCACTGTCACCAAACAACTAACACCAAGTCGGCTTCGGTTTGCCATCATACAGAAGCCGAGAGAGGCTGCTACTGCTGGTGGTGGTGGGAGTTTTTTTTTTTTTTTAACAAGTGAGAGGGTTTGGAACTGTATTTATTTCTGAGTCTCGGACTGCAGCTCCAGGGATGTGAAGATGTGAACAACATCAAAAGTCTTTTCTGGCACACAGTCCTCTTTACAAGTTTTCGACATGCTTTGTCAAGATTTGTTTGGCTTTGGTGAAATTTAAGAAAAAAAAAGGCTTAGGGACAGAATGTCTTTTGAAGTTGCCAAAGGAAATGTCTGTAACTGTAGTGCACACACACACACACACGCACACAGACACACATATTCTCTATGGGGCTTAAAAGGGCTTATTTAGTAGTCAACTGGTTCAGATTTTTTGGATAAGATTACTGTAAGGTCAAATAAAGATGTATAAGAGGTTTTTGTGTGCATGTGTAGGTCTGCAGGATGAGAATTTATGTGCATACCTTTGCACACAAGCATTATTAGAGGTTAAAGTTTTTTCCTGTGATTTTAAATTTATTCATGAAAGTCTATGACCTGTTTCCTCTGAAAAACCCATAATATTTGAAAATTCATGAAGCCTGTGGCGGCTGTCTGATTAAGTTACTTGTTGCAATCTTCATAAAAAAAACATTCACAGATTTTGCATTCTTATTTTTCCTCTCTTTTACATAACATTACATAACATACATTATGTTAGATGCTTGTTAAATATTGGTAACCAGTGGTGGACTTGCACTTACTCCTAAGACTCATATTCAAGGTTGTTTATCATCATTTTATAGAAAACAATCTTAAATTAAACACAACTGTTGTCTCAAAGCTCTTACATATACTTGTGCATGTAAAAATGTGCATTTTTTTAAGAGATACTTTTGTTTCACTTTGTACAGCAGGAGGAAATGGAGAATTGCTGTCCATGCTCATACAAAGTCTATGTGATTAGACACAGACACACTAGCTAATACGTGCTAAAAAACCTTGTTTATTCTGCCAGTACTTCTCATTTTAGGAAGAGAGTCAATTTATTAGAATCTTATTTCTTATTCTGTGCTTGTTCACACAAATATACGAGCATGTAAACACAGAAGAAACGCAGAAGAACACTGGCACAGCATGTACTCCCACTAAGCAGATATTTCACAGGTAAATATTTGTAATTTCTCCATAAATCACACTTGATGTCCTCCCACAGTCTTTTTTTTTTTTCCCACAGCCATTCATCAGGAAACATTCCACCTCCATTTACCACGCGTCTCAACAACAACCGCTGCCATTTTGGCCTGCACAGCTCACTGCAATCACTCACAAGCGCATTTAGCCTCACACACACACACACACACATTAGCATACCACCATGAGGGGCGTGACTAGTGCATTTTAAATTGATTGCCCTGACGATTATCTTGCGGTGTTGCCCGGCGAGCCTGGCCAAGTACCTGAAATGGACGTCAGGATGAACAAATGGCTTTTAGTCGCTCGTTATCTCGCGTTTTGTCTCTTAAATGCACATACTAAAAGCATGGCGGAGGAGACTTTGCATCTGACTGCTCACTTCCGAGGCTGTGATGAGAGAAACTGGGCCTTTTGTCCGCTTTAACAATAAGCCACCTGTTTTCAGAGCACACGTTCATTGTTGGATACTTGGTGGATAATTGCTCATGCCATTGGCTGTTTTTGTGGTGCTACTGTTGGGAAGTGGTAAGCAATATCACATGCAATCAAAGCCTGATTATCCACCGGGTGTGAGAACATTACAGGGAAATTGCTCTTGGATTGTGCAAATATAATGCATACAGTAACACCGAGGTCCCTGGTCAGAGTAAACGTTTGGCTGTGGGCGGTAATCTTCCATTCAGCTGCTGCTGAGTTCAGCAGCGATAGTGGGAGAGAAGGATGGCAAACTGGTTTTATGTAGTGCTTGAGCACGTAACAGCCATTAGGAATGAAATAAGAGATTGTGCCTTTGCAGCTATTGCACCCAAACTGTGAAGCAAGTGGCTTCGGCATGTTAGACTTGCCCTTAAAATGCATTCCTTTAAATCTCATCCTAAAACAAATATTCATTTGCCTGCTGTGAGAATGTCCCTTTGTCTTTTAAAGAGGTCTTTATATTTTCATATCATTTCTTTAATATGGTCTCTGCTTTTATAGTTTTATGTTTAAAATGAGCTTGATGATAATAAGTAAACTTGGATTGGGTTGAATATACATATATACATACATTTAAAGGTCCAGCATGTTAAAAAGAGAGATATTCTATCAACTGCAATCTGCAACCTTTATTACTAAATGCCACTAATTCTTTACACTGGAACTTTTAATTAAGCATCTGAGGTCTTTTATGTAACATTGTAGAACCAAAATCTAGCACAATTTCTATATAAAGTCAATCTGTACTCATATATATATACATATATATATACATGTAATACGTAGTTTAAACTGTTCTATGAAAGTTCAAGTGTGTAAGGCAGCAAAGTGAATCTTGACAGACAACAGACATGAAAACTTTAACCATGCTGGGAGTCAGCTGGATGAAAACTAAAAAAATCCCGACCCTTAGATCACATAGGACCCATCCATTTAGATTGGATCAAAAAACTGGAAGCAGATTTGACCACATTTTCAGCCACAGTGTTGGTGGAATTGCACTGTGATTGGTGGTTGTACCTTTAATACAAGGTGAAGCATTGCAAAGTCAGAGTTAATTGTCTAATACAAAGTTCAGTGAGCAGAGGAGAAACATTTAGCCACATAAGAATTGTGGGATATATTAGTATAATGCAGCAAACCCTCCAATTACATCATCTGTAGACAGCATGTGGTAACTTAATATAATTTACCACAAAGAGAGAGAAAATCACATTATGAGTTTCTAGAGGTGCTGACATATGGATAATCATCTCCTCAGTGCTTTTTTTTATCTTTTTGTGTGAGAAGATTATGTGTGAAATTAGTGCACATAAAAAAACATCTTTCTGGCTCTTTACTTTGCACCTTTTTTGCAGCTTTTCATTGACAGACATGAAGGTGCCAACAACAGTCTTTTGTGACAATATTGTGTTTGTTTTTGTTGCTGCTTTCATTGTTTTGAAGTAAATAATGATTTTGGATGGTATTTATTAATTATGTCTTCCTTTGGCAAATTGAAAACAAAACGATTTTTGTTCTCAGCTTGATTTTTTTTTCATGAATAATAAATATCAGTGACTTCAGCTTTGATTTATAAAACTAACATTGTGTGTTACATAACATGTTGTTTGTAATGTTGAGGAGCAAAATCAACTAAAAAAGAAAAAAAAAATAGATATTTTATAGTCTGCAAGCCATTTGAGACACATATCTTATAGTTCTCCACCACTGTACTAATTTTTTGCATGTGGTCTAGGCAGTTTTTAATTTGAAAAATGATACTTTTATTTTATCTGTGAAAGTGTTTTTTGCAATTCAATGGCTGCATATATTTATGTATGCAAATTAAGAAATAATAAATCAGATTTTTTTTTTTAATAAAACCTTTGTTTACACTGTGTCTTAGCAGCTCAATGCTTAATAGTTTGAAAAAGCACTGCAATGAGTCATCCACTCATTCTGTTCTAATATCACACCATCATCAGTCTTTTGGACTTATTGGCAATATTTTGAGAACAGTATTATGTTACATAAACTCTTCAAAGACCAACAGAGGAATGAGTGAAAATATGAAAGACAGGTTTCATGGATACTTGTTATGAATTTGAAATTTGTGCTTCAACCTGGCTACAATTACCAGACTATGGTTTCAGATTGAGGAAAGAAAGAGAAGATAATTCATGTTTCTGCCATGAAGACTCAAGTTAAGATGATGATTCACATTTAGATGATCTGATTTCTTCACTTCATGACCCGGCCCCTCCGAGGGTTCTCCTAATCATACACATCAGAGGAAGTGGCCCCTCAACACATTTCCTTCGCTGAACACTTTTATGAATTTGATATTTGTAACAAGGAAAAGGAACAAGTGCAACATGGGGAAGGGGGCCATAAGTTTTACCATGGCTCTCCTTTGTGTCAAGCCCTGTCTGAATGGTCAGTGTAAAAAGCATTTACACCCCCCTCGCGTAATAAACTGACTGCTTTAGGAGAGCCTGGACGATAATTACGCACCGTTAAAGCCCCGGAAGGCAAGCAGAGCAGGAACATGAGGGCAATTAACCACTGACATCTAAAGGTGTGAACAGAGCAGAATAGCACATGATGCGTCGGTGCACACATCATCATGCGGTGAACTTATGATGTAAGAGTTGTAAAGAAGAACATTATGTACTTTGGCGGTGCCATTGTGCAAGAGAGCCTATGCACATGACAACCGCATGTATGAGCAGCGCAGGAATGGCTGTCTGGACATCAAGCATGTGTGATATTGAGAGAAAACGCGCAGTTTAAAGAGAGTCAAATGTAATGATAAAGTTCATGATGCCGGTACATAAACATCAAGTTTAAGACATATAATATTATTACATTTTAGCAAAAATGTTCAGTCATTTAAAAAATTCCTAGAACCATATCTACTCCTCCTCTTTCAGAAGTCCAATATTTATGAAATGCAAATGTGTTTTGTCTTAAAACTTTACTTGTTACGCCCAAAAATGTCTCCTGCTTCAGTGAGAGGAAACACAACGCAGAGGTGTTGCTGTTATTTAATATACCCTTTCTTATATAAATGCACAAAAACATTAAAGTCTTCATTAATGTTGGATTTATTACTGATAGATCTTCATCTGTTTTTCCCATATGTGAGTATGCGTGCTGGAATTTACATGAAAGATATTTGGAAAACAGTCTTAAGCACTGGAACATGCCTTTTTAAAAAGGTCCTACATGACTTTTAAGCTCAACAAAATAAAAGTTTGCTGGGTGCAGAGTCCGACAGGACTTTTTCCACTCCAACTCTGCTGTATAACTGCAGACTCAGCGGTGACATTTTTTCTTGTCTCCAGTTGGCAGAGTCAGTTCTCCATCCTGGACCTGGCAAACAAGAATATACAGCCTTTGTTCTCCTGACCATCACTCACCCTGCTCTCCCTCTTCATCTTATTCTGTTTGTGTTCTTTCTTGTTCTTCCCGTTTTTTTTTTTTAATGAGTCTCTCCAGCCGCTTGGCTTTGAAGCCTAAAGCCAAGCAATTAACATACAGCAGAAGCCTGGCTAAATTCCTGTAAAGAAATTGCCATGTGTGTGTGTGTGTCAAAGTTGCCTTCAAAACAGCCGAAACAACACAGGGAGTGCGCTTTCCTTTTTGAAACAATTTTCAATTATGTGACATTTTTCTTTTGCACTTGAAGACTTAGTTTCTTCACAAAAGGTAGCGACTTTGCTCTGAGTGTTCTGGCTTTTATGGTGGAAAAAGTTCGTCCTCATTTACGTTTGGGGGGATTGAAATTAAACGTGACTTAAGAGTTCTTAGAGTTTCCATCAAGGTGCAACAAGATGTAAGTGTTCCTTCACTGTTATCAAGTGGATGATAATGTCTGTCTCTCATGTTGATAGTATTCGTAGTGGATATTTCTTATTATTTCTATCATAAAACATTTATAGGCCCTCAGCAACTGCAGCAGAGCAGCTTGGAACTGGCTTCTTTCTTTTAGGCATCTTGATTTGTTGAGAAAAAGGAGGAGAAGATGTCGATTTAGTGTGGATGATTCCTGCCCTAACAAACTCACACACACACACACACACATACACACAAGATATAAGTTTGCAGGCACTAAACACACCCACACATGCAGTCTTTGGGTCAGTAGAAGTGCCCCTCTTACCTTCCAATGCTGCACAAATCGAGCTAATTTAACAACAGATTAGCCCACGCATAGAAAAAAACACAGTTGCTAGGAGTAATTTCAAATTTCCATTCACACACACACACACACACATATGCACATACACTAAAAACCCATTAATTTAGTCGATAGCACTTTAGGATGTGTCTAACTCAACTTTTGCAAGTTTAATGACACATAATCTGGGCACAAAATAAGGGACAAGGCACGAAGGGATTATAGTCAGTCTCTCTAATTGTAGAAGTGTGTATAGTGAAAAATGAATCAAACCAAAGTGATTTAAATTAGAGCATCATCTCCTATTCTATTTCACAGCCAGGTTAGTCTGGCCCTGGTATATAGTGGATTTCCCATGAATACCCCTGTTTCTTTTCTCTTCTTTTCTTTGAACCTAAATATTATTTTAATCACTTTTCGCTCAGAGCAATCTCTTCTAGCTTTTGTCTTTCCAGATTTAGAAACCACTGGCCAACCACACTGAGGTTAATGGCTGTCCAGGTGTGTCCGCAGGCTGTGCAGGTACATCTTTAGGGCCTTCTGCCTTCTAACAGCCCCCCTACCAGTTTTGCCTGGAGTTGTAAGACAAAGTCAGTTATAGCGCCCTGCTGCAAGCCAAAATAGTAGAGGTGCTGGTTTTAAAGTAGAGGTGCACTGGCTGACAAAGCCGACGTGCTCAGGTTCCTTCACTCAGGACTGTGTTGGTCTGTGCAGGTGTTAATGGAAGCAGGTCACACACATGCAACTTCTCACTTTTTTCCTAGACACATCCAACAAGCTGGGACGTGAACTTATTAAAGCACCAACACATGCACAACTCTCATCACAAGGGCAAACACCGCTGCATCGACCTCTGTGGTTTAAAATGTTTGAGTATGTCCAAGCACAGATTTAAATCAGAACACTGCTGCTACAGCTTTGTGTGTTTAGGTTTGGTCCATTGTGCCTGCTGTCATGTAGCCTTGCAGTAGTATGTAATGTGTCATGTACGAGGTGAAAACATAGCATGCAGCCCCTGTTAGTTAGCAGTGTGTGCAGGATGATTATTTCAAGACCAAAACAGCATCTTTTTGTAGAGCAAATCTTGTTAAACTTCTGAGCACACATTGAGACACACACAACATTTTGAGGCACAGCACAGCATACAAAGTGATTAGAGAGAGCTGTGTTGGATTCAGTAGTCTTTAATGCAAAGGTCTGCAAGGTTGGAGGGGTCTGATGGGCCACGACACGCAAGTCAGGAGCCGATTCAGGTTGACCTCAGGCCTTTTTTTTTTAAAATAGATCACACTTGGGTCTAACTGGGGCTCCTTTAACTGCTCTCTTTTCATCGTACCTGCAGAGCTTGCAAGCTTGCAAGTTTATAGGTACACTTACACTTAAATTCCAATGATAAATCAAACACTTTGCTCCAGATTAAAGTCCTTGTGGAGAGTATAAACTGCCTCCTAAAGTCAATTTCTAAAAGTTTGGGCAAAAATTCTTTAGTTTTGCAAAACATTTTTGCATCAGCTGTCCGGCTGACTTGTGTAAGGTGGTCTTGCGGGTGCCGAAGCAGGATTTTCAGGTCCTTAACTGGCATGGTCACACATGTTCTAGGGTCTTTCAGCCAGCTGGATTACCAGGAAGTCTGTGCTCAAAATATCAACTAAAAAGACTTTTGTGTACATACAGAAAATCTTATATTTTGTTCTTCAAGTTGTAAAAAATGAGAAAAAAATGTTGTATTTATCATTTCTTTTAAATTGTGTGTAACTGAGGCTAATGCTGTGTTCCACCAGTTCCTCCTACCTTTGATCTTCTTCCTTCTGGGAAAATCACCTCAGATGTCAGAAGCATAAACAGTAATTATTCTTGGATTTCTGTCTCAGTTGATGATTGACTATTTGTGCTTTCCCATGATAATGTTAGAGGGAAATGAGTGAGCAGAGATTAAGAAAAAGCAGAGGTCAAAGTCAGATCCTATCACACTCATATTGCAGGAAACTGATGGACTTACACAGATATTGTGTAATTGTGTAGATATTGTCCAATTTGAATATAATATATATTTTAGATCTCAGGGTCAGAGGTGTTTTTGGACGGAAAGTGTGTGTGCTGACAGTTTTCTGGCTAAGAGCTTCTTGGTGACTAATGCATGTGATTAGTTTGTTTTTGTTTGAATGCATTAATTTGTTCTCGTGTACACTTACACACACACACACACCCTTCGAGCAACAAACTGAAATAAACTAATTAAAATGTGAGAAGAGTCTTTAGGTGTTGTGTTAAAGCACAAAAATCCCCAACTGACCCACTAAAATGCACAGGTAGGTGGGGGTGGGGGGTGAAGAGAAGTGGGGGGTTTCCATGGCTGCTTTAATTAGAGAGCCTTTTCTAATTGTGTTTCAAACACCAAAGACTGCAGCCTCCAGAGACTCGCTACTGTTTTTATAGTTGAAGGTGAGAAATGAGCTCGCTTTATTGTGCATGTGTGTGTGTTTACATTGTGTTTGTCTGTGTTCTCGAATGTGCATGACAGTTTGTCAGCAGCCATTTGGTCTCTGCGTCAGCTTCGAGACTCACAAGAGCTCACAAGGTTAAACTAAAAATAACAGCACCCTGTTCTCTTTTTTTTTTTTTTTACTTTTTCACCCTCTCTTTCTTCATTTTCCGTTCATCTCTCTACACGCTCATCTTATTTACCTTCATTTCGGTTCTCCCTCATGTCATGCATTCTTTCCTACCGGATCTCCTCCCTCTCACTCTTTAAATTCTTTGACCTCTCTGCTAATTAGCTCTTTTGGCATCCACTATTTACTGATGAGAGAACCAGCATTTAGCCACTGACACTTCTAACAATAATAACCTCCAGCTGACTGTACTCGACCTCTGATTTTTTTGATAAACTGAAACGTCCTTTTACAATGAATCACATTAGTTATCATGAGGCTGCACATGTTCATGGATGCAAAAGAACGTAATCACAGGGGACACACAGCATATGAATATGTATGTGTTTTCATTCACATGTGCACTCCAAGATTGATCATAAACGTGTGTGCAATGCATTTGTGTAAATATGCATGCACAAACACACAAACACACAAACACAGCTCTCTCGCCCTGCACTTCTCACTTCATCATAATGTGGACAGACCTTTGGACCCCGAGGGCAGATGATTGTGTTAAATAGCATCACTGTCAGAGCACATTCACTGCTCCTGCACAGTCACACATCGCTGTAAACGCTGCACACCCCCACCACCACCATCATCCCCACCTTAAGGTTATGTTCTACATATTATCCTTGATATGACCTGCTGTTATTCTGATTATGTCATCGTACGAATGGCTGTAGGAAAAAAATGACTGGAGTGGTGCAGGTCTGCAAGCCTGACACCAAAAGAAGCAGAAAAAACTCACTTAAGGAGGAGGTGAATGGCATCATCACGTCTGTCAGTCTTGAAATAGTAATTCCTCAAAGAGAATGCAAGAAGCTGCTGTGTGATGGGTGTGTTGCTTGTGATTGTGCAAGAAATACAAAACATTTTAAGGTGTCAAAACATTGTATAACTGATGTTCAATAGTTTTCTTTTTTCCATTTTTTTTAGGGCTAGATATTACTTCGACTGTTTTTTTCTGGTATTTTATGACAGCAAGAACTATGTCTTGATGCTTACAAGCTAACATGTAAGATTAACACAATGCTACACACCACTCAGAATGTAATGTTTAGCTGCACCGTATTAAAAAACTCTGGTTGTGAGGTTGGTTTCATGCTGTGCCACCACTCTGGCCTCATCGAAATGATTAAGATGCAGCACTTCTGTCCATCTAAATGAGATCTAATGGTCAAATCAAATTTTTTTTAATTAGTCAGAGGCATCCAGACAATACTGTGTCTCAGAGCACATTATTATTTACAGAGCAACGTTCAGTCTCAAAAGAAGGAACTTGTAATCATCGTATAGCTCAGTGCAACATGTGTGGATGCAATAAATGCAGACATGTAAAAGGTTAGCTTTTAATTACTGTTTGCATCAAATCTGGTTCAGCCATGTTTTTTTTTATTATCGGTCTCAAATCAAGGGAACAGGTACTACTCAATGAAATTAACACAGCATCTTTAAAGTTCATGGGGCATCTTTTACATCTCTTCTGAATTATGTGTGCTGATGCATTTATTGCTGTAGATGGCCTGACCCTTGTAAGAACTTACTATCATCTGCAATATTTTCTTCTTTAAACCAGATGTTGTGTTTTAAGTTCCGACTGATGAGCCTGAGCTTTTTCAAACCCGAGATCTCTTAAGTGGTGATCTAAACAAAATGTAAACTAAATGCCTCCTTCAGGTTTTCACATGAAATGGTTTCAATTGTACCCATAAGAGTTGCAGTAACCACGTCTCAGAGTACGGTATGACACCGGCTTGCAGTGAGCTGTTTAACACAGGGCAAGCGCTGTGTTAACTCCCTTGAGCTCACTTTCCCATTAATATGCAAGCAAACATGCTCAGTTCACTGTTCACCAAAACATGATCCCATTCTTTTTGCGCATTCATGCGCATCATTAACTGAGTGCTGCTGTGTGCAAGCACAGCCGTGACCGTGGATGCATATGTAGTCTCTCTCAAAGGACTGAAGGTGTTGTGCCGCAGACGTGCTTGGTTTTCGTTGCTCTTCTTGTGCAGACAAGGGGAAAAATTATTTTAAAAAATGTGAATTTTAGTGTGACATTTGGGAAAATGAAACCTTCTAGGAAGATAAGCTTTTGAAATTGCGTGTGCGGTGATCCAGCCAGAAAAAGCTGTTTTGCACAGAAATTCAAAAGTCAGTAAGACGGGGCGCAAAAAATTAGTTTTCTGTCACTTTATGTTAAGAGAAAGTGCTACTGGGTACAGAATAAATACTTGATTACATGAAAATAATGAACATGAATTGCTTCCTTGCACTGAAAAGACTGAAAACAATTAAGATAATTAGATTTAGTTAATTAAAACTTGTCAACATCAGTTTACATCAAGAAGACTGTTCCTGGCATGAATGAGTTATCATGATCTTGGGATTCTTGTTTTTGGGCTTTTGTAGATGAGAAGATGTTAGTGGTCAAACTATCTGATTACACTGATGTAAAAATATGAGAAAAAAAAGATATTAAGGATGTGTGACATGCAAACAATAAGTGGAACACAGAGGGAAGGCAGAGAGCCTAAAGCAGGATGGAGGTGACAGAGTTGATTGATTATAACGACAACAAAAAGAGACAATGTCATGCTGTTAAGCAAAAAAAATAAAAATAATGAAATAAAATAACTGTGTGACTACCAGAGGGAATTGGAAATTACCATATAAAAACTGTATTTTTTATTGCAGTCAGCCTTTGCTTCCCTTTAAAGCGGCACAAACCTTGAAACACTGTACACACAAGTACAGGACATCACATCTCCCAACTGTCTTACTAAATCTATAAATCTGTTGCTTATTTACATGATGGACACAATCGCTCATGTTTATTAATATCCAAAGTCCCCTCTTAAATAAAATAAACATAAAATTAAACATGTCTGATGTGGAGAGAAAGAAAGAGAAACAGTGTAGATGTGTTTACCAGGACTGAGAGTTCTGTTCATAACCAGGTTACCGACGTAACCCAGATTTAAGCTAATGCATGAGCACCATCTTCATAACCCAGTTTACTGCCGCTAGCTTGGTTCATTCCTTTTTCCCTCTTGTCCTCTATCTAGAAATAATTTTATACCATTAAACTGATTTGTAATAGCAATTCCAGTTGACCTTTGGTTCTTTTGTTTTCCACTGGTAGCTGTGTTGGACCCAAGTTTTGACACATGCAGATGAAAAGATAAGGAGATGAAAACTGCTGCAGTTAGTCCCTATGACCATTTATTATAGAAACTTGGTTTCACATATAACTTAGGTAGCAAAACACAACATGATTAAACTAGTAACAGTCTGTAGATATGGCCACACGGTCAAAAAACTGTTGCTGTGACTGCTGGGTAATATGGTCTTCCCCCATCTTGGCTCCACCTTCAGCATCTCAGGTGTCCACCAGATGGGGTTAGACCCACCTATGGCCATACTGGATCACGCCACACATTCACACACATATTCCCACTAATGAAAAATAAACGAGAAAGTATTAGAATAAACGAAAAGCTCATTTTGGCTCCTACACGATTTTCTCTCTTAAAGTATTTTGTCAAGTTAGCTAGAATTTAAACTATTCTGCAGGGTTTTTCGATTGTTTGTTAATTTTAAATATTTCATTGTGATTATTTCTAATTACTATTATGATTTTCAAATTATACTGCGATTGGTCAATTTTCAAAAATAGAACTGAAGTAAGCTCTTATGTATTTCCAAAGAGCCAGATGAGTCATATCCTGTAAACATTCTGCCTTCATTCTGCCCTCTGCTGTTCGCCAAAAATACATCCTGTGCTACATGCAGGTAATCTAGTAACAGTGGCAGTAACAGACGCAATATTTCTCAGCATGCTAACAGTTATATAATTGAGTATTTGACAGTTACAGGCGACTGCAAGCTGTGTCAGTAACCTCCTGTTGTTGTTGCATGCCTTCAGTTATTTGCAGAGTATGTTAAGAGGGTATTGAATTTTATAAGTTACTGTAAAATACCACCCAAAGCCCCTTTAAGCAACATCAGACATAAGCTGGATAACAGCATATAACCAGACTGCTCCAGAAACTGTGACAGCAATAGAAAATTGGAGAGCTGTTTTATGCATGTATGTGTGTTTTAACAAGAGAAGATATTGACAAAAGAGAGAAAAAAACAGTCAGAGAGTTCACCATGAATAGAGAGAGAGAGACAAAGGCCAGAGAAAAACAGGCACAGGGGTTAGAGGGAGAGGGAAATTACCTTGAGAGATAGCATGACGTCAAGCAAAATTAAATATTAACATGACAGAACTATATGGGTTTTTCTAATCTAAAAGATAGATGAGATCTCCTAGGAGCTTCCAGGGTCTCTTCATTCACATGGGAACAGAATAAAGCTGTTCAGGAATCACAACTGTGTTAAAATTGACCAAGCATGGACCAGCCTTGTATATCTTCACTGTAACACTCAGTTAGGCGTAAATAATAAAAGAAAAACCCTTCGTCTGAGAGGCATATAAAAGGTATTTGTAGACTATTTGATTATAAGAACTCTATAATCGTAGATCATAAGGGAGTAATGCTTGAAAATGAAATGGGAAGAGATGAAAAAGAGATGAGAGGAAAATTGCCTTCGCCCTTTCGGATCAAAACCTTGGTCATTTTGTGCACCTATTTAAGTATAAATGCACAAAAAAAGAGAGAAGTACAGAAAAATCTTTCCTTTGTATTCTTGTACAGCACTCTAATCATGTACTCTTTGTGTAAAACAAAATATTACACAAGTTTCATCCAATTTCAAGCAATAAAAATCATATTATTCGCTTAGCAATCTTTTAATTTCTACAACAGAAGCCAAGATTAACTGGCTAACAAGGTTGGTGTCAACTTGTGTTTACACCACCTAAAGCATCCGTCTCCTGAAGGCATGTTGTTTTTGGACCATCAATGTAAGTGCATAGTTAGCAATGTCTAACTCTTCACCCACTTTGGTTACCAAGGGTATTCATGTACCTGTGCAGGTAATAGGGGTGATGAAGGTGTTAAAGTAGGCAGGAAGTCCTCAGGTTGCATTTTTATGGTGTGTTTCAAGCCATTGATTCTGGTCTGTCTTTGTCTGTGATGTTTCAGCAGCTGAATTGGAGTTGAGACCATCAATGGGAATCGATAGTCTAAACTGGTGACTCCCCCTCTGAAAATAAAGCTCAGTATCTATTGTTTCATCACTGAATGACTGCACTAACAAATTCCTTTGACATGTGAGACTGGACAGGAAAGTACTGACACAGTTTTCAAAATCTGAGTTGTCATTTTAAAGTCCCTGACACAGGTTTGGGTTGATGAACTCAAGGTTGTCTCTTCATTTCTTCATTATTTCATCGTTTTCATGATTTCCCCTCAGTGCAGTTTCTTCTTATTTTCTTTTTTCCTTCCCGTATTTGTTTGCATTTTAATGAAGCTACACCATGTTACATCATGTCACGTAAGCATGCTAGCAGTTCCTGTTTGCAATCTGATGAACGATAAACTTACAGATACAATTATTTGGTTAACTTTTATACCAACAAAGAGTCTGAATCTGTGGGACATAAGACAAGATCTTAAGGTGTATATGGATATTTTTCCCCTATAAGTACATAAATAAACATTTATCCTATATGGATCTTATTTATTGTCATCACTTAGAAAACTGAGCTCAGATACTTTCAACAGAGTGAAAGAAAAATCTGACAAGGCTTTTATGTTTAAGGCAAGTATGATCAGATGAAGTGTTCACAGTTTTTAGCCTATTTATGTCACTGTATGAGTACACTGTAAACACTGTACTCATAATACAATCTCTATTATACAGTCCTCAACATCATCATCAAAAACCTTGCAGTAATGGGGTTAAGACATATGTATGAACTGCAACATTTCCATTTTGGTCTTATGGGGGACCCTTGTTGTGTGTCACTCTCATATTTGTTCTCATTTCCTGGCTATTACCGTCAACTGGCATTAAATGCCCAAAAACTTAATCCTAAAAATAATGTGCTCACTCCTTCAGCAGGGTTCCATAAAATCTTTGCCAAGGAGCAAAAACCCTCTCTCTCTCAGATAAGACACCAAAAATAAAGCTCATTTTATAGGTTCATTTATTTATTTTGACATGGAAGCACAATACACAAGAGGGCAACAATAATGCAGACAACTGGAGCAGAATGCAAATGTTGAATTACAGATGAGACTTTATGCAAATTGCAAATAAACACAGGATGTAAATGTGATAATATATTTGAAATTTAGCAGTGAAACATCATCTCACAGGAAAGGAAAGTGTGAGCATGGATCAGAGTGTTACACCGAGGTAAAATGAGCAATCTCTTCCTGTTAACTGATTTATTTCCAAACTGCACTCATTTTTACTCCAGTAAGGGTTGAATATCCTTCCCATTGTCTCAAAAAAACTACACAAACTCGACATAAACTACGACACTTTTTATAGTTGCCTGTGGTTGTCTTTCCAAAACTCCCCTTAGGCTGCTAAAATTGTTAAAATTCTACAAAAACTTTTCAGTGCATTAGCTCTGCTGCTGGCGGGTTGAACATTTATCTTGAGGTTTTGGTGCAACAGATTTTTGGGAAGGTTTGTTTAATAAGGAGAATAAGTGTCAACTTTGATAGCTAATTCTACATTATTGGAAATCTAATTTAGTGTTATATTGTAAGAGTGAAGTTGAGGAGAAACCTCAGCAGCTTTATATTATTAGAGAATATACACACTGTTTATTAGACTACTTACAGAACGGTGTAGAAATTTGGCTAATATTAATACTTTTGGGGTTTTTTTTGCTCTTACAGGAGGAAAGGACCATCTTTGAAAGAAGTACTATGGATTAATGAACTTCTAATGAGGTTCTGGTGTAATTTGTGTTGATATAATATATGTTGATCTTGTTCAGTTGGCACAGCTGAATAAAAAACACAAAAGTAAAAAACTTAATAATCCGTTTTGAGCTTCAATTTGCTTCAGTGTGTCAGTTTTAGCTTAAAAATCCTTCAAGATGAGATACTACTCAAAGAAGCTGACAGCCAAAACTCAAAAAAGTCCTGTTTTCTTTTAGAAAAACATTGAGAATTTGACAGTAGTTTATGCAGCAATATTCTGTAGTTTTACACTGTCAACCAATTAAGGGAGTCTCTGTCTGCACTTCTTGCGGGAATCCTGTCTCTCCTCTGTGTGTCCTCTGTTTCAATATCTTTTCTTTTTTTAATATCTCTTCCTTGTCCATCCACATGCAAAATAAGCTGTTAGCCCAGAGATAGAGTGTAATTACCAGCGGAGAAAGTGTCTAAATTGACATTCTCACCGCCTCTGGGCTCGGAAAGGTCCTCCTAAGAGGCTTACTGCATGACAAACCTGCTGTGCTAATAGGTTAATGCTTAAGCCAGCCATCACTTCTTCTACACCTTCATGTATTTGTTGTGAACGCACTCAGTCATTTTCCCTCCCCGTTTCTTAATACTCCCCCCCCTCTTTTTTTTCCCATCCTTGCTTTCATAATGCAGCACCCTGTGTGCAGCTTTTTTGTCTCTGGTTAATTAACATTTAACTAACATTGTTTTTTTTTCTTTGTGAGATTCTCCCTCGCCTTCTTCTTCTTCTTCTTCTTGCATGTTTTTTCCCCTCATTCCCTCGTTACTCTGTCTTTCTCTTCCCTCTCTCTCTCTTTCTCTCTGTCGTCTTTGATTTCAGCCCTGCAGCAACTGGTGAGTCGTCACCGTCCTCGAATGGATAATTAGAATTACACCGAGGCTCTGTATAATTGTGGAAGTGTTTCATATATGATTAATGCACCGCAAAGCTGCCTCCATAATAGTTCAGCATGCAAATATTCACACAAACACACTCGTGACTTCAGATTTTTATCTAAATTCAGGCTTTTTCTGTATCCCTTGACCCTAATTGTTATTTTTCACTATAAGAATAGACTTTACCACTCCTGACATATGCACACACACACTCCCCCCACACACACACGGATGCAAACACACTGAAACTCACATATTCTATCACTTTTGTTGCTTTCTTCGTCTCTCCCCTCAGAGTTTTCTTCTCCATTGAGAATAAACTGCTTCACTACCACACAAACAAACGCACACTCATGCATGCATTTGTTTGCGCACACACACACATGCACAGCTGGTTGTTGTCTTTTTTTTTTACCAATCCTCTCCTCTGTGACTACCCTCTCTCTCTTTCTTTCTCTGTCTCCCAGAGTTCTGCTCTCCTAAGAGGATATGCATCCATAAATCGTACACGTTCATGCAACGCTCCCAATGATGGATTGTTTACCCCGTTCCCGATTCCTCCTTGCTTTCTCCTCATCTGGCTCTTCTTCCCATGTTAGGACTAACAGCTAGGCGGTCTCCTCGGACTCTTGTCTCAATAATGTGATATCCATGTTTTGCAGCACGAGCCCTGAGGAAGCCATCTTTCCGGTTTCATGCCTGAGGAATCATTACAGCATGTTAGCCACTCTCATGTGTACCAGCCTTATCGCTTCACTCCACTGAGGGCAGTAATGGCCAAAGAGTCTTTTATGGAGGGAGTTTGTAGTAGGTGGAGACAGCTGAGCTTCCAGGCATGTCTATGGGAACATGTGAAGCAATGTACCATGGGAATCTGCTTTCCAGCACCACCGCATGAAACAATGCACTGCTGTTGTTACCAGCACTTTACTCATGAAGCCCTCTGTGAAATCCACCACTTTAACATTGTCAGGCACCTTTTTCTTTTTGTTGTAATATTTAACCCCGGTTTAGTCATGGCTAAAGCTAACTCTCTTGTGTGCTGTGTATCTTGGAACAACACTGATGAACATGTGATTCCTCAGATGCACATTACAAATTTTCTTATTCGTTCTGTTGCGGCAATTTTTCCCGGTCTGCCTATAGGGAGTCAAAGAACAAGACTGGAAAGGTAGCATGCACCAAGAGTT